>OV702281.1:73591729-74158260 GCA_916181665.1 Avena sativa
ATAGTAACCTAATTCCTTCGACCATGAGATCATGCTAATAACCATCACCGGAAGGATGCTTTGATGACATCAAACACCACACCGTAACTGGGTGGCTATAAAGGTGGCATTGAGTGTTCGGAAAGTATGTGTTGAGGCACATGGATCAAGAGTAGGATTTGTCCATCCATATGACGGATAGATATACGCTAGGCCCTCTCGGTGGAATGTCATCCAATTAGCTTGCAAGCATGTGACTGGTTCACAAGGGATCACATATCATGGGAACGAGAAAAGAGTACTTATCGGTAACGAGGTTGAACTAGGTATGCAGAGATACCGATGATCAAATACTCGGATAAGTAAACTATCGTGAGACAAAGGGAAATTGGTATCATATGTAAGTGGTTTAGTCGATCGCAAAGTAATCGTAGAAATATGTGGGAGCCATATGAATTTCCAGATTCCTCTATTGGTTATTGATCGGAGAAGTGTCTCGGTCATGTCCGAATAATTCACGAACCGTAGGGAGACACACTTAAGGATTCGATATTGTTGAGTAGTTATGGAATGATGAGTAAGAGACCTAATGTTGTTCGTAGTCTCAGATAGGATCCGGGATATCACGAGGAGATTCGGAATGGTCCGGAGAATAAGATTCATATAAGGAAAGTCCTGTTTCGGAGTTCGGGAATGATTCCGGTGTTTTCACCAGGAATGTTCTAGAAGGGTCTGGAAGGTCCGGCACTCCGGAGGGGAAGGGTACATGGATGTGTCGTGACAATGTGGAATGGTTGCATCATGTACTAGGTCACTTGGCTGGGCAAAATAAAGAGAAGAAATCAAATCGAAATTTGAAAGTCAAACGCCAATTTGAAAAAGTCAAATCTCAAGTTTGCTTGGTGGAGGGAGAGTAGGAAACCTACTTGGGGAGGAAGTCCCACTCCCTCCCACCCGCCGGCCATGAGGAGGAGTTGGAGGAGGACTCCCTCCTCCCCAAACCGCCTCTCCCCTGCTATATAAGGAGGGTAGGGCACCCCCTCTCCCTACACCTCAAACCCTAGCTCCAGGCGCCACCACCACAAGTGCTGCCGCCGCCTAGGGATCTCCAAGTCGCCGAATAGGGTTTCCCCAAACCCTAGCCGCCGGCCAAGCTCCTCCCCTTGGTGCCTCTAAACCCTAGATCGCCAAGGCCCTCTCTCATACTCCACCATACTCGCTCCGGCTTAGGCGAAGCCCTGCGAGATCCCCCCTCTACTTCCGACACCACGCCGTCGTGCTGCCGGAATCGCGAGGAGAGTGCTACAACCTCCGCTGCCTGCTGGAATAAGGGAGAGGAAGGTCTTCATCGAGTACCGAACATGTGATCGACTGCGGAAGCGCTGCCGGAACGCAGCACCGGAAGGATCGTCTACGCGATCTTGAGATCGGAAGTGTACGACTACATCATCCACGAGAATCTGCTCTCGTTAACCGCTTTGGATCTTCGAGGGTTAGTACTCTATCGACTCGTTGCTACAATCTAGTAGATAGATCTTGGCTTGTGTGTGTTCATGCGATAGAAATTTTTTGTTTTCCATGCTACGAACCCCTACAAGTACAGTCCGAACGACGGAGAAGGAATTTTTTCAACTACTTGCTTGCCATATCCGTTATCTTTTGTGAAGAGCAGATACTCTTCTTTGTTGTCTTCATGGGTTTCAATATGAAAACCATTCTTACGGATATCTCGATAACTGATTAAGGTACGTGACGAATCGGGATACAACAAGGCATCATCAATTGTCATTGTGTACCGTTTGGGAGGGTAAATATGGCACGCCCAGTGCCAACAATTACCGTATCGCGTCCAGCGATAGTCAAAATATCTCCATTCATCTTTTTTAGAGTCTGAAAATATTTTAACTCCCTCAGTATGGAGTTTGTGGTAGCACTGTCCACAAGGCATAATTCCTCTTCCATCGGATTGTCCCCATAGAGAGCTATATATAAAAATGAAGAATTTTCAATAAGAAAACCTTATTTAGATACATAGAATACAATCTTTATTATATCAAAGTGCTGATACAATATACATGACAACAATAATACTTATGTTCTTATTACAACATCACAGATGGACATAAAATAAAGTGATCACTAAGAAGATAGTGGGACTAGTCGAAGTCTCCAAACACGTCATTTGAGGCGTACTCAATCATCATGTTCTCCGTGCTCATAGGGTCCTCGACTGCTGGAGAGTCATGGTGTTGCTAGGTCCAGGAGGAGCATCTTGCGAACAACCAGCTCCATTGGTTCCATCTGGATGAAGGTTGAAGTTGGCTTCAAACCTTTTCCCTTGGGGTGCCTTGCGTCCTTGTGATTGCTGATAGAGGATTTCCAGATGCTTTGGGGTCTTGCACTTGTTAGTAGGATGCGTGTACCATCCACACTTGTCACAAAGCCTAGTTTTGTCATAATTTGGCTTTGCGGTGCCTTTCCCACGGTCCGAGTTTCGAGGCTTCCTGTTTCGGTTGCGCTTACGCTTACCCTTGAAGTTTGGTTGGTTACCGTTGAAGGCACCACCAAACTTTCTTCCGTTCGCAACATTCATATGAACTTCTGGCAAAGGTTGGGAACCAACCGGGTGCTGAGAGCCATTCTTAGCAAGAAGCTCATCATGCTTTTCAGCCTGAAGTAGGATATGAATAAGGTCTGAATAGACCTGGCAGTCGCGAGCGCGCTATTACTGCTGGAGGAGCCTTTCAGATGGGAGCATAGTGGATAGAGTTTTTTCTATTTTTTCTGCATCTGTAGGTCCTTCTCGCAAAAGCGCAACCTGGAACTTATCTTATGAACCTCATGATTGTAATCCCCGACGGACTTAAAGTCCTGGAATCAAAGATGAGTCCAATCATGAAGTGCTTCGGGCAGGACAACTGCCTTCTGCTTTTCATACCTCATCTTGAGGGCCTGAAACAAAGTAAATGGGGATTCCTCCTCCAAATACTCGGACTTAAGATACGGGTGAATATGGTGCCTTATAATGTACAAGGCATCATATTTTTGCTCTTCTCTCAGCGGTGCGGCTCCATCCGAAAGAGGGTCGTCCAGGTTCTGGATGGCACGCACTATCCCACGGGACGCAAGAGCGATCTTGATGTCCATGGCCCATGTAGGGTAGTTATGGCCATTAAGCTCGAGTGAATCGAACTCTTTTCCAGCCATCGGTTACCTACATGGTAAACCAGAGAATATTAATCTACATTTGGTAAATTAAAGTCCATCATGGTCATGTTGTAATGAACTATGCAAAATTAATGAGGACTTCAAGAAGTGGACTCGGAATCATTAGTGTGAACTTCAAATTGTTAAGTATGACACATTGTAGATAATCTCCGAAGTATATTCGGAGTCCGTCTCGCAGCACTAGAGAGTATAATCTGATGAAATCAGTAGATACTCATACTTCTAATGCCTTATGTCATGACTTAATAAAATGTTTGGGAGAGCACATTGTTAAGCAATCATAGTGTCAAAAATGAAAAAATATAGGCTTTAAATAGTAGTGGTGATAATCTGCAGTGCAATAGATCTGGCCACTACCTTGTGTTCCCAAAACATCAATTTAAAGAAATTATTTTGAATTTTGCATACCAATTCGTGCTTGTATCGAGTCAAAATGACTCAATTAAGACGATGAATTGATCTATTGCAAGAAATTGAAAATCTCAATTGCAAATGATAAATGTAATAAATCTCAACATGTACACACACAGAAATATATTACATCAAATATTTTTGACATACACATAGTACTCGACAAATAAACAGTACAATGTACTGATTTTAACATAATTTATAATAGACAAATATTTACTACTAAGTAGCTAAAATGTAACTATACTTAGAATAGCAAACTAGACAAATCCACAAGATGTGTTCTACGGGCGCTATACTTCACATGTGCTATACTTGACCGCATGCTCACTTGAATAGATAAATGAAACCGGAGCCACACGGTCCAACGCAAGCCACGCGTTGTACACAGGCGTGACTTCCCCAAACGCGTCTTTCTCATCGACTCCTGCAGTAAGACGCAAGCACCAGGAGCCGCCGCCGTGCGGACGGAGTTTACCGGCGGCCGGAGCTGCTCCCGCCGCGGGCCTCCTCGTCGGAGGAGTCATCGGGGAGGCAGTATCCTGGCGCGACGCCGTTGGCGAGGCCCGGCATGGCTGGGCTCCAAGTTCTGGCGCGGCGCCCGCGGCCGCTCGACGGCGGGCTGGGGGCCGAGAAGCCGAAGGGCACCTGGCGGCGGCGGGAACTCGGGCGCGGTGAAGGAGGAGAGGTCGGTGTCGGGGATGTAAGCCTCGGTGGCACGACCGCGTCGCCATGGGCGACGCTCGTGAAGTTGCGCACGCCGGAGTCGGTGGTGAAGGGCGTCACTCTGGTCGGCGCCGAGACGGAGGCGAACGCGTCCCCCTCGCGCTCCTGGAAGCGTGGCGCCTCCGACGGCGGCATTTGGAGCGGCGCGCCGGTTCCAGTCTCAACGACCACGGGGGTCGGAGACGGCGGGCGCAACTCGATGGCGTCGGACGGGCCTCCGAAATCGAAGACGGAGGTGGGCGACAGGCCGGCTGCGCCCATGCCGGCAGGAGCCGTTGGAGGCTGCAGCGCGGCGCCCGCACCGTCGTCCTCTAGGGCTTCTCCCGTGCCATGTTCGTAGACGTGTAGTGGGCAAACTACCCACCCGTGTGCCTGGCACCAGAATGGCGCGGCGGAGGCGCGAGTGCAGGGTCGACGTCGTCGGCCCCCAGCATCGGCGCGGCCGGACCGGCGAGAAGCCAGTCCGGGATTGGCGGCGCAAAGGGGCGCACTGCCGGCGCAGCGCCGTACGTCGGGCCGGCACCACGGGGAACGTGCAGACCATGGCGGCGGTCGTCAAGGCGAAGGGCGTGGTGGCGAACCCCAATTCCGCGACGCCTTCGAGCGACGAAGCGCGAGCGACGGAGGAACATGGGCATCGGACGAGGCATGTTTCTTACCTCTTTTCTCTAATTCCGGTGATCGCCGGAATCCTCGAAGAGTTCTCGCCGGAGCAGTGCTGATAACGTGTTAGAACTAGAAGAATTGACAGTGAGAGACTAGAATGAAAATCTATGTTCTTTATTGATGATTGACAAAGCTTTTATACAATCAGGCATGAAATATGTCGGTTCCTTAAAGGATGGCGTCGATCGGGCAGTTTCAGGATCGTCGCCTCGCAGATGCCTTCGGGAGAAACCGTCGGAAGCGGGATGCCGGTTCCCAAGAGTGAACCGCATATCCCCTATTTTCCTGTAACATTTATTCTTAACAAGATGAAAGCCACTGCCTGATAAACTCACAACGCGCGCCTACTCTATTCTGAGTCTAGCTGCACGCCTGCACTAAGGCTGGTTATAATGCTAAGCAAGGAAAAAAATAGCGCGCTAACTTAAATAGCGCGGACTTTAAAAAAATGCTATGAACGCTATAGCGTGCTAATAGCACGCTATTTTCCAAAATAGCGTTTCATATAAATTATAAAAAATCGAGATTTCAGCAGCTATAAAATTATAGATATAGCATTCCGCAGCTATAAAACCACAGGTATAACATTCTGTAGCCAAACATCAACTATAGATAGTTCACATAGTTCATAACTTCATATCACATAGCCGAAATCACAATCATAGTTCAGAATTCACACACTAACATAGAGTCAGACACATAGTTGACATTCGATGCAGGGATTATCGATGACAGATTGAAGGAGGGGAACGGAGGTAGGGTGAAGGCGTGAAGCACCGAAGCTAGACATGAAGGCATCCAAGGCGGAAGCGATTCTAGGCGGAGGCATGTTGATTCCAGGCGGAGACGCCGTATCCGTCATCGAGACGTCGCCTCTCTAAGGAAGTGGAGGAGACGAACAGGGAACTGACGTTATGTGTGTTACCATGTTGCCCTATTAGGGTTAGTTGGATTAGGGTAGGCCACTAGACCAAAATGGGGAATGGGCTACTAAAAAAACCAACAAAAAAATAGCGCCGCTACGACGTAACGTCAAATAGCGCGAATAGCGCCGTATTTAGCGTGTGTAGCGCCATAGCGCCCTTGGAATGCATAGCATATCGTCCAGCTCCCGAAAACGCTATAGCGGCGCTAATAGCGTTAAATAGCGCGCTATTTTTTTCATTGATGCTAATTTAAACTATTAACGTGCATATGTTACTAGTTTATGTGTGTGGTGTCATGCAAGCACTAATTAATTAGGTTGTAGACTCATATGTTTTTGATATGTGTGATGTTATGGTAACTAGCTAAGTTACTACTATCTTCCTTTTTTTTATATCATGCTATGTCATCAATTTGCTTACTTGGCATTGCATGTATATATATATATATATATTACTAGCAAAATTACTCCCACTATAACTAGCTTAACCTTTTCTGCCCTCACTATGCTGGTGCTGACTCGTGAGTGGACTACTCGGATGCGAAGGAATCCCCGTACTGGAATTCTGGAAGGACCCATCCCTAAAGACCAAGCCCAGCGGATATGAAAAGAAAAAGCTATTTAACAAAGGCAAAAACATGGCATTCAGATGCTCAAAACAGCATGCGGTACACTGAGAAATTGCGCCCCCGCCGTAATGTAAATTTATGGTAGTGCGAGAGAGGACACCTTCAGCGTACTGAAAAAACCCAAAACACGAATTTTGACTGGGGGGAATTTTTTCACGTGGCACCTCTCCATTTTCTAGCCAAATTTTGTTCGTCGCCACGCCGATTCCAACAAATTATAGGTCGAGAAGCACCACCCCGAGCAGCTGCTACAGAGTCCCTCCAGCGCATTCGGCGAAAGCGATGCACGGAGACGTGGCACCTACTTGAGTGTCAAGGTGGAAGACTGTATGTACATCGATAAAATGTAAGCGAGATCGACGTTGCCATGGTTTTCGATGACACCATGTGCATCAACGTTGTGAGTGGAGAGATTTCAAACTTGGTGCATGACTAACGAATAGCAATCGAAGTTGGGATCTTTGGTGAGGATACCGACACGCGGGAAAACCCTATCATTGGCTCAAATCGAATCCTATTTCACTTTCCCTTTCCTCTGCTTCGTTCATTTCTCCCGCCTCGTCACTACCCTTTACTGACATGCCTGCACAGTCGTCACTGATGCACCCCGTTCTCCCTCGCCACCATGCCGTTAAAAGCTCCGAAGGCATCGAAGGGGGCCTTCTTCAAGCCATACAAGAAGCCAATACCAAGACGAGACCAGAGGAGTTGACAAAGGAAGGGTTGACGCAAAATGCATCCGACAAAGGTACTCCACATTGTGAAAACATGTAGTTTTATTAGTTTTGACGACATGTCCTGCAGTTTTTTTGACGGGTTGTGTTGCAAATGTTTCTGTGCTTGGACTGTTACAACACCTTTTAGACAGAAATGAGCACAGGATGCTGTTCCGCTTTTGGTCCTTGTTTATGGCCGTAATCGCTATCTCGTTTTGAGGTTTAAATTTATTTAACTGTTTTCTTGGAATGACAGGTTTACTTTGATATTGTCCAAAACTATTACAATACTAAACGCTAAAGACCTATCAACAGTTAACGTTGTAACTATTGACGATGTACCTTGCAAGGTTAATATCTGTTTCCATTGATGTTTTACCTTGTCCCTAGAATATATTATTGTCATATATGTTCATTGAAATATCTCAGGATAGAAACGGAAGCATTGTTCTCAAGCATGGGGAGGTTTTGATCCACACTGATGGGACTGGCCTAATATCAGAAGATTTAGCTAAGAGATGTCCTACAGGTGTCTTTAAGGGGAACTTTTCGAGGATACATGACCAGCAAGTGAGTGCTCGCCCCCCCACCCCCACTCCCTGGGTAAAGGTTATTGTTTTGTAAGATAAGGAAAAGTCTTTTGGACAGTTTCATTTACTTTGCAACTCACCTTAGCATGGATTCTGGGTTGGATAGTACTGGAATGTTTGCATCATAATGAGCTTGTCACACTTATGCTGATCCATATATATCCACCATATATTAGTTTCATATTTCCGCTTTCATGTTGAATCATTCAATCACACGCTCCATACAAAAGGACCTCTTGTTATATCAGATCTCCATTATGCCCTAAACTCTTATATTTTTTCGCTGGTGTTGTCCATATTCAACTTAAACAGCATGGCATGCCAATGGTATTGACGATATACTTCAGTGGCATTTCATGTCAGATCAGCAAAACATTATCAGCGGCTTGATGATACACAATGTAATCTCAACATTAGTTGCGATATGCCATGCTACAGTATCGAATCCGTTACAATATTGTTTAACAGGGGCGAATATAAGCTCAGTTGAGAAATTGTGGACTCGTCTAATAAATGGGTATTAGTTGTGAATTTTACCCCATAAAATCATATTTTAGGAATAGCTAAAAGTTTCCGAAATTGTCGATTTCTTTTAGCCAAAACCTGTTTTTTCACCTTTTACGCTCTTCATTATTTTGTATTCACTTCTTTGTTACAATTTGAACAGGCTACTGCGGATTCAAAGGAGGATCAGTTTGACATTGATGAGCATGTAATCTTTGGACTAATCAATATGATGATCTTATTGGTTTTCGTTTGCCGAGCTTGCCTGCCTCCACCCCCGCCCCTGCCCCTGCCCCTGCCCCCGCTCCTGCTCTTAGAATTTTCTTGTAATACTAGTGCATGATTTTGCACCTTACATAGAACAATACTTCATATTGGCCCCCTCAATTATGTTTTCCACTCTTTTGCCCCCCTCTCAATTTATCGTCAAGCTCCGCCACTGCCCGAAGCAATAAACTCTCCCTTTAAAAAACATCTATTACTTACCTAATCAATTTATTTTCCCCTTTCCCTCTCTCTAGCCTCTTCTTATGCAGATCCGTATGTTCTACAATGGACTTGCTGTAAAGGGAACCCTTCTCGTTGTTAGAAAGGTATATATTTATTAGTAATCACTTTGCATGGATTGAATTTAATTGTCTTAAGAGTGTGTGCTATTGTTTAACAAGTCTCTGTTTCAGTGAACAGATATTGTTTTACCTGGGAAATCAAATGTTTGCATGGAAACATTACCTTCATTTCCTATCTTGTGTATTTACCATTTTTGTTGGTTATATTTTTGCACATTCAATTCTTCTGGTCCAAAACTTACATCAGATCATGAGTTTATGACAACCGGAGATTCAATACTAGTAATATGATGAGTAATCACATCGAAGATTTGTTCCCTTATTCTTTGTTACATTATTTTCAACATGGATAAGTTAGAACAATATATGTGGTTATCTTTTACAAGCACATTCCCTTAACATTTTGTATGAATATATTTGTTGTTGCAGCTTCCTAGCAGGACTATCCATATACGACCATCAATGATTAAAGTAAACTCCGATCCTAATTTATTAGGTGGGCACTCCTTCAACTCGCTGGAACTTGTTTCGACAAGGTAAGTAATGTGGACATACATTTACTGGATTAAGGTATGACTGTATGAGTAGGGTTCATATCAAACACAAACCATAATTTAGATGCAATCGCTCAAACCACTTCCGCTTCAGCAAGAACTGGGAAAGTTCCCATAAAACTGTGGAGGGGATTTTCTTTATTCAGCACATGGTCTATCTTCATTTTTAGTTTTATGAGTAGGGTTGCCCATGCTTACCTAACTGATTAAGCTTTCGGAATTAGTGTTTGGTGGCTGAAAGACACAAAGTTAGTTTCTGTATAGTGGTAGTGTTACGGTTTTAATACATGTTGAGATTTTTCTTGAGCTTTTTCTACACTATCAATTCTTGCCTTTTGTTTACGCTTCAACATATTTTCCAGCAACCGACCCAAAAGGGCACTGACATCGAGGTTCTTAATCGCACTACTTCACTATGGAGGGGTTCCAGCGGATTATTTTATTGACCTTCTAGGAAAGGCACTAAAAGATGTTGAGAAAGCTCGCCATAAAACTAGAGATTCCCTTGAAGGTTGGTTTTTATCATGAACAGTGCACATACTTATGCACCATTCTCATTTCAAAATAAAAAAAGATCACAATCACAGTGTATTATTATTTTCGTATGGCAAGAATGGGCAGACCACCAAGATTAATAAACTGATCTGAAGTCTGCATAGACATAGGGGTTACACTGCATTTCTTCAATGTTCAAGATTTTGTCGCTTTCAACTATTCGAACATCTGCATGCATTTCCCTAGTGGCACTTTTGCCTTGGCTTGCGCCTTCTATTAATGTGATCCCTTCTACAGTTGCAATAAACCATGCTGACATGGATGATTCAATGTCTGCACGGATGATCCTTTCTGGAATTCGACCAGAGGATGATGAATATTTGCAACACCAGCTTACTCTAATGACTAAAGCGGAAAGAAAAGGAATCAAACAAGGCAGGATCCCTATCGATCAGTGTTATAATCTGATGGGCACAACAGACCCAACAGGAACACTAAAGCCCCATGAAGTCTGCGTGATACTGTAAGTGGCAGCAATATCAAGTTACCCACCATATACTTTCTACTGCTCGATCTTTCCTTTATGTCCGCTTTTCAATTTTTCGTCCGTCATAGTCTTACACGTAATATGAACAGGATACTGGTTCTGTATCTGTTTTGCATATTACGCTTTACTGTAGAAGGTGAAGCCAAACTACATTCTTTCGTTTCTTTTCCGCGGTTCAAAACACTGATGTCACAATTTTAAGAATTATAATTGCAAATCACTCTTGCCCGTGTCTTAGGATTGAGGGAGCCTAGACACAAGGAGTGTTGAAGTAAGAGCATGTTAGTATACAGCTTAAGCTTTTAGTTGAACTGGGATAGTATACATACAACTATATACCGTCATATGGACAAGAGATTTCTGTTTTTGTTCGAAGGGCCTTAGGCCGAACTTCATTAAGGAAGAAAAGAAGATTTATGTTTTTGTATCATGGATACAGTAAAAGAACACACTTCGTACATCGGTACATCGATAAATTTTCCAAGCCCTTCAATAGTTTGACCATTCTGCCCTAATAGAAGAATGTCTGATAATAAATAAAAATCTTCAGGCTATAATATTTTTGTTTAGACTGGTCAGAACATTATTTTAATAAATTTCTGGATGATCAAGGTGCATGATACTGGCTTCTCGATAACAACTATATAGTAGACTAATGACATAATCAGGGCACAAAATATGTGGAGCTTCTAGACTTCCATAGTGTTCTATATTTGACTATATACCATACCAATCTTTGAAAATAATTTTGAAGATGGAAGTATCCTGTTCCTTTTGTTACTAATTGTCCCATCAAACAGTGACCATGGCCCCATTTCTGGAGAGGTTCTTGTCTATAAACATCCTGGGTTGCACTTTGGTGACATACATGTCTTGACAGCAACATTTAGTGAGGATATACAGGATGTGGTGGGAGACTCCAAATATGCTATACTTTTCCCTATTTCTGGACCAAGATCTGTGGCTGATGAGATGGCGAACAGTGATTTTGATGGTGACATATACTGGGTCTCGAGAAACCCACAGGTTGGTCATTCTTTCTGACATGCTGCAGTAAACTATTCATTTTAGCTATCCATGCCAACAAACAGAATTCATTGGTGCAATATGCTTACTAATATATTTATTTATTTCTTCTATTCCTAGAGCATGGAATTTAGCATGCTATCTTTTTGGTGAGAGTTGCATTCCATTCCTGCTTACTACATGCATTTCTTCTTTCCACTTCATCTTGCTACCCAGTTGCATTTTATTTATGCATGGTTTCTGCAAACTGTATAAAATGTGTATTTTATTATCTTAAAAATAAAACTATGATATCCTAATGTTTCCATTTAGTGGACAAATATAGCATTACACAGCTAATATTGTATTCCAGAAGTTACATCGTTCAGGATATAGTACTATTCATTTTTCTCTAAGAAAGTACATTTGATTCATATGGTGTTGCTTATTTTCCTCAAAGAGGGATATTAATTAGGTTTTGTGTTCTTCTAGGGTACTTTATTTATTTAAAATTTTAAAGGCCATTACCATTGGGGAAATCCACTTTGGCTCATAGGACTAGATGCTCCTATTGTGAAAAAACACATTTTAAAATGTCAAAATTCTGAAGAAAAATCTTCTGGTGTACATCTATATATTCTAGGCATTTCTTGCGACCTTTGTAAAATAGACAATTTTTGGTGCCACGAAATGACTTTTCATGAGACATTTTTTTGTCTTTTTTGACTACGACACAACTTATTTTTTTCTTAACGAAATGTTTCAGGACGTGTAAAAGACATACATGTACATTCTCAAAAAACAATATTTTCAAAATCATTTTGAGCATTTTTAAATGTGTTTTCCGTAATGGGAGCATCTAGTCCCGTGAGCCAAAACACTTGTTTATTCATATTTTCTATAGTGTATCTTTGAACATTTAAATATAAAATGTTCATCACATTTATTTTCATATTTTCTGTAGTGAATCTTTGAAGCGTTCAGTTAATTGAAGCTAAGTAAGTTGCCCACATTTGCCTGCCACCTTGATCTTTTTGGTGAATTGGTTGGTGCATGGTACTATGATATGGTATCAGAGCCAAAAAAACCAGAGTTCAAGACTCCTCTGGCATACTTTTTTAAACATACAGCCCACTGGTGGTCCATGTGTTACTGTCTTACGCATTAGATAGTCCAACATGAGAAGAGTGTCGAAGTACAAGTTCCCAAGATTTCTGGGTGGTGCATGGTTACATTTGGCACCAAAAGTTTTGGTATGACATCATACTCTGCGCAAAATTGTCACTATTATTGAATGACCTTTTCAGTTACTGAAGTACTTCAAACCATCTGAACCATGGAATCCAAGAAACCCTCCAAGGAAGACTGAACAACTGAAGCCTCAGGATTATGATGGATCCAATCTAGAATGCTTGTTAGTCCGTGATTTTTTTAGAACTAGGTTTACACCCAGGTACTATTTACCTGCAATCCTTTTTTCTGCACTCAGTTTTATTGCTGTTATTTGCATCTAAGATTTCAGAGTATCTTCACATTAAAGGGTTCTATGCATCTAATGGTCTAGGGTGTAATAATTTATGGTCCAATTACCTAAAATGAGTTGTTTGAGCATTACCTAAAATATATGTTTGATGTCCCGTTTACAAAGTTGAATAGGCAGATAAACCGATCCAGCTAATGTGGCTGGGATCATACCAAATCCTAATCCCTACATTTGTAATTAACTCACCTGTAATTTATCAGATTCAACCATAGATTGAATTACCACCACTGTCACTTTCTTGGTGACTTAACATCATTCTGTTATTAAGCTATATGGCAAGTGGTTAAGAAGAGAAAAAAAAGAACAATGTTGGCAGTTGGCATGTGCTACAGTTTTCAAAATCTTCTCTCCTCTACTTTATCTATTGTAGGTCTCAATGTTGGTTGTTTGATGTGAGCTATATTACCAAAGTAACCATGGTGTGATTTCTTCTTCATTGGAGAATGTTTTAATTTTGTCATTCTTCATTGTTATCCCAACTTCGAAGTATCAGTATGCCTTCTATTTATTTCCATCCTAATATCACATATATTTGGACAATAAATCTGACCAGCATGTTGTAGCTGTCTAATATTTCCATGGCCATTTTGTAGACCATGTACTATATATGAGCTCCCTAAGTTTATGGTCTAACTTTGTTTGAGATTTTTTCCTTCCTTCAGTTATGTGCTGGGTGCAGCTTCAGATTGTTGGTTGGTATATATGGATCGGCTATTGACATGTGAAGTTGAAGAAGACAAAACAGAATGGGAGTCGATAAAGGCTAAGATGCTTAAATTAGTTGACATTTACTATGAGGCTCTGGATGCCCCGAAAACTGGGAACAAGGTTGTTTTAAATCCTGGGCTGATATACACTCTGGCTCAGACATTGTCTTTTACTGTTCACCTGCTGATATAGGATGAAAGACCCTGAAAGGCTTCGTGATACGATTAGTGATGATGAGTTAGTAAGGATGAAGTTTGATTGTGTAACCATTCCAATTATATCTCTAGTTGAGTTAGTCCAGGGATACAAGAAATTGCTCAGAGCCCTGTAGAAAAGAACAGCTAGTCCTGCAATTGGGAATAAAAAAGACATAATCACCCTCCCTCCAAAGTTATCCCAATTCCTCGAATTTAATTTCTCTGTCCCTACCCATGATAACCTTGTCTGCAACCACGGCATGAACTCGCCGGTGACACTCTTGCCACCAGTAAACAATGCATCTGAATTTCTTTCTAGAAATAGTTATGAATGGTGACTCTGATGATTCATGGGTGAACATCCATCATAAAGAGGTTCCCAGCGGAAGGGAGCGTAACTCACTTGGTCAGTTTGCTGAGAGCTGTGGATATACAATCCCACCACCTGGTTCAAATCCCTATGGACTCGGATTTGTGTTCTATTTACAGTGTCCGGACTTCCCTGACAGTTTTCCATTAAAAAAAAAGAGGTTTCCAGTTGGGCAGCAATCAGAGCACCAGTTGGGTGAGTCTAGAATAGGGAATACCTAGTCAAAGAGAGAAGAGCAAGCCAAGACTTAGATACAAAGATACACTATTTCATTCCGATACTTCCTGACTCAAGAATACGGTCCTCCTATTAATATTACTCATACTCTGTTGAAGTCTCGCTAGGCCGCTGTTGTTCTGTTGCCATGCGTTGTTGGATGGCTGTAACATGCACATGATGGACTCATGACTATGGTAGACTAGGACTGTTCCATCTGTTAGTGTCTATTTTCACCTGAGTTCTCCATTTTTTTTCTGGTGTCTAGTCAATCCATGTGCGGACATGGTAAAGGAACTACTTTTATCTGCTACGCTTTTGCGATGCATGTTAGTTCAGAAAGTTTATATTATTTGCTAGATGGTTTCAGCATACTATCCTATTTTAACTGCATTGACAGCAAATTAAGTGCCACGTCATACCAATTAATCGGCCATAATCGGCCACTGATGGAATTTACTTTTATATTGTTAGCTAGTATTGGTGACTGGATATGTCATGATCCAGGTACAAAGTAGGTTAATCCTAAAAAAAAGGTACAGCATAGGTTCTTTGTATAGTATCATCGATAGAACTTTACCTGTCCTGCTTAATAATTTAGTTTCATCTGCAAGAGAAGTGCATTCTGCTTTAGCTGACTGTTTTATCTTTCCTTCATCCATCCATCTTCCAAATAGATCACTATCCCTGGTGATCTGAGGGTCAAAGTATATCCACATTTTATGGAACGGAAAGTATATAAAGTTCCTCCCTACCATTCGACATCAGTGCTAGGAAAAATCTATGACGAAGCAGAGTCGCAGCAGTCTGAAACAGTTCAGCCAATCAGTAAGTTGCTACTTTACTTGACTCGTGTAATTTCCTTTTATAAACCTCTTACCTAGCTAGGAGTTATGCTAACATTACATTAGTTGCCAAGACATGTGGTAAAATTATGGACTATAGTACTTCATATGTACAAATATGAGAGAATTCCTTATTTGACACTACTCCCAAATATGATTCCTTATATGACACTAGAAAATTTTGACTTCCTTATATGACACTAGGTGTAAATTTTGATGCCTAACATGACACTATAGTGCAGTTTGAGAACTAATGGTGTTAATTGGGAATGTAAAAAGACACTTTTGCCCTTAGTGCATAATGTCAGCAGCGTCTACTCTAGGAATGGGTATGATGCATAGTCTGTCAGCAACAGTGTTTTGGTTGGATCAAGTAATGGGTTTAGTGATACTTTTGTGTGTGTCATTCCTTAAATTTCACCCAATAGCTAGAAAACCGTGTAATAAGTTGATTAGGAAGAGTCTTGGATGCTAGTTCTTGTTTAGATCTCGGTTCCTTTCTGTTATTTCTGGTTGTAAAAATATGGCGGTTTCTTCATGGATTTGTTTATTTAGTAAAAACGATTGAATCTTGTGCTTCGTCTAATCTCTGCCAAAATTATTCAGTAAAGGTGCCAGAGGAACACTTCAAACGACATTGCCTGTTAAGACTCAAACTTGCCAAACCTGCAGCAGACCCTGCATCCGTGCCATGGCTAGGGCCTGCAGCTGAGCTCCTCAACGGGTGCTCCACAGCTGCGTCGTTCCCTCCCACCGCTGTGCCTTGACCGCCCTCTGCCGCCCCACCTTGGCCGCCATCGGCTGTGCTCGAGTCACCCTAGAGATCCCCGCCGGCCGCCGGCCGGAACCCCGCCATGGCTGCTGTTTGCGGCCGAGCTTCAACCGCCACCCCCAGCTTGGTCCATAGAGCCTCAGCTCACGTCACCGCCGCTGCGAGCTAGCAGGCCACCGCCGCCGGCGGCGCTAGGTTTCAGATGGAATGACTTGGTACACTTGTATAGGGATAGGGACGGGCTCAGTAGTGTTCGATCAGACCAAAAAAAAGTTGGGTTGCTGTTGCACAGGTAGCGACTATGTCAGGGGTACTTTGGTCTGCTTGAAACAAAACTAACGGAACCATGTAACGGAAGGAACGGCAGTGGCATATAAGGCATCAAAATTTACACCTAGTGTTAAATAAGGAAGTCAAAATTTTCTAGTGTTATATAAGGAATCATATTTGAGAGTAGTGTCAAATAAGGAATTTTCTCTACAAATATTCAGCAGAAAAAACAGACATGTCATGTACGGATGCACGTCATCATAATGAGATCAGTTAGATGTGAATACATGAATCCTGATTTGGAGACGAATCTCTGATCCTTGCCTGCTCGACAGTAGTAAACTATCAATAGAGAACCTGGCCATTGTAAACAAATTATGATCATTATGTTTTCCATCTCCTTTCTGTTTTCTAAGAGATATCTCCCTTGACATGCTTCACCGAGGAAGAAGTAACCGAAGAGCGCAATATCTGGGGACCCCGTTATGAGGAATATCTGAAGAAGAGCTCATCACTATGTAAGGGCGACCATAATCACCCTAGCTTTAAAGAAGAGAAGAACATGAGGTTCAAGGAGCTCTTCAAAACATACAAGCAGGTAATTAGCTTCCAACTACCTTTCCATATACCCATTGCTATAACAAGTTGTGATCAAAAACATTCTAGAGACATGCTCGTGTAAAACTCAGTCGGTGCTGTTGGTCGCAGATGTTGTACGATGCCGAGGAGCTGGAGAAGAGCCAGAAGGATTGGGTCGTGGTGTTCAGGGAGGCCTGCGCTATATACCAGCTCGTGTACGAGAACGCGCTGCGACGGAATGATGTCCTCAAGTGCGGCTTTGCGTGGAAGGTCGCCGGCCACGCGCTGTGCCAGTTATACGTGATCAAGAGCAGGAAGGACACAGTGCTCGCCGACCTGCAGGTCGTCCGGGAGGCATTCAAGCGTGGCCCGTAGCTGTATTCATCGGCAAAGGCAAATCTAGCATGTGGCATTCAAGCGTGCCTGGCTACCTGACCTCAGCGACTCCGTTGGCCAGTGTTAAGCTAATGTTTTTGTATATATATGTGGTAGCAGCAGCGTTAGGCGATGGACGAGTTCGGAAACAGTAGGCGGTGGGATGTCTGACGTTTGGTCCAGAGAGACCGTAAGAACTGTAACCAATACAGAATCTTGAGCTATACTTGTACTGTCAATGCCCCTTGAGCAAGTAAGAAGCTGCAAGTTGTATATGTTGTAGTTTGCATCTAGTTCAGTAGCAGAAGTCGTGTATCATATTGTGGTTGATGACTCGCAAGTTGTACTTGTAATATATTGTGGTTTGGTTTGAGCTACTCCCTCCGGTCTGAATTAATTGACTCAGATTTGGCTAGATCAATTAATTTGGATCGGAGGGAGTATCAAAGTTGGGCTGTGTGCCAGAAGATGTGATTTGGGAGCTGGTGCTCAGGGTATCTGGTAAGTTGAATTGGAGTGCCACGCTTGCCAGTTCATCCGGTCCCAGTTCTCCCAAAAAACAATTCTCTGGTTCCTGATTGCTGGAGCTCCAGTTTTGGAAATCACGTTGTTGATTCAGAATGGTTTTTGGATGACGCATATACTTCCTACGTTAAAAACTAAGTAACTTGGATTTGTCTAGATTCACATTTTAGTATATAGGTATATGCGAATCTAAACAAAGTTACTTATTTCTGGACTGGAGGGAGTACATTTTTTTTTTCTTTTGGCGCCATCTTTCTTGGCTCGGTGATGTTTCCTGGTGACTTGTTCTGATCCGAGGCGAGGCGAGTTCCAAATGTCATGATTAACCATGTGGTGGTTTCGTGTGTAATGACATATTGTATACTTATCTGTGCCTCCATAGAATCTTGCAGAAGGTTCTATGTTGTTTTATCGGTGCCCATATAGAATATTAAGGTAAAGAATTAACATTCATTTCTGAAAATTCATTTTTGTTGATGTTCTTGTGTATCCAATCACTGAAATTTATCTACATCGCATATAGGATGCCAAGGTTAAAGATTGCCCTCATTTATGTCTGAATATTCTTTAATGGCTGTGTTGGCGCCTATACAAATCACCGTATGTTATTCAGAGTGCCCAACCTTTAGACTATACTAGATGCCATGTATCTTCCCGCTTATACTAGATGATACAACTGTGCGCGCCCTAGCTTTCTTTCCATGGTGATATGTTACATACCATTTCTCATGTTTAGTACTCCCTCCGTCTTCAAATAGATGTCTCAAATTTGTCAAAATTTGGATGAATCTAGACACTATTTAGTATATAGATTTATTCAAATTTTGAAAAACCTAAGACATCTATTTTGGGACGGAGGGAGTAAGAGGTTCCACAAAATTCTTCATTACTTGTTTGAATAAGAGGTCCTTCGCCTTTTGTTTAACGTGTGGCATTGTCATCATACTGAAGGTGGTGCCCTATCTATCGGTTACACTTACTGCGACTGCTTTGTTATTTTCTAATTGCAGACTCGACAAAGTTTCCCTGCTTTTTATTTCTTTGTCTGTTAAATTCTTTGTGCAAACGCTACCCTCCTTGAAGTTGGCAATTTCCTCTTCTGGGTATGTTGCAACTGATTTCTGCGAGTAAGGTGGGGATGCTTGGAGGCAACAAGTACAGGTGCGATGTTGAGGGAGGGAAATTTTTTGATACATAGTACTCCCTCCGTCTCAAAATAGATGTCTTAGGTTTTTTAAAATTTGGATGAACCTATATACTAAATAGTGTCTAGATTTATTTAAATTTTGACAAATTTGAGACATCTATTTTGAGACGGAGGGAGTACATTTCCAAGAATTTTTTTTTTGGTGAAAACTACAATAGAGCTCTATTGGATATATTCCGAACAAGATTCGTATTACAACTGTCCACTTATTCACAGAATGATTACTAAGATACTTCGAGTCTCAACCAAAATCTTCTTTCAAGTTGATTTTTTATTTTTGGATATTGAATTCATATTTTATGAGATATCGATATACCAATGACGAATGTTTTTTTAGTAACTCAAATCTTTCACTGCTTTCTACCCATCTTTAATTGATCTACTCCCTACATATGACCATATCGATTTGTTGACACCCAGTGAGATGAGCATCCACAATTGGCCCTAAAAGTGATCGATTTATATATCTTTCTAGTGCTGTAAGTAAGTTCATGTTGAACAATAATCTCATATTCGTGACTTTTTTCTCTTTAAAAGATTTGGGGGCCCTTAGATAATGGCTAATGATAGCTTGGAAGCCATATGAAAGTGTAGTCTTCGGTTTCCTTGAATACCCGATGTTCTATATTTTCTAACAGGAAGTGCAAATTTTGATTTCTAAATATGATTAAAACTGAATCTGTACTACTTTTCCCTTCAATAATATGCAACTATCTGTACCATCCAGGTTCCATAGCTGCAACCTGAACTTTATCATTTTGCTAAATTCAGGCTTTGCCACAAATCTCTCCATAGATTTTATCAGTAGCTTATAGTTTTTTTGACACAGTCAGTAGCTTAGTTAACACGTAATCATTGGGTTGGTGCCTGGAAATTAGCGTTGGATTTAAGCCCGGAGGTGCTTGCACTCTTTTACCAGATAGTATTTGCCATGTCTATTTTGATTTAAACTTGCAGGACATTGCTATGGCCTGTTTTCATTTGGATGTATTTATTTTTTGCTCATTTATTAGCGCTAAATTAGTTCGAATTCAACGGGATCATGCGCCAAGGCCTCAATCCGGCCCCAGAAGACAGTGATCTGCCCGGTCTTCTCCGCTGCAGCGGCCGGACAGACCCGACGGAGAGAACCGCGGCCAGGACTAGGAGGAGGGAGATCGGCCTCGCCATTGATGGTTGCTTGTCTACTTTCTCCTTATTGGTCTCCAGTTGAATGCTAAAAATAGCTGGAGAGTGTGCCATATATGTAGATGGATTATATCAGTGAGAGACGATCGAGATCGATGTAGAAATGTTACCAGATGACTTTTGATTCTTTCCGGTGTGCCGCGTGAAGAAGTAAGCAAATTAAAGCTAGCTGGATGGCCGGCGTTCATGAGGAAATTCTTCCATATATGGATAGCGCACCGAGTTAATCAAGGTGTGGTAGGAGGAGGATAACATGAACTGAAAAGTACACCGAGATACCATGATTAATGTCGACGACGCAAACAAGCCAACAAGGCATCGTGGGGTACCCTACCTTTCTTTTTCCCCACATACCATAATCATTTATGTACATACTTTGCTTGGGGATGCACGTTATAATGATCTGAGTGGGGAGAGACGATGTTACCGTCTATATCAAATTGCGCGTCTACTTTGTATTTTGTCGGAAAGGGAATGTGCTAAATGTGATAAGACTAGCTAGTAAGTTTGTTGAATTGTGCTGTCCATCTAAGAGCAAATTCATAGTAGTAGCTTAAGGTGTCTTTGAAAAACTTACTAGTTAACTAGGTGCAAGCCAGGGATTAAAATTTCAACCAAACTAGTGATATTTCGGTAATCTTGGTTGGTAACAAGATTCAGATCAACTTAAAAAATCATTTCTTAAATTTTGTTTATAATTGGATAAATTTTGGAGAAAATATTTCTGAAATGATTTCCTAAATTTGTGGAATTTTGTAGATTTCAATGAGTCTTGATTTTTTTTTATAAAACTTAAATTCAAAACCCTTGTCTATATAAAGTTGGAAGCAAATCAAAGAATTCTTGACCTCAGAGCAAATGAACCATCACCACCAGTTTTTAATAAGACAAAAAAAGGATCAGTAAAGATACCTGACTTTGCTTTTTTTCCTACTCTAATTACTGAACTTGAGAACATTCACAATTGTCTAGGGACTGGCACTGCTTGATGTTGTCGTGCACGCCGACGAGCGGGTGGCCGGACAGGTCAAGGGATGCGTCACTGTTACCTAGCCACTAAATTTTATTTATATGGCACATATTACAATATGTGTCACATAACTTTTTTTCGAATTTAAAAAATATGGGGCCAGATCTAGATCTAAATCTAGCGCCGCCGCGGCCGTCAGAATCTCATCGGAGTCACAGCCTACCACCACAGGCTGGCGAGGGAGGCCGTGGCCGAAAGTCGGGGTCATCAGAGGAGGGCTAGGCCGAAGGTCTATGGAGGAGGGGGTCGCCGAAAATGGGTGGAGGAGGGGTCGTGCAAAGATGGTGGAGGAGGCGCCAGAGGAGGTGGTCACCAGAGGTGGTTGATGACCCACAAGTGTAGGAGATCGCAACAGTCTTCGCGGATAGTATTACCCAATTTACTGATTTGACAAAAGAGGAGCCAAAGAATAGTTGCAAGTCTTAACAACTGAGTTGTCAGTTCAGTTGCACCTGAAAATAGTTTTTGCTCACAGAAGTTTATCAGTAGTAACAGTTTGTAGTAGCTGTTGGAATTTGCCCACAGATCGACTACATCAAACTAGACAAACAAGCACGCTCAAAAAATCTTATGGCCAAGGACATGTGTCGTGCCCATTCTTTTTTTTATTTTCTTCTCAACTCACTCAATGTGTTACAAGACTCACGGTCTACCCTTGCTTATATATGCAAGCTAGACCTGACCAATACGAAACCTAAACCATTACGCACACACGTACTGATACTACTAGTACTAGGACTCACACATACACTTGCCTAACTAGGAAACCTCCCTAGACTAAGACACGTACACACCACACATACCACGGACACACATAGTCCTAGTGCTACTCGGACTCTCTTACCAAGATTAAGCTAACAGTAGCAACATAACAACAACAACAACAACAACAACAACAACAACAACAACAACAACAACAACAACAACAACAACAACAACAGCAGCAGCAACAGTGAAGCAGTAGCAATAGTAACAGTAACAATAACAGTAGGATTCGAGTGCGGTAGGCATAGGGATGGATGGACGGACGTTGCATGGACGAGTCTAAACATACAACTTCAAGATATAGGGAATTGCAGATAGATAATAACAAGCATCCAAATACTAAACAATCCTAGGCATGTGCTCTAAATATAGTCATACGTGCTCGCAATGAGAACTTGCACAACATCTTCTGTCCAGCCATCCCGTGGCAGCGGGGCCTCTAGGAAATTACTAGCAATTAAGGTGCTCCTTTTAATAGAGCACCGGAGCAAAACATTAACACTCAGTGAACACATGTGATCCTCACACCATATTCATCCCCTCCGGTTGTCCCAATTATTGTCACTTTGGGGCATTTGGATCCGGACAATGATATGTGTACACAACTTGCAGATAATATCACAAACAATACTATCATAATGATTCAATAATAAGTTCAGATATGAGATCATGGCACTCGGGCCCTAGTGACAAGCATTAAGCACAACAAGTTGCAACAAAGTCAAATAGCACTAATAGAGATACTAGGCACTATGCCCTAACAGATCTTATTCGATTACATGATAGAACTCATCCAATCCCTACCATCCTCAATCCTACAGCGGGGGATTACTCACTCATGGATGAGGGAAACATCGGTGGTTGATGGAGATGCGTTGGTGATGACGATGGCGATGATCCTCTCCAAATTCCCCGTCCCGGCAGGATGCCAGAACGGAGTTTATGGATCCGAATCTTGGTTTCTGGTGGCGGCGGCAGAGCGGAACTCTTTCCGGAAAACTATATAACCCCCCTCGGTTTTTAGGTCGAAAGGCAACTTATAGGCGCAGAGGAAGGCCGAGGAGTTTCCTGGGGTGGCAGCACCCCCTCCAGGCGCGGGGTCAGGTGGGCCCGCGCCTAGGGTGGGTCTGGCCCCCCAGGCATCCCCTCTGTCTCCCCTTCTGGCTCCGTGGATCTTCTGGTGAAAAATAGTTTTTGGCATATTTTCCGGGATTTTTCCTGATAGTTGATTTTCTGCACAAAAACAAGACACCGAGGTAATTCTGCTGAAAACAGCGTCAGTCTGTGTTAGTTGTATCTAAATCACACAAGTTTAGAGAAGAAACAATGGCAAAGTGTTCGAGAAAGTAGATACGTTTTGGACGTATCAACTCCCCCCAAGCTTAGCTTATTGCTTGTCCTCAAGCAATTCAGTTGAAAACTGAGTACGATAAAAGAACTTTCACGAACACTTTGCTTCATATGATGTATATATTCTCAGCACAGGAGTAGATGCTTAGAAAATTCATAATAAGAAGTATGCAACTAATTCTACTCAATAGTCATTGCAAGCTATGAAGAGAACCCAACTCAATAATAATAAGTGGCATGAAACATAAACATAAGCAATATTGCAATGCTCATAATAAGGTATGATAAAGTGGTATCTCGCTTGCCTTTGTTTGAAGAGCACAATATGAATGCCAAGGCACCTCTGAAGTTCAAGTGAAGACTAGAGGTAAAGATATCAGAGATACAAGCATCAAAGTCATGACATAATTAACCAAGTTTTGAGACAAACACAAGAATGACAACTATGCTCTCAAGAAGGTGCTCATATAATAAGTGGTGACTCAACAAAGTTGTGAAAATGGTTTTGAAAAGTTTGAAAGGCTTCTAAATTCTAAAATGAAGGTACTCATTAGCTTTGAGCTCTCATTGCCCCTATCATAGGCATCTTCATGTGGTTAAGGTGAAAGTGAGGTCCACTCTGAATCATATGCTTGACAGACCATAGGATGAAAATCCCAAGTCCCTTGAGTACGAGGGTCGCTCCGCATGTACTTAACTTTGGTCACCTGAAAGTTCTTGTCATTGTAAATACATGCATATCATCGAGAACCGTCAACGGGGTACCCCTTGCATATGGTACAGGAGCTTTCCCATAACCAAAATGACAAGGCAAGCGGACAATGAGCATCTCAGCAATCTTTTTATTTACCATATGCATAGCTTTTTATTGAGGATGCTTCATAGATGCTCAATATGGTGATGTTGTGATTAGGCATGGCTTAGGCTAGCGGCTCAGGCGTTTCTCTAACACAATGTATAAACTCCATGAACTCACAACCTCCCCTTTTATTTCACATCGTCGACATCTGTAAACAAAAGAGCAAAGTATCAACTGGATAGAATTATCCAAAAAGTGTTGAAAGCGTTCCCCATGACAGCACGGTTCTGCTGACTCCCAACATATGATAAGCAAGCATATAACTTTCATGGACTAGTCACAATGGTTCAAGATTATTAAGCGAAAGGAATAAAGTGTGACATCAAGTTCGTGAGAGCTTTACTAACTAACTTTCTCAAAACAGACAAACATTTTATTTTGGAAGAAAACACGGCATATAGAATATGCACTGAAGTAGAAAAATGATGCTAATGGGTAGGTATGGTGGACACAACTAACAATATTGGTTTTGAGGAGTTGGAAGCATAGCTAGAGCACATACTCAGTGCAAGTGAAGGCTAGCAATAGAGAGGGAGCGACAAACAAGAGAGCAATAACTATCATAATCATGCTTCCAACAAAATAGAACTAATTATGGCATGAAAGTGATACAAGAACTCTGAGGCAAAATAAATCATCGAGGCTTACTGACTATTGATTAGTCATATGCATGCGTGAGCATGTGCCAAGTCGATTCACATGAACAGTCAGAGGAGGATACCACAATTTTATACCAAAGTATGAATAAAACAATGCAAGCAAACATTCATATGACATGATACAAACTATTAGCAAGCTGGAGCTAATCATAACAAGCAAGAACTACTAAGCATCCATAATGACATACACCTTACACAAACAGGCTAAGCATGCTCACAATGATGAGTATATGTACAAAAATGAAACAAATAGCATTCGTTACCAGCCTCTTACCACACCTCGAGTTGTCTTAATCTTCATTATTGACCTTCACTTATGTGACTTGAATATTAACATGAAAACCAAAATCCACTGAGGACGGCTGAACCCTGCAAAGAACTCACAAAATCAAAGAAGAAGAACAAATATTTTTGGTGTTTTTGTTTTTTAGAAATAAGCAAACAAAGAAAAACAAAACGAAGCAAAAGAAAACCAAAAACAAAAACTAAGACACTCCAATAACAACACAACTGTGCATGAAACAATAAAAACGAAGTGTCTAGAAAGACCTAAGATTTTTATTGATGAAGAAGGGGATGCCTTGGGCACCCCCAAGCTTTGACGCTTGTACCTCTTGAGTAATTCTTGGAGTGACATGGAGTGGCTCCCCCCAAGCTTGAGATTTTTTCCATTCTTCATCTCATTACATCATCCTCTCTCTACATCTGAAATTTTTCTTTCATACAAAACTTCACACAATCTTCATTAGCAACATTAGTTTATTCAAAAGATATTAGACATCCGGCAAAGCTTTGGAACAGCAAGACTTTTCATTAGAAACACAAGCTATTGTAGCAACTCCTTCAAAAATCTCAATTTCCCAAAAAGAACCCGAAAAGGAATCAATAAGAAGCAAATGCAAATAATGGTAGAAATCTGTCAAAACAGAACAGCAGGTAGAAATCGAATTTTCCGAAGACCTTCTGTTTCTCAAATCAAAAAGTGTTGAACTAACGAAAGTTAGCTAACATACTGGGGGATTTATTCGTAAATTTTCAGCTTAATCCGACTTATAGAGACTCCTCACGAATTTTTATAGTGGAGGACAGTAATCTGTTTCGGGACAGCAACTCTCCAAATCTTACTTCTCTCTCATTAGAGGTCATTCTTGGCACAAAAAATAAACAAAAAGGATAAGAAGAGGTTATTACTGAAGTAATAACTTCCATGACTTAAGGAAACCCTTGGGTTATCTCCCAACAAGTACTTTTCTTTAACGCCTTTAAGTTAGGCACGACGAAGAGCAAAGATTGGAAAGGAGAAAAATAAAAGTGAGCAAGTATAACCACTATGAAAACATTATTCTGTTCATTAAAATCCTTTTGTTAACAAGGTTGATCAATTCTTATTACCAAAACAATCTTATATGAATAAAAACTTTGCATTCCACAAGGTGTTTATGTTACCTCATACTTGATAGTAATGGTCCCAATCATAATAGTTTCAAAATTTTCTTGTGGAATGGGACAATATATTTCTCCAACTTTGATGCTCTCAATGTTTTCAATGAAATTCAGGCAATAGCTCTTAACAACCTTCTTAGGGAAATAGACAGTGTGCTCTTTGTCATTAATATTGAATGTTATTTTTCCTTGATTGCAATTGATGACATCACCTGCAGTATTAAGAAAAGGTCTCCCAAGAATAATAGACATATTATCATCTTCAGGCATTTCAAGCACAAAAAAATCAGTTAAAACCATGCAATTATAAGCTACTTGAACAGGAACATCCTCACATATACCAACAGGAATAGTAGTTGACTTATCAGCCATTTGCAAAGATATATCAGTTGGTATCAACTTCTCTAGCTGGAGTCTCTTGTAGAGAGAAAAAGGCATAAAACTAACTCCAGCTCCCAAATCACATAAAGTAGTTCTAACATAATTGTTCTTAATAGAGCAGGGAATAGTTGGTATACCTGTATCACCAAGTTTCTTTGGAACCTTACCATTGAAGAAGTAATTAGCAAGCAAAGTAGAAATTTCCTCATTAGGAATCTTCCTTTTATTAGAGACAATATCCTTCATATACTTTGAATAAGGAGGCAACTTAATAGCATCAGTCAAAGGAATTTGCAAAAATAAAGGTTTCATCTACTCACAAAACTTGTTGTAGTGTTCTTCCTCCTTTGACTTGTGTTTCTTACCTGGAAAAGGCATAGGTTTCTGCACCCAAGGTTCTCTCTCTTTACCATGTATATTAGCAATAAAATCCTCCTTTGTGTACCTAGTATTCTTAGTGTGTTTTTCAGGTTCTTCCTCACCTTCCTCCTTATCAGGAGACTCATTATTATTACCACTCTCAGTTTCAACATCAGAGATAGATATACTATTAGGAGATCTACAGCAGGTTCAAGTGGTTCATCAACTATCTTGTGTTTATTTTTCTTTCTCTTACGAGGACTACCACTATCTTCTAGTTGGGAATCCTGCTCTATTCTTTTAGGGTGTCCTTCAGGATATAAAGGATCTTGAGTATCTATACCACTCCTAGTTCTAATTACATAAGCATGTTAATTTCCTGAGGCATTAACTAGCATATCCTTTTGTACCTTAGCAAGTTGATCAAGTTGGGTTTGAACCATTTGAAAGTGTTTACAAAGCATTTTAATGTCATTAGAAGTTCTTTCCACAATATCTTTCAACTCATGGATAGCTCTAGAGTTTTCCAGTAAATGATTCTAAACTTGTTTAACAATAAATGTGTCAAGTTCCTCTAAGCATTGATCAAGAGGCTTACCATAAGGAATATCACCTTCATTAAAGTGGAGAGAGTGTACTCAATAGTAGATGAGTGGGGAATTGGCTTACATAATTCTTCTATAGAAGGTAGATTCTTCACATCTTCATCTCTAATACCTTTCTCCTTTAGACACTTCTTAGCTTCCTTCATCACTTCATCGTTTAATGCAATAAATCCCCTCTTCTTTGTTGTTGGTGCTGGAATTAGTTCAGGAACAACTGGTTCAGGAGTAATAGGCTCAGGTGCATTCAGCTCAGTTGAAGTCCAATTATCATAATTCTTGCTTATCTTGGTCATTAATTCTTCAGCATCTGCAGGAGTCCTTTTCCTGAAAACACAATCAGCAAAGCTATCTAGGTAGGTCCTAGAATCATCAGGTATTCCATTATAATAAATATCAAGAAGCTCATTCTTAGGAAATGGACATACAGGATGTGCATGAATCAAGGAACAGAACCTTGACCATGACTCATGCAATTTCTCTTCTTCTCCCTGTTTAAAATCAAAAAGTCTCTGCAAAGAAGCATGTCTAGCACTGGGAGGAAAATATTTATGAAAGAAAGAAGCAATCAAGCAATCAGGGCTATCAATGGAACCAGGAGGGGGAAAATTGGAGGAGAGCTCAATTCAACAACGAGTGCTGGGTGATGCTAGTTGGCCCCCCTTGGACCACTGGTATACTGAAGATCTGAATGCGGTTTTTGCTGATTTTGGGAAGGTTCTCCTATAGGAGCGGGACCAGGACCACAAAGGCAGGATTCTTGCGAAAATTCGCGTTACTGATCTGGTGGATATTCCCAAGAGTGTCAGGTTCACTATAGGCGACTTGGTGGAGTCTGAATCTTGGAACTTTTCTGTTGAGGTGTTGCAGAGTGACTTGCTTGGGGGGGCCCACCTGATGAGGACCCACTTCCGGCTGACAATGAGGACCCACATCCCTTACCTGTCTTTGGGCCCCAGATCCCCCCTCCTACCCTTGGGGGTGAGGCTGGTGGTTGGGGTCAGTGGGTGGCTCCTGTGCAGGATCCTGCTCCTAGTGGGGATAACAATGAAGGTTGGGACCCTTGGGAAGCTGCTGATGCTCATTTCCAAGGTCTTGTGATTGCTCCTGGTGAAGACATGCCAGTGGATAACCATAATCTTCCCCCACAGGATGTTAATAGTGGAGTTACTGGTGCTATTCTTGTTAATGACTGGGAGTCTGATGATGATGAATCTGTGAATGCTGAACCTGCAGTTGTTGAGGGACAGGCAGTGGTTGAAGGGCCTCAGGGTGTTGGTATTGGTGAGGTCCTGCAGAACATTCTTCAGAATTACTTGGTGGAGGATGAAGCTAACTCTGATGAAGAGGGGATGGTGGAGAGCCCCATGGACACTGGTGCTGAGGCTGATGGGAATGATGATTGGATGATGGAAGATCAGCACCTCCTTTCCCCTAATGAAGCCCATATTCAGGTGGGAATGGTCAGAACTTTTGTGTCCATTCCTGATGTTCATGCTGCAAAGCAGGGCTTTTATCAACAAGGCCTGGAGCTCTGGGAAAGCTACTTTGCTCCACATATTCAGAAGGACTCTTCTTCAAAGGACTCACTCATGTGTGAAATTCCTGTAAGTTGGTTCAATTTAATTACTCTCATGCTTGCTACTCCTGAGAAGTTTAACTGGGTCAAGATCTTTCTTACTTCCCCTTTATGGGAAATTATTAAAGAACCTATTGCTGAGGAGAATTCAATCTCTTTCATCATCCCTAATGAAAGCATTTCACAGATGGCACCCCCTTGTCTGGGCATTGAGGCCAAGCAGTCCTCTTGCTCTCCTTCCACTCCTTCCAGAAAGAGAAAGGGCAAGGAACCTCTAGTTGAAACTAAGGTGAGAAGAAGTCCTAGAATTTTTGAATTAAATGGGGGTTTCAAAAGTCACTTAAACTGCTCAATTGCTGACTGTATGACTTGCAATGCTGCTCCACCCTGCTTAAATCCTAAAGTGGTTAAAAATCTTGCTGCCTCTTTCTGCAAGGTAAAGGATGGTGACCTGGAGAAGAGGTTGCTCAAGAAAGGGAAGGCCACTGAAGTGGAAGTCAAGGCTCCTACAAAAGGCATCATCAAAGGGAATGGTTCATCAAGCTTGAGCATTGGAGGCAAGAAGAAATCTGGGGCTGCTGGTACCTGTGGTCAGCAAGCCAAGAATAAACCCCCAACTTAAGTGTTTTAATGTATCACAATCAGTATTTTGTTGGAGCCTTGTTGGCTCCCTGTTCTGAAACCTGTTTTAGTGGTCTTCTGATGTGTTCGCTACCTAATGTTGAACCTATCAGTGGGTTTATGGTAGAATGCATTTTGTCTACTTGGTTGTGATCTTTTCAGTTGGGTGATTACATTGGTTGTATCACCTCATCACTCAACATACAACTGGTTTTTTAATGGATAATAAAAGAATTTGGAAGATTCTGAACTGGAACATCAGGGGAATTAATTCATAAAAAAATGGGTTGCTCTCAGAAATAAAATTGATGAATCTGGTTGTGACATTATTTGCCTCCAGGAAACTAAGAAGGAAGTTTTTGATATCTCTTATATCAGAAAATGCTGCCCCCCCCAAATTTACCAAATTTGAATTCCTTCCCTCTAGGGGGGATTCTGGGGGTTTGATTATCATTTGGAATAGCTCTCTGTTTTCTGGGCATCTTTCTTTCCAAAATGAATTCTCCATCTCCATCACCTTGACATCCCTCTTGTCCAATGAAACCTGGATCCTCACCAACATTTATGGGCCATGCTTAGCTGAAAAAAAGGCAGATTTTTTAGAATGGTTTGGAAATATTGACATGCCTGATGATATGGATTGGCTCATTGTGTGTGACTTCAATTTTATTAGAAAACCCTCTGACAGAAATAGGCAGGGTGGGGATGTGAATGATATGCTTCTTTTCAATGAAGCCATTAACAATCTGGGTCTCATTGAATTACCCCTTAAAGGTAGAAAGTTCACTTGGAGCAACATGCAAAAAGAACCTCTGCTAGAAAGGCTAGACTGGTTCTTTACATCTGCCTCCTAGACTCAGACCTATCCTTCAACTTTTGTTGTCCCTCTTACCAAGCCTACCTCTGACCATCTACCTTGTGTCATCTCCATTGGCACAATGATTCCAAAATCTCAGGTTTTCAGATTTGAGAATTATTGGATGCATCATAATGATTTTAAAGCAATTGTTCAAAATGCCTGGAACATCCCAGTTGGCTTCCATGATTCTGCTAAAAAAATTAATGCTAAATTCAAAAATGTAAGAAGGGGACTGAAGATCTGGGCAAAAACACTGCCTTGCTTGAAAGCACAAAATTTGCAATGTCAATGCCACCATTGATCTCTTGGATGTCTTGGAGGAAATGAGAACTCTTACTATTCTGGAATGGAATCTCAGAGACCTTCTGAAAAACCTTATAATCTCACTTCTTCAAGATCAAAATGCTTATTGGAAGCAAAGAGGAAAAGTCAAATGGGTCAAGTTGGGTGATGAGAACACAAAATTCTTTCATTCAAAAGCCACCATAAGCTTCAGGCATAACTACATCTCCATGCTCAAATATGATTCTAATGAAGAGATTCATGCTCATTCTGGTAAAGCTGATCTACTCTGGAAGGCCTTTAAAGATAGAATGGGCACATCTGATAAGCCTGAAATGCACTTTAACCTTAGTGAGTTGGCAGGGGAATGCTTGAGTCAAGAGGAAAAGGATGTTTTAGAAGAACCATTCTCTGATAATGAGATTGAAGGTGTAATCAAGGAACTTCCTAATGACAAATCCCCTGGTCCAGATGGCTTCAATAATGAATTCATTAAACAATGCTGGCATATTATTAAGGAGGATGTTAAACAACTCCTTGTGGATTTCTATGAAGGCAGGACTTCTTTGGAAAGCATTAATGCCTCTTTTATCACCCTCATTCCAAAAAATGAAGCCCCTTTGACACCTGCTGATTTCAGACCTATTTATCTGCTCAACAGTGTTTTCAAGATTATAACCAAGCTTCTGGCTAATAGGCTTCAAAAAATTATCCTTAAACTTGTCCACAAAAACCAGTATGGATTCCTCAAACAAAGATCTATTCAGGACTATTTAGGATGGGCTTTTGAATTCCTTGATCAATGCCACAAGTCCAAAGAAGAAATTTTAATTCTTAAGCTTGATTTTGAAAAGGCTTTTGATAGAATTGAGCATTCAACAATTATTAATATTCTCAAAGCCAAAGGTTTTGGTGAAAAATGGATTAATTGGATCCAGTTGATCTTTGGTTCTGCTTCATCCTCTGTTTTGTTAAATGGAGTGCCTGGGAAAAAGTTTTATTGCAGAAGAGGTGTAAGGCAAGGGGATCCTTTATCCCCACTCCTATTTGTCCTGGCTGCTGATCTTCTTCAATGCATTCTCAACAAAGCAATGAGCCTTGGGCTTCTCTCCCTTCCCCTTGAAGGTGTGTTTTGTCCTGATTTCCCTGTAGTGCAGTATGCAGATGACACCTTATTAATCCTTAAGGCCGATTCAAAGCAATTATTGTGCCTTAAGGCTCTACTTCATACTTTTGCCCTTTCCACTTGACTCAAAGTCAATTATTCTAAATCTAGTATGATGCCAATCAACATGGATTCTGAGAGGCTAAGGCACTTTGCTAGCACACTTTCATGCCTACCTGGCTCATTACCCTTCACTTACGTTGGATTGCCTTTAAGCATCAACAAGCCTGCAGTGGAGCATTTTCTGCCTATTGTTCAGAGAGTAGAGAGAAGATTATGTGGGATTGTTGATTTCCTAAACTATGGGGGGAAATTACAGTTGGTTAAATCTGTCTTATCCTCCCTTCCCATATATTATATGAGTTGTTTTGAACTTCCTGTCTCTATTAAAGATCAGCTGATTAAGTATATGAGGCAGTGCTTGTGGAGGAAGAAAACCACTGATGTTCAAGCTAGAGGTCAAGCCCTAGTTGCCTGGAATAAAGTTTGTAGACCTAAGAATCATGGAGGTTTGGGGGTGCTTGATCTTAATGTTCAAAACTCAACACTTCTTTTGAAAAATTTGGATAAATTCTACAATCACAAGGATATCCCATGGGTTCATCTTGTCTGGAACACTTATTACTGCAATGGTAAACTGCTTGGACGAAGTCTGGAGGGATCCTTTTGGTGGAAAGCTCATCTGAAATTAGTTGACATATTTAAAGGAATATCAAAGTGCTCGGTGGGAGATGGAAAATCCACTCTTCTCTAGACTGATAAGTGGAATGATGAATGCCTACAGCATAAGCTTCCTCATCTTCTTTCTTATGCAAAAAATCCTCACATTTCTGTTTGTGAGTTCTTACAGACACCCAACATGCAAGATCACTTTTTTCTTCCTCTGTCACAACAAGCTTACCATGAATATCAAAGCCTTGAGCAAATCCTCAGTGATGAAATGCAGGGAGAAACGGACAACTGGAGCTATATTTGGGGCAGTGCTATTTTTTCAGTCTAAAAGGCCTATTCTTCATTATCTGGATACCAGTCCGTGCAACCACATTTTTCCTGGTTCTGGAATTCCTCTTGCCAGCAAAAACATAAGTTCTTATTCTGTCTTTTGCTCCTTGATAGGCTAAACACCAGAAATATTTTGAAAAGGAAAAGATTCGTTCTGGCTTCATATGATCGTGTGTTCCATGGTTGCACGAGTGAGGAAACTCTTCTGCACTTATTTTGGGGCTGTCCTTTTGCAAAAGCATGCTGGGCTAAAATTTTTCCTATCCAAGATAATGATCTCAATCTCTTCGAGGCATTGACTAATATTAAAAGCGGCCTAAAAATCCCCTTTGCAATGGAAATCATTATTCTTGGGGCTTGGGGCATATGGATGTGCAGAAACAATGAAATCTTCAATAACAAGCATGCCTCCCTTGATGAATGGAGGGCTATTGTTTCTCAGGAATTAAGATGGGTCCTGTGTAGAATTAAGAAAAAGTATTACCAGGACCTCAAAGATTGGATTAGCAATAATTTAGACAGGAGATAGTTGCTCATAGTGTTCTGCCTCTTTGAGGTGGCTTGAAACTTGTAAATATTCGCTACTTGTAACTCTCTATGATTTATAAAAATTGTAGTGGGGTTCTTTACCCTACTGTTTTACCCTAAAAAAAATGGAATCAGGAGGTAATCTATTAAACCAAGCCCTAGCTTCTCTTTTTAGTGAAAAAGGAAAGATCTTAGTAACAAAGTACCTTTGCATCTTAAAATCATCAGAGAATAAAGCACTCATAGTAGAAAGCTCATTCATATGAGCCACAACACTCTCATTTTCAGTCCCACAAAAAGGTTCTTTCTCAACAATATCTAAATAAGACAAATCAAGAGAGAAATCATAATCTTCATCTTTAATATCTATGGGAGAAGTGGCAAACTTAGGATCACAAGACAACTTAGGAATAATAGTACGTCTAGCGAGGAGACTCTTCATAGCACTAGTACCATGTGTGTTTCGGCACTCTTCAACAAATTCATCAGTGAACTCAATGTAACCATCATTAATATCATAACTCTTACTAACCTCAGGTGAGATAGAAGGTGTAACAGTGTCTTCACTAGGAGTTTTGGTATTTCCTAGACTAGCCATAGTAGCATCTAGAAAATGACCTAATAAACCACTCGCATCAACCACAGTAGAAGTAACATTGTAACACCCTCAGAATCGGCCCTATGCAAGTTTTAGCGAAACCCGCCAAACCCGCATAGAAACGATTCAAAGGTGCCCACCAGGCACTTTCGTGCGGGTGGAAAACGAAGTAATAACATTACACAACAGTCCTCGATGGGACCCACAGAACAGATATATATAACAGCGACTCAATGAGTCAAGAATTCAGATATACAATACAAAGATCCAAATCACCTTGAAAACAATACGGCGTCCGAGTACGGACAAGATGCAAATTGAGCTAAGAGCCCTGAAGAATAACCAATGGCGTCCATAACCCTGCCCAGGCCAAGCCGGAAGGGTAACCCTGCTAACGACGTCGATCTCAAAACCTGCTCAAACAAAAGGGGTGCCGACAAAGGGCAAAGGAAAAAGAGAGAGCGGTCAGTACTGAGGCCAGTACACGGCGAGACTAGAATTCGGCGGTCCTCGCCTACATAGGTATGGTGGACTGCAGCGGCGGCGCAGCATGCACTAACAACCTATAGAGACTCGATACAGCTGTAGGCTATCAGAGAGGGGTAAGAAAGGCCTATCCGGAACCAACCTGATACTACCACCAAACATACCCATCCTGGTGTTTCCCCCTCGAAACCAAACGAGGAAGTCAATCGAGGAACTCACACCGTTGGCAGTTTTATTCATTCCGTTATAGTTGCGGCAATTACTAGTCAGGTATAGATAGTCATCCTGATATAATAAGCAGTGGGCACTTTTAGTTAACCATTCCGTTGTAGTTGCAACACTTACTAGTCAGATACAAATAGCATGAGATATCCCCAAAACCCAGCAGTTGTTGGCACTTTTATTTAGCCATTCTGTTATAGTTGCAACATTTACTAGTCAGGTACAATGGTAGCAAGCGACAACCCAAACAAGCAATTGTTGGCAATTTTATTTAGCCATTCAATTATAGTGAAGCTGATTACTAGTCATTATAAAGTCAAATTTATAGCACTACTTTAGTTATAGTTGTCTATGATCGAGATACTGTGCTCCAAGTCATCCATAACCGCGGACACGGCTTTCAGAAAGTTTTACCCTGCAGGGGTGCACAAATAGCAACACACACTCGATCAACCTCGGAAAAACCAAATCAAAACCCAACGAGGCTTTCACGACAAAGCAATCACAGGATTCAGAAATATTTCAGGGGGCCACCCCATTGAGTACACCCGCAACGAAGTTAGCTGACTCCGAGACGGACTCAAGGTTTGCGTCAGTGGCTGTAAACGACTGGGAACCCGAAAATGTGACTGGGCTTGTCGATACCGGGAAAACACTCCGCTTACCTAAACAGTACAGTGTGCTCCTCGCACAATCGTAAATAAAGCAGTAAAGCATGGCATAAGTACATGATAGTAAATAAAACCTCAAACTAGTTTGTGGCCCCAAGAAATAAGAATGAATCAAGCTCTGGCTCAGGGGGGTCCCATAATCCTCCCGGATGTGGATAGCGCGAATATTCAAGGAACATGTATCAAGTACTCGGGGTCCTACGGGACACAAGTGGACGGTTAACAACCAAATAACATCTATTGCCCACCCGTGCCTCTGCATTTACCTACTTCAATTTTAGTTATTAAACAGTAATTAAAGTCTTGATCATCTCCAACAATAAACATGCGGCAAAACTCCAACAACTGTGGTACTTGACGACACGCAACGGCACTTGAGCAAGCGACTACGACACGCAAGTCCATCTATCTACCAAACAACAGGTAATGGGATGTGTCCAAGGCAATATAAGGCGGCAAGGGATATCACGGGTACGAAAAACTATAGCATCGCAACACAGATAGCAATAGATCAACAGGAGGGAATAAATACTATAAAAGTAAGATAGGTAGGAAGGGTGAGATGCTCGCCTGAAAACATTGTCGAAGGTTCGACCGAAGATCGGGTCGACACTCGCATCAACTCAACGGCCTTATCCGCGAAGAACCAAACACTAGAATAAACACCAGATGCAATATTTAATACTATGACAGAAGATCGGGCATGATGCATGTATGATGCATGACATGGCAAAGGTGCAATGCAATTAGGCAATATTAAGCGGAACCGGGGGTCCCGACAATTAAATGTATGATGGTAGTTGTTTTAGATACCCCGCAATTTAAATGTTGTCTTAACATGGCAAAAGATAGCACCGGTTCGCTACACAAATTTAAATGGGACCAATATTGGACTAGATTTGCCCGCATATGGGCCCCATATTTAATTTAGGTGAATCGGCATAAGGCCCCCAAACCACACAAATATGCATGCAGAACAATTTAATGCAACAAGTATATATTACATTTATAAAAATAGGGCTCGAGAAAGGGGTCACACATTAGGGTTCGGCGAACTTGGGGTTCCGGGGTTCGGGGTTCGGTCTCAGGGTCCGGATCTGGGGTTCGGCCTCGGCGGGATCGTTCTCGGATAACGGAGGTAGATCTTGGCATTCCGTGAAGAAGGACTTGGTTCGGTGTCGGGGCGCATCGGATTCGTCCTGGTCGGTGTCGATCTTGTCGTTGCGAAGATCTTGTCGGGTCCGCGCCATCAAGTCGGTCTTGGCATTCGGGGTGAAGAACTTGGCATCCTCGAGGAAGTACTTGTCGTATCCGTGAAGAAGATCATGTCGGTCCACGGGGTTCGGTCTCGGGGTTCGACGGGTGTCTTGGCGTCCCATGGAGGAGAGCTTGGCGTTAGGCGGTAGATCTTGTCGGTTCTACCCCGAAGGCCTTGTTGTTCCGCGGCGTAGATCTTGGGGGTTTCGGGGTTCCACGGGTTCGGGCTCGACCATCGGACTCCGGAAACGGGTCTTGGTGTTCCATGCGGAAGATCTTGTAGTTCCGGTGCCGATGGTTCATCGACGGTGACACACTTCGATCGGCGTCGGTGGTCTTCGGTTCCGGGAAGGCGCTCCGTGAGGTAGAAGTTGTCGGTGCAACGACAGAGTTTGACATCTGATTTTGGTTGAGAACAACATAAGGGTGTCTGCCTTAGCTGTTGCATAGGACTCGTAGCTTGCCGTGCGGTGCTCGTTTGAGAACAGAAGGAGGTGGGGGAATGTCAAGGAAGGGCCGGAGCGCTGGGAACATGGGGGATCGATGGGGCGAGGACCTGCAGGTCGAGGAGGCGAAGTGAGGCCTCTCACGGGCAGACAACGCACGACTGGGCGGGATACGGCTCGGTGACAGCCGGCTGGAGCTGGGGTCCGGGACGAGGAAGACGGCTCCAGGGGCACTAGCGGTGCCGGCCGACAGAGGAAACGACAGGGAGGGGCCCACGAGGTAGAGTGACGCTCGACGGTGGTGGGGTCGGAGGTCGCTGGCGGCGGGGTGCAGAGGGAGAGGACACGGTGAGGCCGGCGTGAGGCGGGGGCCGCAACGATGGCACGGGATGGTGACGGAGGGCGACACGGCCTCGGGGGAAGGCGAGGCGCCGACGAGCGGGCGCGGGACAACGAAGGGAGGAAGCAGGGGCACGGGACGACGGAGCCTGGTGGCGAGCGGAGGAAGTCCGACGAGGGCGGAGGTTGAGATGGCGGTTGCCGGGCGATGGAGGAGGCGCGGGCCGGCGAGGTGGAGGTGAGGCAGGGGCGGCCGACAGAGAGGGGCGAGCTCGAGGGAGAGGCCGGAGTCGAGGCGGAAGGAGGGAGTTGCGGGCGGGGGGTCGCGCGGCGGCGAGGGCGGCTCCGGCGACGCCTGGCGAGGGGAGAGGAGGGAGAGGAGGGCGACGGCCGGAGGGGAGGAAGAAGGGGGCGGGGTCGTCGGCGGCGAGAGAGAGAAGGAGAGAGAGGAGCAGGGCGCGGGTGGGGAAGAGGACAGAGGAGAGGAGGCTGCGGGAGTGGGGCTGAGTGTGGTGGGACCCAGGGGCAGGCGTGCGTGTGAGTGCGTGCGCGGAGGGGCCGGGTGTGGGCTACTGCGTGAGCGGGTGTGGGGGTGAGAGAGGAGGTGGGCCAGGTGGCGGTGGGACCGGTGCAGGAGGTGGGGCCGGGATGTAAGGGAGAGGGGTGGAGCAGGGATTGGTGAGGTGGCTGTGGGTGTGATGAGGTGGAGGGAAAGATGATGTGGCAAGCTATGGTTGGTCGGGGTGAGGTGGAGGGGGTTGGGTAGACTAGGTTTGGGTAGAAAAGATTTAGGGTAGCCAGGATTTTTAACTGGAGGTGGCCAGCCGGCTTTCGGGCCTAGCGGCTGCCTCCCAAAAATATTATAAATCTTTATTTAATTTAAAATAACCTTTTGTAAATAGTTTTTAGACAAATAAAAGATCTGAACAGACCGATGTTTCAATTTGAAATAAAGACGGGGGCTATTTAGAAAACAAAACTAGGCGTTTCGAAAAATAGTTTCAGACAAACAATGCATGATGATGACGATGCAATGCACAAAAACTACGCGATTTTCTAGTAGTGGTTTTGCGGGATGCCACAATTCGACACCACTAACAATGGATCTCGCCCTCGAGATCCGCCTCATGGTACCGGAAGGAAGGTCGGCGATCTGCGTCTTCTCGCTTCATGTATATCCTCGCGACACCACTAACAAGAGGTCGTTGTCCGTGATCGTCGAGAGAACACTCCGGGAAACAAAGGCGAAGGTAGAGGTATCAACCAATAAAGCCACCTCTAGCTTCCGTGGACGGAGTAAAATTGCTGGATCCACTGATTCGATGTACAAGAGCGAATGATAAGAGTAGTCGGATGGTGATCAGTCCATCGCGCACCCAAACCATTACTCTGCACACGAATAGGCGGATTATGCAACCAACTCTCGGAATTCAGACTGAAGATCACGACAAACGAGGTTCAGAAACAAAGGAGTGATGCAGACTCTGCATCGGATCTAGCATAGATGATGTCGTCGCGTCAGAAAGCACCGGAAGGCACGAGAAGGAACAAAGAGAAGTTCACCAGACGAAGGATTCCCCGGATAGCATGAAGACCAGATGTAGACACACCGTTACCAAAAGAGGAAGCGAAACCCTGAAGGTACGACGGAACCCAACCACGAGAAATCCTGGACTCGAAGAGAGAGAAGAGAGCGGATTCAAAACGCGTAGAGGTAAGAGGAGAATAGCAGAGGGGTAAGGAGTAAAATCAGACCTAATCAGAACTATCCAACCGATTTTTCAAAAATAGTTTTGACACTCTACTTCGGCCGTTAGCTAGGTTATCCTACAGGCTGGACTTGTGGGGTATCGCAACTGCTGAGCTCTGATACCACTCTGTAACACCCTCAGAATCGGCCCTATGCAAGTTTTAGCGAAAACCCGCCAAACCCGCATAGAAACGATTCAAAGGTGCCCACCAGGCACTTTCGTGCGGGTGGAAAACGAAGTAATAACATTACACAACAGTCCTCGATGGGACCCACAGAACAGATATATATATAACAGCGACTCAATGAGTCAAGAATTCAGATATACAATACAAAGATCCAAATCACCTTGAAAACAATACGGCGTCCGAGTACGGACAAGATGCAAATTGAGCTAAGAGCCCTGAAGAATAACCAATGGCGTCCATAACCCTGCCCAGGCCAAGCCGGAAGGGTAACCCTGCTAACGACGTCGATCTCAAAACCTGCTCAAACAAAAGGGGTGCCGACAAAGGGCAAAGGAAAAAGAGAGAGCGGTCAGTACTGAGGCCAGTACACGGCGAGACTAGAATTCGGCGGTCCTCGCCTACATAGGTATGGTGGACTGCAGCGGCGGCGCAGCATGCACTAACAACCTATAGAGACTCGATACAGCTGTCGGCTATCAGAGAGGGGTAAGAAAGGCCTATTCGTAACCAACCTGATACTACCAGCAAACATACCCATCCTGGTGTTTCCCCCTCGAAACCAAACGAGGAAGTCAACCGAGGAACTCACACCGTTGGCAGTTTTATTCATTCCGTTATAGTTGCGGCAATTACTAGTCAGGTATAGATAGTCATCCTGATATAATAAGCAGTGGGCACTTTTAGTTAACCATTCCGTTGTAGTTGCAACACTTACTAGTCAGATACAAATAGCATGAGATATCCCCAAAACCCAGCAGTTGTTGGCACTTTTATTTAGCCATTCCGTTATAGTTGCAACATTTACTAGTCAGGTACAATGGTAGCAAGCGACAACCCAAACAAGCAATTGTTGGCAATTTTATTTAGCCATTCAATTATAGTGAAGCTGATTACTAGTCATTATAAAGTCAAATTTATAGCACTACTTTAGTTATAGTTGTCTATGATCGAGATACTGTGCTCCAAGTCGTCCATAACCGCGGACACGGCTTTCAGAAAGTTTTACCCTGCAGGGGTGCACAAATAGCAACACACACTCGATCAACCTCGGAAAAACCAAATCAAAACCCAACGAGGCTTTCACGACAAAGCAATCACAGGATTCAGAAATATTTCAGGGGGCCACCCCATTGAGTACACCCGCAACGAAGTTAGCTGACTTCGAGACGGACTCAAGGTTTGCGTCAGTGGCTGTAAACGACTGGGAACCCGAAAATGTGACTGGGCTTGTCGATACCGCGAAAACACTCCGCTTACCTAAACAGTACAGTGTGCTCCTCGCACAATCGTAAATAAAGCAGTAAAGCATGACATAAGTACATGATAGTAAATAAAACCTCAAACTAGTTTGTGGCCCCAAGAAATAAGAATGAATCAAGCTCTGGCTCAGGGGGGTCCCATAATCCTCCCGGATGTGGATAGCGCGAATATTCAAGGAACATGTATCAAGTACTCGGGGTCCTACGGGACACAAGTGGACGGTTAACAACCAAATAACATCTATTGCCCACCTGTGCCTCTGCATTTACCTACTTCAATTTTAGTTATTAAACAGTAATTAAAGTCTTGATCATCTCCAACAATAAACATGCGGCAAAACTCCAACAACTGTGGTACTTGACGACACGCAACGGCACTTGAGCAAGCGACTACGACACGCAAGTCCATCTATCTAACAAACAACAGGTAATGGGATGTGTCCAAGGCAATATAAGGCGGCAAGGGATATCACGGGTACGAAAAACTATAGCATCGCAACACAGATAGCAATAGATCAACAGGAGGGAATAAATACTATAAAAGTAAGATAGGTAGGAAGGGGGAGATGCTCGCCTGAAAACATTGTCGAAGGTTCGACCGAAGATCGGGTCGACACTCGCATCAACTCAACGGCCTTATCCGCGAAGAACCAAACACTAGAATAAACACCGGATGCAATATTTAATACTATGACAGAAGATCGGGCATGATGCATGTATGATGCATGACATGGCAAAGGTGCAATGCAATTAGGCAATATTAAGCGGAACCGGGGGTCCCGACAATTAAATGTATGATGGTAGTTGTTTTAGATACCCCGCAATTTAAATGTTGTCTTAACATGGCAAAAGATAGCACCGGTTCGCTACACAAATTTAAATGGGACCAATATTGGACTAGATTTGCCCGCATATGGGCTCCATATTTAATTTAGGTGAATCGGCATAAGGCCCCCAAACCACACAAATATGCATGCAGAACAATTTAATGCAACAAGTATATATTACATTTATAAAAATAGGGCTCGAGAAAGGGGTCACACATTAGGGTTCGGCGAACTTGGGGTTCCGGGGTTCGGGGTTCGGTCTCAGGGTCCGGATCTGGGGTTCGGCCTCGGCGGGATCGTTCTCGGATAACGGAGGTAGATCTTGGCATTCCGTGAAGAAGGACTTGGTTCGGTGTCGGGGCGCATCGGATTCGTCCTGGTCGGTGTCGATCTTGTCGTTGCGAAGATCTTGTCGGGTCCGCGCCATCAAGTCGGTCTTGGCATTCGGGGTGAAGCCTTGGCATCCTCGAGGAAGTACTTGTCGTATCCGTGAAGAAGATCATGTCGGTCCACGGGGTTCGGTCTCGGGGTTCGACGGGTGTCTTGGCGTCCCATGGAGGAGAGCTTGGCGTTAGGCGGTAGATCTTGTCGGTTCTACCCCGAAGGCCTTGTTGTTCCGCGGCGTAGATCTTGGGGGTTTCGGGGTTCCACGGGTTCGGGCTCGACCATCGGACTCAGGAAACGGGTCTTGGTGTTCCATGCGGAAGATCTTGTAGTTCCGGTGCCGATGGTTCATCGACGGTGACACACTTCGATCGCGTCGGTGGTCTTCGGTTCCGGGAAGGCGCTCCGTGAGGTAGAACTTGTCGGTGCAACGACAGAGTTTGACATCTTATTTTGGTCGAGAACAACATAAGGGTGTGTGAGACCCTGGCGCATGGCTCAGTAGGATTGATAGGAAACCCATACCAACAAGTTGCAACTTCTTTTCCGGAAGCTCATTCGAAAAGAACTCTAAGGTTAAGCGTGCTTGGCCTAGAGCAATTCTAGGATGGGTGACCGACCGGGAAGTGGGTAACCGGGTGCGCATGAGTGAGGACAAAGTGCACAGAAAAGACTAGTGTTGGTCTGTGGGGCTAGTCTAGAGATCCTATTGAGCTGTCAGAAGTGACAGCCGTCGATCCGGAGTGATCGGGGGTGTTACAAATTGGTATCAGAGCCGACCCTCGCGGTTAAACGAGCGTGTGCGGGTCAGTGGCGGACATGTGGCGCATGGCGCGTGTGGCCCAGAGTGGACACGGCATGGCACATGTGCCGGCACTGGACGCACAGACGTGTGCCAAGAGGGGACGTTCCTGGCTTGTGCTTGATCGACGAGGACGTCGATCTTCTAAGGGTGGGTGTATGTGAGACCCTGGCGCATGGCTCAATAGGATTGATAGGAAACCCATACCAACAAGTTGCAACTTCTTTTCCGGAAGCTCATTCGAAAAGAACTCTAAGGTTAAGCGTGCTTGGCCTAGAGCAATTCTAGGATGGGTGACCGACCGGGAAGTGGGTAACCGGGTGCGCATGAGTGAGGACAAAGTGCGCAGAAAAGACTAGTGTTGGTCTGTGGGGCTAGTCTAGAGATCCTATTGAGCTGCCAGAAGTGACAGCCGTCGATCCGGAGTGATCGGGGGTGTTACAGGGTGTCTGCCTTAGCTGTTGCATAGGACTCGTAGCTTGCCATGCGGTGCTCGTTTGAGAACAGAAGGAGGTGGGGGAATGTCAGGGAAGGGCCGGAGCGCTGGGAACATGGGGGATCGATGGGGCGAGGACCTGCAGGTCGAGGAGGCGAAGTGAGGCCTCTCACGGGCAGACAACGCACGACTGGGCGGGATACGGCTCGGCGACAGCCGGCCGGAGCTGGGGTCCGGGACGAGGAAGACGGCTCCAGGGGCACTAGCGGTGCCGGCCGACAGAGGAAACGACAGGGAGGGGCCCACGAGGTAGAGTGACGCTCGACGGTGGTGGGGTCGGAGGTCGCTGGCGGCGGGGTGCAGAGGGAGAGGACACGGTGAGGCCGGCGTGAGGCGGGGGCCGCAACGATGGCACGGGATGGTGACGGAGGGCGACGCGGCCTCGGGGGAAGGCGAGGCGCCGACGAGCGGGCACGGGACAAGGAAGGGAGGAAGCAGGGGCACAGGACGACGGAGCCTGGTGGCGAGCGGAGGAAGTCCGACGAGGGCAGAGGTTGAGATGGCGGTTGCCGGGCGATGGAGGAGGCGCGGGCCGGCGAGGTGGAGGTGAGGCAGGGGCGGCCGGCAGAGAGGGGCGAGCTCGAGGGAGAGGCCGGAGTCGAGGCGGAAGGAGGGAGTTGCGGGCGGGGGGTCGCGCGGCGGCGAGGGCGGCTCCGGCGACGCCTGGCGAGGGGAGAGGAGGGCGGCGGCCGGAGGGGAGGGAGAAGGGGGCGGGGTCGTCGGCGGCAAGAGAGAGGAGCGGGGCGCGGGTGGGGAAGAGGACAGAGGAGAGGAGGCTGCGGGAGTGGGGCTGAGTGTGGTGGGACCCAGGGGCAGGCGTGCGTGTGAGTGCGTGCGCGGAGGGGCCGGGTGTGGGCTGCTGCGTGAGCGGGTGTGGGGGTGAGAGAGGAGGTGGGCCAGGTGGCGGTGGGACCGGTGCAGGAGGTGGGGCCGGGGTGTAAGGGAGAGGGGTGGAGCAGGGATTGGTGAGGTGGCTGTGGGTGTGATGAGGTGGAGGGAAAGATGATGTGGCAAGCTATGGTTGGTCGGGGTGAGGTGGAGGGGGTTGGGTAGACTAGGTTTGGGTAGAAAAGATTTAGGGTAGCCAGGATTTTTAACTTGAGGTGGCCAGCCGGCTTTCGGGCCTAGCGGCTGCCTCCCAAAAATATTATAAATCTTTATTTAATTTAAAATAACCTTTTGTAAATAGTTTTTAGACAAATAAAAGATCTGAACAGACCGATGTTTCAATTTGAAATAAAGACGGGGGCTATTTAGAAAACAAAACTAGGCGTTTCGAAAAATAGTTTCAGACAAACAATGCATGATGATGACGATGCAATGCACAAAAACAACGCGATTTTCTAGTAGTGGTTTTGCGGGATGCCACAAACATCATGAGTATCAAAATCAGTTTCAGATTCAGCAGTAGTAGCAGTGTGTGTAGCATGAGTATGTGGTGGTGGTGTGACAAGCTTACTTATAACAGACGGTAAATCAAGAGCAACAAAGGTGCTTCTTGTAGTGGATGGTAAAATAGGAAACTTTCCATCACGAGACTTCCCCATGATGAAAGGAGTAGTAGTAAACAATAATAGATCCAAGTGAACTTACAAATAAAGCTATGCTCCCTGGCAACAGCGCCAGAAAATATTCTTGATGACCCACAAGTGTAGGGGATCGCAACAGTCTTCGCGGGTAGTATTACCCAATTTATTGATTCGACACAAGGGGAGCCAAAGAATACTTGCAAGCCTTAACAACTGAGTTGTCAGTTCAGCTGCACCTGGAAATAGTTCTTGCTCACAGAAGTTTATCAGTAGTAACAATTTGTAGTAGCAATAGCAAAGCAACAACAATAGTAACAACAACAGTGAAACAGTAGCAATAATAACACTAACAGTAACAGTAGGATTCGAGTGCGGTAGGCACAGGGATGGATGGACGGGCGTTGCATGGATGAGTGTAAACATGTAACTTCAAGATCTAGGACATTGCAGATAGATAATAACAAGCATCCAAGTACTAAACAATCCTAGGCATGTGCTCCAAATATAGTCATACGTGTTTGCAATGAGAACTTGCACAACATCTTCTGTCCAGCCAGCCCGTGGTAGCGGGGCCTCTAGGGAACTATTGGCAATTAAGGTGCTTCTTTTAATAGAGAACCGGAGCAAAGAATTAACACTCCGTGAACACATGTGATCCTCACACCACAGCCATCCCCTCCGGTTGTCCAAATTATTGTCACTTTGGGGCCTTTGAATCCAGACAATAATATGTGTACACAACTTGCAGATAATATCACAAACAATACTATCATAATGATTTAATAATAAGTTCAGATCTGAGATCATGGCACTCGAGCCCTAGTGAAAAGCATTAAGCACAACAAGTTGCAACAAAGTCAAATAGCACTAATAGAGATACTAGACACTACTTATTCGATTACATGATAGAACTCATCCAATCTCTACCATCCCCAAGCCTACAGCGGGGGATTACTCACTCATGGATGAGGGAAACATCGGTGGTTGATGGAGATGCGTTGGTGATGATGATGGCGATGATACTCTCCAAATTCCCCGTCCCGACAGGATGCCAGAACGGAGTTTCTGGATCCGAATCTTGGTTTTTGGTGGCGGCGGCGGAGCGGAACTTTTTCTGGAAAACTATCGAACCCCCTTCGGTTTTTAGGTCAAGGCAACTTATAGGCGCAGAGGGAGGCCGAGGAGTTGCCTGGGGTGGCAGCACCCCCTCCAGGCGCGGGGTCGGGTGGGCCCGCGCCTGGGGTGGGTCTGCCCTCCCAGGCCTCCCCCATGTCTCCCCTTCTGGCTCTGTGTATCTTCTGGTGAAAAATAGTTTTTGACATATTTTCCGGGATTTTTCCTGATAGTTGATTTTCTGCACAAAAACAAGACACCAAGGTAATTCTGCTGAAAACAGCGTCAGTCTGTGTTAGTTGTATCCAAATCACACAAGTTTAGAAAATAAACAATGGCAAAGTGTTTGAGAAAGTAGATACGTTTTGGACGTATCAGTGGTGGAGGAGAAGGAGGTCGCCGGAGGAGGAGGAGGTCATCGGAGTGGTGTTGGAGGAGGAGGAGAAGAAGGAGGTCACCAGATAGTGGAGAAGGAGGAGGGAGGAGGGGAGGATAATGAGAGGAGAAATGGAGAAGTGGAGGGGGAGAGAAGGAGAAAAGAGAGGGAGAAGGGCGCCGCGGCGGGATGCAATATTTTAATCCAGCCCAAAAAAATATCGCGCATATTAGCCTAACAATATGTTTTAGGGTGAAAACTCAAGGTCTGGCCTTAATTGGTTGCGTCTAGCAATAACCTTGTTAAATGTATTGTTTTGAGAGTGTAGACTTTTTACATGTGAAAATCTAAGATCTATGATCGAGCGATGATGGTGTTTGTAAACTGTTCTATTTTTAAAGGCATATCTTTTGGAGAAGTTGGACTTCTGATACTATCTTGGTGGTGATAGTTCTGCTGTTTCAATGAATGTGTCATTGTAGCAGGGTTTTTCTTTTATATAATTTTTTGGTTACGTGCATCCGTATGGTCGCTAGGACAATGTGTTATTGCAGAGATATGATGTAATTGATATCTTATGATATTAATATATGATCTTTTCTAAAAAAACATGACGCATATTTTCAAATGCGCACAAAATTGTCTTTCCCTTTTTATTTTTTCTATTTTTTTTTAAATAATTTTTTACTCTTTTTGAATTTAGGGTTTCTATAAAATCCAGTACGATCTATCTACGGAGGAAGTAGCCGAACATCCAAAGCTTTATATTAATTGTCCACTAGAGCAAAATGTTTTAGATTCTGCGCAACCGTTTATACTCCAGTTATGCATAACAAAAAGATAAAAAACTCATACACGTGGCAAAATGTCAGCTGAGTTTGTCTTATTTCCATAATCTGTGCCACACACACCCGTCGTGACAAGACGAGGAGTGGCAAGGCATGTGGCGGCGGAAGAGGATCATGTAAGTGTCGTAAAAAAAAAAGTAAGATGAGGGCTCACTTTGATGGACATGTCTTTAACATTAATCTTTGTGAGTGCCCCGCGTGCAACATGAATGGATTTTTAACAGCAAATAATCTTTCGATAATTGTGGTTTCGGTAGCGAAAAGAGTCCGCATATTTCGAATTCAAAAAAATTAGAAAAAGATCTTCTCACCTATTGTTTGAAAACATATTTTTTGAATTATCAAAACACTTAGAAAAACTATCCGTCTATGCATTCGGGTTCGGACATTCTATGTTTGCACACAAGTTATTGGGTTAAAAAAATATTTTGTGTCTCGTGTAAAAAGACAAATTCAGATGCTCCAACATGATTATTTTTAAACTTCTTTTTGTCTTTTTACACAAATCATATAAAATTTTCTTTTTTCTAAATTTTCGTGTGGGACACAAAAAATGCCTACGTGAAATTTTCTTTCAATTTTTTGTTCAAATTTATTATTTATGCATTTTATAACAGTTTTTTTTGACAGTGCCAATGGGCAATGTTGTTCTTTTAGTTTGCGAGAAATGGGCCGGCCCACTCAATTCCGAGTATTTGCTGGGTTGTGGTTTCCCCTGCCCTGAAACCCTGCCTTTCCCATGGCCGGCGGCGATTCTTGTCCCAATGCGGTTGTCCCGCAGAATGATCGGGAGGCCGATGAGCTGCTGAAGAAGCAGGAGCAGCAGGAGCAGCAGCCGGCGGAGGAGGCGAGGGGGCTCAATCCTCTCGACCCGATATACAGTGAGTACGACCCCAAACTGAAGAAATACGTATACACCCGCTACTTCTTCAACCCCAAAATCGATCTCGACTTGGAGTGTAAGTCCTCGTTCCTACCTACTCCCCTGCTGGTGTTTGTTGATTGGGCATATCAACCGTGGACATGAACCCCCTCTTAATTTGTCCGTACAAATAGCTATGCTGCGATTTCTTAGAATTGTTACCGTGTTCTTCTCTGTCTTGATACGCTGAGATGAATGTTATGGAATATAAAAGGTATTGAGTTGTAATTTCTCACGGGCTTTGCATGATTTTGCACCCATTCGGCAACTTGCTCAAAACAATATTGCATAGTTGAGCCACCTGCTGTTATTATCAGTAAAGATATCCATGCCCTGTTGTTTTGCAAAACTAGGGTCAAAGTGCATTTTACTGTAAATGCTGCTACTCCCTTCGGTCCATATTAATAACCTCAACTTTGTCTAGATACGAATGCATCTAGTCTAAATATTTAACTAGATACATATCAACATATGAATCTAGATAAAGTTGAGTCCATTAATGTGGACCAGAGGGAGTAGCTTTTTTCAACTACTAGGATAACTTGTTACTAGCTCACCATTGAGCTCATTCTTTAAATTTGCATGCGTACTACTTTTTTTTTGACTATATACAGTGAGTCAAAAGCCCCACAGCCCTTTTATAGTATTAAACTTAAGATAAAAAGTTGAAAAGGATTACAATATGTACAAAATCGAGAGGGAACTATACTAAATTAGCAGTCCAGGTTCATGTGGGCATGAAGAGAGATATCATGTATGAATTGGCAACGCCAGGTTGCAAAACGTGGCCTGGTCTGTTCGAAAATACTATTGATTAGTAAATAGTTTTGCTGAGAATAGAGGACCATTCTTTTTAGTCTGCAACTGAACCGTGCACACTATTGAAATTCATCTTATGCCACTCAATTTATACATTGTAGACTAACGACTGTCTTTGACAATTGCATATGTACGCTTGTTTCTGTTGGCAATGGATCCAACCATTTTATAATTGTTGAAGTATTTGAAATAAGTGTTTGTATCTTTTGACAGCTCCTGCTGGTCCAATGCGACATACTGACAAAAAATTCAGAGAGGGGTTACCATTGCCTAACTCCGCAAATGTGCTCTCAGTCAAGATCGTGTCCTCAGACTATGACTACCCACTTGATGTTTATGGTACGGTGATAGCTAGGGATAATTTGGACCGCCATTGTGTCTATCTATTCCGGCGTGGCAAGGACAATTGCCAGTCCATCACCTCGAAGGTATTACTTATATCGTTTTGCTATGCACTTCTATACACATATGATTTCCCAGTGGTGTATTCCGTGTAGTGTTTCTCATGGCAGTCATCTGATTGTTGTTCTTTGAAAGAAAAATGGTGAATTCGTAATGGAGAAAATATGGGTGCTAATCAGTAATTAATTTTTGGCACATGAAATATTTTCGAACTTTGTGCGGTCGAAAAAACAAATGAGATAATCTAACCAAGATTGTATCCAATCGAGTACTATGTGAGTGCATGTATGGTGTCAAGTGGAGTAAAATCTACTTTTTTACTTGGACCATCATACAATTATCATATTTATGTGTGGTGAAATTATGCAGGACCATTCTTCATTCGGTGTTGTTTCTGAAAATATGTTCCTCATTTAGGTTCCATATATTATTTACTTACGCATTCAGGGTTAAAGGTAGGCGCTCTGCAATTCGATTAGAACAAAAACAAATATTTACAACATTGTTTTTGAGGAAACAAAGTGAAAAAAGGCTGTAGGCAAGAACAAGTCACTAAGCCCGGTCTCCTGGATCATCTTTATTTCATTTTACCAATGTAAAATTTTATATTCCTGCAATTTTACTTATGGAACAACCCATGCGGAGAACTTGCTTTTTTGGTTCAGTGTGGGCACCCGGCCACGGATGAAGCTAGACCTCCCGAGACGATGCACCAAAGAGTTATGCGTTCAGGATGCCGGGGCACCGTGGAAATGTTATGAAATGCCCGTAGACAGTTTCCATCGGAGAGCTATCTTTTGCACAGTCGTAGCCTTGTGAGTGGAGATCACAAACAACCCAGGGAACTAGAGCTTGAGGGGGCCACCATCGTGCCATGAGTCGTGCCAAAAAATGCACCTAGCACTATCCCTGAGTGTTGGTTTTGGGGGAAATTTTCTAGATGGGCTTTGTCCCTTGGACCTCCACACCCTCTTATATATAGCACAATCTAGCCTTACATCTTCACTTGTACACTGGAATGATCTAGACTCTAGTAGGACATTACTACTATACTAACACTCCCTAGAATACTCTAGACTCTACAGGAGTAGTACTACTACACTAACTCAGACTCCAACACTTACTGGAATACTCTAGACTCTCCTAGGACAATACTACTATGCTAACCTAGACTCCAACACTCCCCCTCAAGATGGGCATGGGTCAGTCACCATGACCATCTTGCTACAACTCCATGACACTTACTAGGACCACTACACTTCTAACTTGCAAGCATACAAAGATACATGAGAGCGTTTTACTCTAGCTCTTGCTCTAGTGGTCATCAAGCAACCAATCAACTCCGACCATCCAGCTCCGCTCATGGGATCCATCACCATCACCGTGCGCCTACTCTGCATCAAGCTAGCCTCCTCCAATCCTTCTTGTGTTGGTCCACCGTTGCCTCTCCAACCATGCGCCTTCTCACACCGGCACCTACAATGGCGGCACCACACGCCTTCTCTCATCAGCTTGAGCATCGTCATTATCTCTTCATCAACTCCAAACCATGGCTGCCTCACCTCAACAACAGATCCTACAGAGCCACAGCCGCCTCACCATCAACATCACCATGCACAAACTTTGCATCAAGCTGGCCACCTCCAATCCTTCTTGCGTTGGTCCACCGTTGCCTCTCCAACCATGTGCCTTCTCACACCGGCGCCTACACCGGCGGCACCACACGCCGGTGCTGGGCTGTGGTCGTGGAAGGAGACAACTGGGTGAGGTCTCCAGTTTGGTCGTTCTTGGCTCCGGGAAGAGGCGAGCTGCAGAGAATAGAAGTCTAGGAGGGAGCAGCTGCTGGAGTTGATTTGGGCGGCTGTGAGGAGCAAAGGGAACGGAGCTTGGTGCTAGGAGAAGAGGAGAGAATGGAATGGATCTGAGAGAGGTAGAGGCTGTGGTGACCGAGGCAAAGATGGTTGAGGCAAGATGGCCGGAGGGTTGATGGAGAGGTGGTAGAGGTCAAGGTTGTCACCGCGTTGGAGAGGTGGAAGTCATGTGGAGGTCAGGAGAGTGTGGAACTGTAGATAGCTGACAGGTCAGGTGAGATGATTGTGGCTCTGTAGGAGCGGTTGTTGAGGTTAAGCAGACGTGGTTATGTGGGAACCAAAGCTGATGAAGAGGCAATGACGATGCTCAAGCTGATGAGGGAACATGTGTGGTGCCGCCGTTGTGGGCGCCGGTGTGAGAAGGCGTATGGTTGGAGAGGCAACAGTGGACCAACGCGAGAAGGATTGGAGGTGGCTAGCTTGATGCAAAGTTTGTGCATGGTGATGTTGATGGTGAGGCGGTTGTGGTTCTCTAGTTGTTGTTGAGGTGAGGCAGCCGTGGTCTGCGGGAACCTGAGTTGATGAAGAGGCAATGACGATGCTCAAGCTGATGATGGAAGGCGTGTGGTGCCGTCTCAGGTCCCCTCCACAACAACAACTAGAGAACCACACAGCTCCAGCCATCACCATCACCTCTGCATCTGCCCATCACCATCACCTCACCATGACGATGCTCAACAACAACTAGAGAACCACACAGCTCCAGCCATCACCATCACCTCTGCATCTGCCCATCTCCGACCAGATCAGAGGTCCTCTTCCACCTCCAGTTTCTCTTGGTCCCCAAATCCAACCTCGCTAACTTATTATCCTCCTATCAACATCTCAATTGCACCATTTTAACTAGCTCACTAAGCAACCTCCGTACAGAGCAGCAACCAAGCCTCAAACAACACATCGTGCAACATAAGGTGGTTACTGGCTCTAGAGAGCAACGTGATGCGGCCTCCCGCCGCTTAGGTGACTACAATGTGTGTGGTGTTGTTGACAACAAGAGTCGGGATGGGTGTTGCAGTGGTGGTAGCTAGGGTTAGGAGGAGGAGCCTAGCTCTGATACCATGTTGGTTTTGGGGGAAATTTTCTAGATGGGCTTCGTCCCTTGCACCTCCACACCCTCTTATATATAGCACAATCTAGTCTTACATCTTCACTTGTACACTGGAATGATCTAGACTCTAGTAGGACATTACTACTATACTAACACTCCCTAGAATACTCTAGACTCTACAGGAGTAGTACTACTACACTAACTCAGACTCCAACACTTACTGGAATACTCTAGACTCTCCTAGGACAATACTACTATGCTAACCTAGACTCCAACACTGAGCGAGATAGACATGGAAGCTCGAAAAAGCTCCATGTCTGTCTGAGCAGGGCTGCCACGCCCCCAACCAAGGGTTCGAGGCATCTGTCCAAGCTAGCCACAGCCAGTGAAGGTGTGAGCTGCAGACACCAAGCCCTTAAATAGTGGACCTGATATTTGTTTAGTATATATTTTAACGTCCACCAACGCATAATTTTTTCCCATTTGGCCAATAATGTTACATGCGTGTGATTTACCAACACTCATGTGCTTCAGTTTTGCTGTACCACAAGCCTTGTGTAATTAAAAAGAGTTAACAGAATGCATGCAAACATGATATACACCTGAAGGTATATATTCTGATAATTTTGGTTCCTCGTTCAAAAACGAGCAAAGGAACCTTAAAGCACGGATTACTAATATATGAAAATACAAAGACATCAGGAGCTTACCTGTCTACATGTTTTGCAGGATAATTCCTTGATTTTGACTGGCCCAAAGAGAGGACTCTTGCTATGCGATTCGATATTCTTTGAAATAGATCTCAAGATTAAGGATTTGCATGGTAGGGAGATCAAGGATGAAAGACTCGGCAAAGGCTTACTGGAGTTGGATGGCATCATAAGGCAGACATCAAATGTCAAACATGGGGTTGAAAAATCCACACTTGTCAGCATGCACAGCACATTGGATTTAAGCTACGCATTTGTTAGGAATGCGGTGGAGGGCACTGTCGAGACCAGGATCCTTCAGGGACCCGTTGATTTCCATGGGAAGATCATCGCGTCCACTACGAGTGTTCCATGTGACATTGTGCTACATGATAGCAAAGTGAACGGTTTGCTTACTGCTGACGATAATCGATTCATACAAACAGTGCGCCGCATAATAGGTGTATCTGTAGATGAGATGCTCCTGGTGACTATTACTCCTGAAGGTGGTGATGAGTTCTCTGACTGCACTGTTAAATTTACTCCAAAGCTCAACAGTTATGATGAGAAGAACATCGTGTGTGGTAACTATAAGATGCAAGTCAAGGTCATTTGGTCGCTTCTGATGTAATTCCTGGTTTAATGGTTCTGCATCATGTGACATTTGTACAAAGTTTTTCTAGCTCTGACAGCAGGAGCACAATTTTCAGAACACTGGTGAAATAGAGTTCATGGAGAGTGCAGCTACTATAAGTTTGCTTGGGGTCAACTCCCATGGATATAGATACCCAGCTTCACGGGTAGCTCCTCTATGGTTTGTCAGCTATTTTCTGTGTTTCAGATGCAACCAGCGGGTCACGGGTGTTGTTATGCACGGTGTTTTCCATATATACAACTATCTGGATTTCTGCAGAGTTTAGCATGTTCTTGGTTTAACTTGAATCTGGAACCTATGCTGATAGGAGCATTTTTCATGGCCAAATTTCTGCACTTAGTTGTGACATATTAATCCTCGTAGTGTACCTAGATTCCCAAATGGTAGCATGATGCTTGTTATGGTAGCAGGTACTGGGGTGTCCCTTGCCTTTTTTTTATTGCAGTTCCAATACATCCCTGTGTTCCGTTCAAAAAAAAAAAAATGCATCCCTGTCACTGAGCATAATAAAGGTATGCCAATGATCTATACTAGAGTTAAATCCATGGTTAGTCATTGAACTTGCTTAGCAAAGTCAATGCGATCATTGTACAACGGAAATACGAATTTACGGTCATCGAACTCGCGTCGAAGCATCACTCGTGGTCACCGCGGACGCCGTAGAGAAGTATTTGACGATGTGGCGCTGAGTGGACCCATCGTCGGTAATAACATATAGGTAAAAAATAATAGGTAAAGAATAACCATTTATAGAAGGGTCTTTTTGCAAAACCACCGTCCCTTCCCTAAGTCATGTCTCTGCTCCACCCACGACATGTCTTGCTCCCAAAATAATCCAGCGCCGCCGCCGCGGGGAAGGCGCCAGGACGCCGCCGCCAATGACAATAGAGCACGCCGGCGAGCGCTCCCCCACCTCCCTCCGCCCCACAGCGATCTTCGGCACCCCGCGACGAACGATGTGGCCGCCGACGACGAAATTAGCCAATGATGCGCGTGCACGGCAACCCCCACCCCCACGCACCAATCGCCGATGAGAACTCTACATCACGAGGCGCGGCCAGCCAAGGCGAAGCCGGCGCCGGCGCCGACGGAGGAGGCCTTCACTGCCCGCGAGCTCGACGCGGCCGAGCAGCTCATCCACCTCAGTGGGAGCATCTCGTCCTTGGGTCCGCCGAGGACCGCCGGACGCGCCCCCACTGCCTCCCGCTCCTCCTCGCCGCGCTCTGTGAACGTCCCGCCGCTGGCCCCGGTGCCCATACCCCGTGGCGGTTGCGCGGACTGGGAGGAAGACCAAGAGCAGCAGCAAGCGAAAGAAGAAGAACAAGAAGGAATTAGCCGTCAAGATAGAGGTGCGCGGCGGCGGCGGCAGCAACCGGACTGCTTGCCTTTTGTCTTCAATTCGTTCATGGCAGGCTCTGATTTCTATCTTATGGCGTTTTGCTCACGACTGTCTCCCTAGTGGCCAGCAACTTCTACATCGTCAGATTCCATCCTCTGCGTGTTGTATTCACTGTTCTGCGGAAGAGAGAGTCGAACATGCTTTGCTCCTCTGCCCTTCAGTGTCGACCTGAACCGCAAAGGTTTTGTCAGTCCTAAACAATGGTTGTTTGATTTCCTGGCTAATTGCAGTCATCAGCAGGCGATTACTCTTGCAGTCACTTTCTGGCATTTGTGGAACACAAGGAACAAACTCCGCGAGGAGGGCGAGAGTGTTAATCCTAAATCTGTTGCCATGAAGATCAAAGTTTATGTTGACATGATCAAAGTTCCTGTAGTCCCTTGGACTCCGCCGCCGGTTGGCACCCTGATGGTTAATGTTGATGCAACGCTTTTTCTGTCGTCAAGAAGTATGGGATCTGGAGTGGTAATCAGAGATTATAAGGGCAACTGTGCTGCAGCTCGCTGTGACAATTTTCCAAATGTTCAGATTCCTGAGCTAGCTGGAGCTTTGGCTGTTCCTTGTGCGCTCGTCTTCGCGCAAGAGGAGGGCATGGACAACATCTGTGTCGCTACAGACTGTCTATCGGTAGTACCAGGGGGCCATGGGGGTTGATCTGATCAAATATCCTCCAGTCTAATTGTACAAGAAGAACAGTTGCGGATGTAGCCGCCGTCGACGACGAAAAAGCCGCCGCTGCCGATGGAGCACGCCTGCGCGTGCTCCTCACCTCCAAGCCGGTGCACGCTCCCCTCCTCTAAACTCCAGCACAAGCTCCCCCTCCTCTAACCATTTGACTGGGATAAAAAACAAATTTAAAGGTCTTTTCTGCAAATGAAACACACGTAGAGGCTGACAGTGGGTCCACTCAGCGCCACATCGTCAAATACATCTCTACGGCGTCCGCGGTGACCACGAGTGATGTTTCGACGCGAGTTCGATGACCGTAAATTCATATTCCCGTTGTACAATGACCGTATTGACTTTGCTAAGCTTAGCAAGTTTAATGACTAACCATGGATTTAACTCTCTATACTATTAAAAAGATTGGGACGGTTCGTCACCCCAGAATTTCCGTCTGCCACGAAATGACGATTTTGCCCCTGAAGTTCGGAGATATTGCAGGCAATGCCACCGCCCAGTAAAAAAAAAATCGATTTTCTCTCTCCTTTCTCCGTCTGTCCTGCCGCCTCCCACGCCCCGGAACCCCCGCGTGTGCGCCGCCGAGGGGCGCGCCTCCCTCTGTTCCAGCGCCGCCGGCTCCGTCTTCCATGTTCGTCGTTGAGCGGGGAGATCCAGCCGCTGCCGGCGGGGAGAGGAGGAATAGGGGGTGCCTTTCCTACCCGATTTTCCCCCCATCCAGCAGGTCCACGTTCGCCCCGGGGGGAGAGAGGGGCAGAGGGAGGGGTTGTGAGGAAGGGAGGAGGAGTTGTGCTGCTGGTGGGTTACAGGGGTAGGTAGAGGAGGGGAGGCTGACGCTGGACTGTGGGGGAGAGAGGAGCAACGGCGGCGTGCAAGGAGATGGAGCAGGGACGCACCGCGACGGTGGTGGATGCCCGCGGGACTTCGAAAGTTAGAATATCACCTCCTCCCCACTTGTCATTGAACATGTGCACAGCCATGGATGAACGAAGCCTGCGACGCTGCCGAATTTGGACGGAGCAGCCGCACCAGGATCTGAAAAGCACGGCTTAGACTGTATTTCGTGTCCTCCCTGATAAAGCAGCACAGACCTCCTAGGCAATAACGGATCGCCCGCACCAGCGAGGCAATCAGCGAAGGCTTCTTGCACCCTCCTGATTAAATCCTTTTTTTAGTTGTTCTTTCCTGACAATATTCTTCAACTCTGTTTTTTTTCATGGCTCTGTCAGTTCTACTGAAGACCTGATGGATACAAAGAAGCGCTGCTACATTCACTAAAAAATAACTGAGTAAACCGAAAGCATCTCTAAAGCCATGTTCTGGATGCGACACCGCAGTTTCCTAGGCTGTGGTTTCATCACCTAGCTGCTGTGATTTTGGTCGGTTTTTGCAACAGTACACTGTCGTGTCTTTTTTCCCGATCGTATTTAGAATTTCTGGAAATTTCCCTGTTGATCCTGGTACAACTAACTGTCTTGCTGTGCCTGAAACCTCTCTGCCAGAGAAGGAAAAAACATCAGGAGGGGTCGTTATCAGCGAGACATCTGCATGTAGCTTATGATGATCTCTTCTTCCCTGACGTGTACAACCTCTTCCAGGCTACTCGAGATAAATCTGCACTCTTTATCCATCCTGTTTCATCTGCGGCAACACCAGATAGCACGGTTCCAAGCACCTATTTTTGCATCCCAGTTCAGTTAGCAGGCTCTAAATTGCATGGATTTTAATGGCAAATCATGTTGGCCCGTTGTTTATTCATAATTAAGTTGAACAACCTGCTTATTTATTTTCATATGCTCCACCAAAGGCACATATGCACTGACCATTATTACTGTGTTATCTATGCCAGTAATGTGTGGCTTCGCCGTTTTAAGATGCTATGAAATATACCCTCTGTTTCCTGATGTATGCCATGGTGGTTTGTGTAGAGTCAAACTTAGTAATATAGAATTTTGTAGATCACCTACATGAATTTCCAGTAGAACACTTCCGTGTTGTTTGGATGTGTGCTAGAATGTTCTTGGAATTTGAATGACTCTCTGAAAGTTATATGTACAAGACCACGTTATTTCATTAGTGAGATGGAAGTAAATAATAGAGGCATTCCCAAGATACGAAAGTGGAGCTGCACCCGTTGATGTCAATCGGGAGAGCTAACTTTTCTCTGATAAGTAGCAGTTTGATTAATCATATTTTAATTTCAACATGAGATAGAAGGAGCTCAATGAACCCAAGTTTCTTCTAGATTAGGATGGTTCTCTTTGAAAGGACATAAAGTGACGTTGCTGTTTCTCTTGAGAGAAGCAGCAGAGAAACATAGAGCATGGTTAGGTATGCAATCAAGAATGAAGCACTATTTAGGTTCGCAATAAGGGGAGGAAGAACATCATCAGGTGCTCGCTATAGTGTCGTCCAAATAGAAGAAATACTCCATAGGAAGGCAGGAGGAACAAACTTGACTTGTAGAACTCACATAGATATGTTCATGGACCCTAACATGATATTGCAAAGTGAAATTTTTGACCTTTTCAAAATTTAAGAGGTTGTAACAACGCACGGGCATTTCAGCTAGTATTAATCAACTTAACTGTACTAATTTCATTGGTAGAAATGAATGGGATAAATTATTTATATCTAATGTGTCAGCTTCACTATACCTTCAGCTTTCCTTTCATATTTAGTCATAGGAGACAGAATCTCAGGGTTAACACCCCAAGCTTTACTTGGAATAAAGCATGGAATTCTGCATTCAAATGCAAGGGAAAACTGCTCTGCATCAAGTTCAGACACTACATTGAAGGTGTGTTGTATTACCTATTTACTTTTCCAGGCCATTAGAATGTCCCCCATTTCTGATAGGATGTCAATTGAAGCATTCAATGTATGTCTGAACTTGGGTGGAACTCACATGTTCGATTGTTTTCTTGTTTCTTCTGCTGTTTCAGTTTTCTGATACTTGATGCTTCTTTTTTAGTATAAGCACTGATCTATTCTTGTAATTTCTATATGGGCAAAATGCTGCAGAGGTCAATGGTGTCATCACAACAATTTCAGATCTCTGATTGATAATTTCTTTGCCTTGTGTGTTTCCAGGGCATTCTGTCTCATGTACTTAGCAATATTGGATTTTAATGGCTCAAGTTCAGGGAACCAACTTCACCTTGGTGTTTACTACTCTGCAACTGTATTTTACTAATTCTAGAGCGCAGTTTTGATTGAAGATCTAACTGCTGTGCCAACACTCCCCAAATGCAAGCTTCTACCCCTGTCCCCTTGCAAGTCTAGCTCAATGCATCCAAATGCTGAGTGGCCATGGACAATCTAGCTACATGTACGAAGATGAGCAACATGCATGATGCAGTCGACGAAATGGGGCATTTAGTTGCTCAACGCACACAGATTAGGAACAATCACATTTGTGCCTCGACCTGCGGTTGTAATGACAAATGTGATGGATAAGTCTCTGTGTACTGTTGGTCTTTGTGGGGATGTAACACACATGGTCCTTGCAGCAAGGACTGGCAGTTAGGAGCAGCAAGGACCAAGCATCCTTAACTGCTTTAGCAGCATCAGTTAGGAGCAGCAAGGACCAAGCATCCTTGACTGCTTTTAGGCAGCATCTTAGACTAGCATCTTGGACTAGCATTTAGCATATTCTTGGCTGGCTAGCAGCCTATAAATATGTATCCCCAACCCCTGTGGTTGGCATGGCATTTGTGTGTGAGTTTGTGCGAGAAATATGTATCCCCAACTCCTAGTGTCATCCCATTCCTTCAATGAGAGTAAATCTAGAGATCCTATCAAGTGGTATCAGAGCAAGGTTGTCTTGTAGGTTGAGTGTTTCCTGCTCATCCCCTTCACCGGGTGTGCAGCAGCCCCAGCGGGGAAGTCAAGCTGTCCCTGGTGGCCTCTCCTTCCGCGCAGTCGAGCAGCAGGTCATTAGCAGCAACTCTCCCTCCACGCAACAGCCCCCCAGCGGCCAGCCATGTCCCAAGGTCGCTCTCAGCACTCGGCTACCTCGAGCGTGCGGCGTCGGCAGGAGGCCGAGCTCGCCGCGGCAGAGGAGCGTGAGCGGGCGGCGGCAGCAGCCGTTGCGGCGACAGCCAGGGCATCAAGGCTGGCAGCGGAGGAACTGACAGCAGCCAGAGCGGAGGCAACAGCAGCAGTGGAGGCATCACGTGCATCAGCGGCAGAGGTCCAGGCTCTGCGCGGCAGCATCAGCGACTCCATTTCAGGCGAGAGCATCGTCGACGCAACCCACGAGCGGACGGCGCGGTGTCGCTCCCGGAGGAGGCGAGCACTGCGGTGGCGCTCCCGGAGGTGAGCACTGCGGTGGTGCTCCCGGAGGAGGCGCGCACGGTGGTGGCGCTCCAGGAGGAGGCGCGCACGGCGGCGGCGGTCGAAACGACCAAGACCGTGGCCTCTACGAGGTCCGGGCTATGGTCAGGGACGTTGGTCCCGGTGCTGGGTGGCCTACCCTCACCAAAACCAACTACGTCGAGTGGGCCGCGGTCATGAAGGTTCGGCTCCAGGTGCGGCACATGTGGGAGGCAGTCCAGGATGCCAACGTCGACCACCATGATGATCGACGAGCGCTGGACGCCCTCCTTGCCGCAGTCCCGTCCGAGATGCAGTTCTCGCTTTCCAACAAGCGGACTGCCAAGGAGGCCTGAGAGGCCATCGCTGCGTCGCGCATCGGCAGTGACCATGCTCGCAAGTCCGCTCTGCAGGCACTCCGCAAGGAGTGGGATGACCTGGCCTTCAAGCCAGGTGAGGACGTCGATGACTTTGCTCTCCGTCTCAACACTTTGCTGCAGAAGATGGAGCGGTTCGGCGACGCCACCTACAACGAGGAAAGATCCGTCGAGAAGCTCTTTCGTTGTGTCCCCACAAAGTACAAGCAGATGGCTCGCTCGATCGAATCCCTGCTGGACCTCAGCACGAGGCAATCGGTCGCCTCAAGGTCGTCGACTTTGACGAGCCACAGCTTCCCTCGGGGCCCATCACCACTGCTGGGAAGCTGCTCCTCACTCGGGAGCAGTGGGACGCCGGCCACGGTGACAGGAAGAAGGGGGAGTCCTCTTCCGCAACAGGTGGCCGCAGGCACAGCAAACCGCGCAAGGGGCGCAAAGACGGCCAGGTTAGGGTGCAAGGTGGTGCCCGCGGAGGCGCCGTCGGCAGGCCCAAGTTGGCCCAAGATGACGCCTGCCACAACTGTGGCCTGCTTGGCCATTGGGCCAAGGAGTGTCGACAACCACGACGCGGTCAGGCCCACGTCGCACAGGTAGGGGAGGAGGAGCCAGCTTTGTTCATGGCTCATGCGAGCATCGAGCTACGCCCTGCGGCACCGACTGCAGCGGCTCCCCTCCACCTCGACGAGCCAAAGGCACACGCCCTTCTCGGTGACGGCTCCGGCACCGACAAGACTGGAGGGTGGTGCCTTGACACCGACGCCACCCACCACATGACTGGTCGACGGGAGTTCTTCGCCGAGCTCGACTCCGACGTGCGAGGCTCCGTCAAGTTTGGAGATGCCTCCGCCGTGGAGATTCAGGGTGTCGGCTCCGTCATCTTCGCCGCCAAGAACGGAGAGCACCGGATGCTCACCGGTGTCTACTACATCCCTGCGCTAAGGAACTCCATCATCAGCTTGGGACAGCTGGATGAGAGCGGCTCGCGCGTGCTGATCGAGCACGGGATCCTGCACATCTGGGATTGCCATCGTTGCCTTCTTGCCAAGGTACCTAGAGGCGCAAACCGGCTCTATGTCCTTGATGTGCAGGTGGCACAGCCCCTCTGCCTCTCCGCTCGTCGGGACGACGAGGCGTGGCAGTGGCACGAGCGCTTTGGGCACCTTCACTTCGAGGCCCTGAAGCGGCTCAGCATCAAGGAGATGGTACGAGGCCTGCCGTGCCTCGAACACGTGGAGCAGTTCTGCAACGTCTGCGTGGTGACGAAGCAAAGGCGACTCCCCTTCCCCCAGCAGGCGAGCTTCAGAGCTAAGGAGAAGCTCGAGCTCGTGCACGGGGACTTGTGTGGACCAGTGACTCCGGCCACACCGGGAGGACGACGCTACTTCCTGCTGCTCGTCGATGACTTCTCCCGCTACATGCGGGTGGTGCTTCTCAGCAGCAAGGGAGAAGCAGCAGACGCCATCAGGTGTGCGCAGGTTGCTGCAGAGGCGGAGTGCAGCTGCAAACTCCGCGTGATGCGCACCGACAACGGCGGCGAATTCATAGCAACTGAATTCGCGTCGTACTGCACTGATGAGGGCATTCAGCGCCACTACTCCGGCCCTTACAGCCCGCAGCAGAATGGCGTCATCGAGCGGTGCAACCAGACGGTTGTGGGGATGGCCCGGGCCCTCCTCAAGCAGAGAGGGATGCCGGCTGTCTTCTGGGGGGAGGCGGTGCTGACAGCCGTCTACATCCTCAACCGCTCACCTACGAAGGCACTTGACGGCAAGACGCCGTACGAGGCTTGGCATGGGCGCAAGCCGGCGGTCTCCCACTTACGGGTCTTCGGCTGCCTCGCGTTCGCCAAGGAGCTCGGCCACATCGCCAAGCTCGACGACAGGAGCACTCCGGGAGTGTTCATCGGCTACGCGGAGGGCTCGAAGGCCAACCACATCCTCGACCCGAAGACACAGCGTGTGCACACGACGCGAGATGTTGTGTTCAACGAAGGGAGAGGGTGGGCGTGTGTCAACACCCGGATTTTTCAATCCTAGATGCCTGTTATGTCATACATCGCAATCCCAGGATTACCATTTTTGCGAGACATAACAGAATTGGATACCATAGTACATCATCCATTACAAACGATACATAAGTTCTTACACAAATAGGGATCTCATGATCCAGTTCTTAATACAACATCAAGCAGCGGAATACGTAATAATAACGGTAGCGTAGGCGAAGCTCCATCTTCGGGGTCACAGGCAATGCTGACGATGGGAGATGATCCTAGTTGTCGTAACCTTCCCGGGGTCCATCTTCCAGGTACTCCTCTTCATAGTCTGGCCATGGGAATAGCCAGGGACAAAGCCATGAGTACTCTTTAAGTACTCGCAAACTAATACTAACAGGTAAAAGGGGGGTTTTTGGATAATAGGACACTAGGCTCTAGGGTTGTTTTGCAAAAGCCAGATTTATCTCTACTAGGTTCCAAAGCTAGTCACAAATTTATAATTCCTAAGTGGGAACTTGTATTTCATATCACAACTCTGTTTTGGTCAATTCAAAGTCTTAATTCATTTCACGGGTCATTTTGAAAAGTCTGACGGGGGAACAGTATGGCCACTCCAACTGTCCATAACAGCGGACGCGGCTATTCGAATAGTTTGACACTCTGCAGAGATTGTACACTTTCACCACAACATTCGATACATCCGTCAGGAACAAATCCTGAATTCACCATACTCAGTATGCGGATAATCAATCCTAACCTTTCAATTACACGCCCTAGTATAAGCACCTCTCCTGTGAGTTTGGCCTCCCAACCATGACCAACTGTCATCTTGGGTACTGCACAGGTGAGGTAGCCTCAACTCAGACCTTGTCCGTGAGGGAACTAATACTAAGGAATATAAGTTTCCAGTCAAGCCCTACCCAATATTCGGGTATTGTGGTTGTACGATAAAATTTGAATGGTATCGCATCCAGACAACCATCAGTTTTAAAAAGGGCTAAGGCTCATGCCTCAACATTTTTATTACCAAAATCCTCAAGTGTTTGGAAACACATGTCCAAAACATTTCAATAGAATGATCCATCATTCCAAGGTTTTCATAACCATTTTTCCACCAAGTATTCACATCTAAAAGTTGATCAAGTTTTATGCTTAGCACTAGCATCTATAAGTGGGTAGGCACTAATGAGGGGTGGTAACTAGTGGAGTTTCAACTAAGTACAACCTCATGTCTCAGGCTGATGTCAAGGTTTCTAACTTAGGCCAAATTTTATGCTCTTTATGCAACCTTCAGCATCTTTCCAATCTCTACCAGTCACTTAAGTAAACTCTAAGTAAGCTTTGATAAAGAAATAAAGTAAGAAGCTTGCACATAAAACTAGGATTAGTTTATCAAGTGGGTATGATCACATATGCTTAAGGCATATAGTAGTCATAGAACAAGTATGGGTTTGTTGCATCAGTAGGGTATCTTGCAAGGGTTAGCTTGCATAGGTATAGTATCAGCTTGCATCAATATCAGTATAAGCTTGCCTTGTGCAGAGCAGTGGTTGAAGTTCTCCTCGGCTTCTTCTTCGTAGTATCCTCCTTCCTCCTCGTATCCTTGGTTGGTACTAGTGTCTATGAATAAATACGAGGTACACAATCACCAAACAATACTTAACTACTTGCAATCATCACACACAAGGGTCCTATAGATGATCTAGCATCATCTCTAACCTTACAAGGTTAAGGCTTGATTTAATTCCTTTTATTTTTAGAAAAGTAATTTCTACTCGTTGAAAAACTACTTAAGATTTAATATTCTCCAAACCAAACATGGGATCATGTTGACACATGTCATCACCACATATTATAGTCCATGGGAATGTGATTTAAAGTGGTGTCATAATTTAATAAGGTTTTACCCTTTTATTTTAATTAATTAAAGTGGCTATAAATGCTTATGTAGCATTCTTTTATTACTTGAATATTATTTCTGCAAGTAAACCTATATATTTTTATATATTCTGAAAGGTATGGTTAAATGTGATTTTTGAGAGTTGGAATCAACTCAAAATCTATTATGGTTTAAATTTTAAAAATGTTTGAATGCAGAAAAGCTTCTGCCTTGTTATTTTTACCATGGGTGATCTATAGATCCAAATGACTTGAATCCAACGGGCTTGGATTCAGCATTCATAGACCTTTCCAACAAAATTGGTTTCATTCAATTTGGTGCACTGAATCGATCTGGGTTGATTTTTGAAGTTGGGTACAGAAGTGTGTTTGAATTTAAATAGAAGAAGGTTTAATTTGAATAACTGGGCTGCGCGGGAAAAGTTACTGGGCCGGCCTGCTAAGCGCAGTGCTCCCGCGGGCTGCTTAAGTGGGTGTCCCCTCTTGTCAGTGACACGGGGCTGGGCGAAGCGGTATGGGGCGACGTGGATCGTTCGATCTAGTTCTAATCCAACGGCCGGGAGTCATCATCGACGCGAGACAACGCCGCGAGAACGAAACCTAGAGCGGCCAGTGAGGGTTGCTGGGGGCTCACCGGGGTACTGGCGAGGGTCGGCGAGGCGGGCGAACGACGAAGTCGACGACGGCGAATCTCCTGGTACCGGTGGCTTCTCCTGGAGCGGCTCCAATCGCTGGCTCCCTTCTTCTCCAGAGGCGGCGGGCTCCGGTGAAATTCCGGCGAGGTGGTGCTTGCCTTGCTCTGAGAACGGTGTGGCACGATCAGTGAGGAGAGGGGAGTGAGATGGTGTGAAGAAATCGTGCGGGGGTGGCCTCTATTTATAGTCGAGCGAGGGGACCGTCGGGGCGCACGGTGAGCTCGTCGGGGGCGAGGTTACAGGCGGCTAATGGCATGGGCAAGGGTAGGGGACGGTGCGGTGTCTCCTGGCGATGCTCAACGACATGGTCTCGAGGCATGGGGCGGTGTGGTTTGGTCTGGAACGGGCGGTGCTCTGCGCGGCAGAGGCGGCGTCTTCGACGACGGGCGGTGGCTATGCGGCACGGGGCGACAAACGGGGATGTCTGGCGGTCTCCTGGGTCGGTGGTGATCGTGTGTGCACGCGGTGAGGGCGGCGCACGGTCTGTGGACGCTGGTCGAGGGTGGTGCTCTGGCGCATGCTTGGCATGGTCTCTGGCGGTCTGGGCGCGGCTTGTGCGCGTGGTCCAGGGCTTGGCAACGCTCGCGGCTGGGACATGTAGTGGCGGTGGACGGTGGGCTGCCTCCCAGACAAGGTTGGCACGGCTAGTTCTTCCTCTAGCCTGCTGTCCACAATGGGGTGACAAGGGGTGCTCGGCTGTTCACCATTGATGGCAATGGCAAGCTCACAAGGGTGCTAGTCCTTAGTTAAACTTCCTAGATGATCTACTGAGCTGGTTGTGAGCTAACTAGGGAACAAGTTATGCCAATTTTACTGCATACTATAGTGTTTGATGTTTGTTTGATTTGTGTCTGCAACCTGTTTGATGAAATGGCCGCATGAACTCAAGTTTTGAATTTTGAAAAGATTTTTGGTGCGTTTTCTAGATTGGTGCTGGTGAGTCTGCAGATGCTTGGGTTTTGCAAGTTGAGCTTGTTTGAGTGGTTTTTGAAAAAGTGGGATCTTCCCATATGATAAAGATTCAATTTTGAATTATCATTTAAACTATGCATTTGAAAGTTTCTGGATGATCACAAAGTGGGCCTTGATACCTTGTTATGAGTACATTCAAGGGGTGCAAAGATCCAGAAAAGTTTTTGTTAGGTTCTGAAAGTTTGAGATAGCCAAAGTAGGCATGGGAGTTAAATTGGCCAAAATGACCATTCATTTCATATATGTGTTTTGATTTACTTGTCTTTAGGAAAAGTGTGGGAAACATTTTAGATGATGTTTATTTCACCTAAGAAACATTTTACAAGCAATGAAACAAACAAACAAGGTGGTTTGTAAAAGAGTTCAAAATCCATGCATACACATATGCATGCACTCATGATTTTATTTAGGAAAGTTTTTGTTAACCCTAATTTTGATGATTAGAATTTGATGATCCAAGCTTAGTATTTTTGGGATGTTACAGCGTGGGACAAGGCGGTGGACGACGGCTCGACTCCGACGTATGACGACTTCATTGTAGAGTACGTCCACTTCGAGGGAGCCGGGGGAGCAGGCAGCTCCTCCTCGCCGAGCACGTCTACCTCAGTTCCCAAGTCTCCATCTGTCCCGGTGGCTGTCACACCGACGACACCACAGCTGCCGACGCCACCGACGCCACATGCTCCAGCACCAGCAGTCACACCTCCGGGCACGTCCACTCCGGCACCAGCAGTCACACCTCCGGGCACATCTACACCAGCACCAGCTCGCGTCGAGCGCAGCCCAGTGGAGTTCGCTTCCCCGCTCGCTCACGACGAGGAGCGCATCGACGCATATTACGACGGTGAGCCGTTGCGGTACCATACGATGGAGGGTCTTCTCGACGACCAGCCGGTGCCGGGACCAGTGCCACGCAATCTGGAGGCGCAACTGCAACTTGCATGTGACGACGGTGAGCCTAGGTCTTTTGCAGAAGCGGAGCAAGACGCGGCATGGCGAGCCGCGATGCAGTTGGAGATGGATGCGGTCGAGAAGAACCGCACCTGGGAGCTCTCTAACCTCCCTCGAGGTCACCGGGCGATCACCCTTAAGTGGGTGTTCAATCTGAAGAGGGATGAAGCCGGCGCCATCGTCAAGCACAAGGCTCGCTTGGTAGCCCGAGGTTTCTTGCAGCAGGAGGGGGTCGACTTCGACGACGCCTTCGCTCCTGTGGCACGGATGGAGTCCGTGCGACTCCTCCTTGCGCTAGCCGCTCAGGAGGGCTGGCGCGTCTATCACATGGATGTCAAGTCTGCCTTTCTCAACGGCGACTTGAAGGAGGAGGTCTACGTGCAACAGCCGCCGGGATTTGCGATTCCTGGCCAGGAGGGCAAGGTACTTCGTCTACGCAAGGCTCTCTATGGTTTGCGGCAGGCACCAAGGGCATGGAACGCCAAGCTGGACTCCACGCTCAAGACGATGGGCTTCGGGCAAAGCCCGCACGAGGCGGCCGTCTACCGACGGGGCAATGGAGGAAATGCCCTATTAGTAGGTGTCTACGTCGACGACTTGGTCATCACCGGCACCAAGGATGCAGAGGTGGCGACGTTCAAGGAAGAAATGAAGGTCGCCTTCCAGATGAGTGATCTGGGGCTCCTCTCCTTCTACCCGGGGATCGAGGTGCACCAAGACCACTCCGGGATCACGCTTCGAAAGACCGCCTACGCCAAGCGCGTCGTTGAGCTAGCCGGGCTCACCGACTGCAACCCAGCTCTCACTCCGATGGAGGAGAGGATGAAGCTGAGCCGCGACAGCACGACGGAGGAGGTGGACGCTACACAGTACCGGCGTCTTGTGGGGAGCCTTCGCTACCTCGCCCACACACGGCCGGACTTGGCATTCTCCGTCGGCTACGTTAGTCGGTTCATGCAGTGACCGACGACGGAACACCAGCAGGCTGTGAAGAGGATCGTCCGCTACGTTGCGGGGACTCTCGACCACGGCCTCTACTACCCTAGGTGCCCTGGGGAGGCACACTTCGTCGGGTACAGCGACAGCGACCACGCCGACGACATCGACACCAGCAAGAGCACAATCGGGATCCTCTTCTTCCTCGGCAAGTGCCTCGTGAGCTGGCAGTCGGTCAAGCAGCAGGTGGTGGCCATGTCCAGCTGCGAGGCCGAGTACATAGCGGCCTCCACTACCTGCACTCAGGCCCTCTGGCTTGCTCGACTGCTTGGTGATCTCCTCGGTCGAGACACCAGCGCAGTGCAGCTCATGGTGGACAGCAAGTCTGCTCTGGCCCTGGCGAAGAGCCCTGTGTTTCACGAACGGAGCAAGCACATCCGAGTGAGGTACCATTTCATCCGACGCTGTTTGGATGAAGGGAGCATCACGGCGAGCTACATCAACACCAAAGATCAGCTTGTAGACCTGCTCACCAAGTCTCTTGGACGGATCACGTTCCTTGGACTCTGCTCCAGGATTGGGATGGTCCAGCCTTCCCACAAGACAACGCACAAGACTTAGGGGGGAGAATGATGGATAAGTATCTGTATTGTTGGTCTTGCTGTAACACACATGGTTCTTGCAGCAAGGACTCACAGTTAGGAGCAGCAAGGACCAAGCATCCTTGACTGCTTTAGCAGCATCAGTTAGGAGCAGCAATGATCAAGCATCCTTGACTGCTTTTAGGCAGCATCTTAGACTAGCATCTTGGACTAGCATTTAGCATATTTTTGGCTGGCTAGCAGTCTATAAATATATATCCTCAACCCTAGTGGTTGGCATGGCATTTGTGTGTGAGAAATATGTATATGTATCCCCAACTCCTAGTGTCATCCCCTTTCTTCAATGAGAGTAAATCTAGAGATCCTATCAAAATGATCATCTGGAAAGACTGATGAAATGAACCAATCTTCTGTAATCTTTGCTTCAGTAACAGCCGCAGCAGCAGCTGAGTTCGCTTGTTAGCAGTGCTCGACAATTACAATGTAGAGTATTTGTTAGTCTGCAGCTGTTCTGCTTCTTTTTTTCCATGATATCGTACTCCTGTTTGTCTCTGTATCAGCTTTCCACTTTAATGAAATGGAAGTCAATATACTTAAATATATGTGTGTATATCTTTCTCCATAGGTTAGAAGATATGTATATCTTCAATTTATTATCTCTGCGTGAGTGTCCAAGACTCCCAAGCTGAACTCAACCAAGAGCAGCAAGAGATAACAGTTCGGGGTCTATTCAGAAGCATCAGGAGAAATCAGCCAGCTGAACAGATTGCTCGAATCCAACATAAAACTCCAAATCCATTTCGATGCGATTAACGACATCATTTTTGTGATTTGAGAATCACAAAATAAAAAAATGTGGAGTGTTTTTCCATTGAATGACTCGTCCTGACAACAGCTTAGATATAAGAAAATCTGAGTCTGATTTGTATCTCCAAATCAAATAAAGCGCTGATGGATGAACTTGTGAGAACTGAATACAATTGATGCACTGCTTGAAGTCTCTGCTCGATGTACAGCAAGCGCCTGGAAATCGGGCACATGTCGCTCTCCTTGAGAACAAGCTCCAAGCATCCGCCATGAAAGACGTGCGGCTTGCCGCACCCCGGCCACGCGGCCAGGTCGTCGCCCTCCAGCAGCTGCAAGCACACGGAGCAATCCTCCCCGGCGGCGACCACCCTTCTTCGCTTCGCTTTCCGTTTGCCATCGTCCGTGTTGTCATTGGGTTCCTCTCCATCATGGCCGCCGCACCGCACAGGCTCTGGAAGATGCAGCTCCATGCCGGTGTAGGCCGTGTGGCTGTCGCACCCGACCAGCCACCCCTCATGTACCTTGCTGTTAGGAATAAGCACGAGTCCAGCACCGGCACGATGCCGTATACATGATGGTGTAGGTGCCCGGATTGGGTTGCTAGTCTAAATCGGTTAACTGATTCAGGTATATATATGCATGTATCCTGGCTTGTAAAATACCGCCTGACCGTGAGTTGAGCAATACAAGAAAGAAAGTAAGGCTCGACAAGAGCCGTTTTGCGTGTGCGTGGATGAGTGTACTAGTTAGATCAAAAGAATCGATCGGCTAGCAGCACGTGCATCTCGGCGGAAGTTATCAGGTACGTGCGTGTCGTCTCGTCGGAATTTCCTCGTCGGTGTCGTCGGAAAGTACTCGGCGGCAGGGGCTGTGCTAACAATTGGTATCAGAGCCTCGCGGAGGATCTCCTAGTAACGGGAGATCATGACGGGCAAGGAGCTAGGCGAGTATTCTGGAGCGGCTACGGGTGCACCGGTGTCGATGCAGTATCCGCGGTACAGCCACGACAACTACACGGTTTGGGCGTTCCAGATGGAGTGGGCGTTAGAAGGCGCTAGACTCTAGGAGGCTGTCGATCCAGGCGGCGACGAGTTCAAGAAGGGCGCTTCGAAGTACCACCTAGACCGACTAGCACTCACGGCCATCTGCTCGGTGGTGCCGACGGATCTGATGCAACACCTGATCTCGAATAAATCTGCAAAGGAGGTGTGGGATACGCTCAAGACGCTAAATCTTGGGCACGAGCGCGTCCGCGAGGCGAATCCTGCAAACCTTGCAGAAGAAATACGAGAATCTGGAGATGGGAGAAGATGAGACGCTAGACGCCTTTGTTTCAAGGGACGCTACACTGGTCAATGGGATTCGTGGACTCGGCGAGAAGCTGGAGGAGATCTCTATCGTGAGGTGTTTCCTCCGCGTGGCGCCGCCGCGTTACTCGCCCGTTGTCTCGGCGATCGAGCAATGCGTTGATCTCAAGACTCTCATGATGGATGATCTAGTTGGACGGTTCAAGGCGCACGACAAGCGGATGAAGATCACCTATGGCAACGCGAAAGTGGATGAGCATATCATGCTTATGGCTCGAACATTGTTCGCCAAGGAGAAGAAGGGCGATAAAGCATCCGACAACAAGAGTGATAGAGAAGATTCTCGCCCAGCGAAAAAGTATATCGCAGGGGAGGACGAGGACGAGCCTCCGCTGCGGAGGAAGTTTGACATCAAGAAAGTAAGATGTCATAAGTGCGGCGAGCTCGGTCACTTCAAGAAGGATTGCAAGAAATCGTCGAAGAAGAGGGCTCTCATCGTCCAGGAAGGAGATAATGGACCGATGATGCTGATGCTCGAAGTAACTGAGTTGAAGGATGAGGAGGATCCTCCATCACCGGGTACGGAGATTGTGGTGCAAGTGGATCACGATCTACCGTGTGTGGATCACGAGCAACGGAGTGCCCCGTTTCTGCGTGAATCCACGTTTGAGGCAAGTGAAGCTTCAGAATCTGATCATGGTGATCTATGCGTTGGAATTTCACCTGCAACTCCGTCTGGCAATAAGTTCTTCATGCTTGTGGCGGATGATCATAGTAAATACATGTGGATTGTGTTGCTAAAAAGTAAGGGTCAAGCTCAACAAGCATTTGAGAAGATCAAGGAAGCCGAAGAGTTCAAGGTGGAGGCGAAGATAAGAGCTCTACGCACTGATCAGGAAGGCGAGCTGCATCAAACCGTGTTGACCATGGCACGGAGGATGATGAAGAGTAAAGGTTTGCCAGGAAACTTCTGGGGTGAGGTAGTCAATACGGCCGTGTATTTGCTGAACATGGCATCAACTGAGAGTGGAGTTGGTATGACTCCGTATGAAGCATGGTACGGATGGAAGCCCTCAGTTGATCATCTTCGCATTTTTCGGTGCGTGGCGCATGACAAGACCGGACAACAGAGTGCTCCAATGATCATGACAGGATATGAAGGCGCGGATAGATACCGTTTGTGCAATCCCTATACCAATAAGGTGGTTTTCACGGACGACGTAGTCTTTGAGGAAGAGAAATCATGGAATTGGGGCTCCAAGGAACCGGTATATTCAACTTTTCACATCACGTGGGATCTTGAGTATGAATAAAATAAGGATCAACCAAGTTTATCTTTGTCAGCAAATTCAGACCCAGAAGAGATTGAAGGCCTAGGGGGTGCTCCAAACATGGACACCAGGCCAGAAGCACTAGGGATACTCCCAGAAGAAAAAGTGTCCAGAGAAAAGGCTAGTCTGTGGTTAGAAAAAACAGAGCTAGAAGGTGTTGTGTTTAGCTCATCATCTGCTAGTACATGAGGTGATGATCCACGTGAAGAGCATGGGGCAAAGGAGTGTCCAGAAGTACAAGGGCCATGTGATATGATGACGAGTCAAGAAATTGGCTCACAAATAGGCATGCAGGATACGCTGCATGTAGAGGTGTTGGCTCCAGGAGCTCTACGTGGAGGCACACAAGGTTCAGAAACCGGAGAAAGAAGCGCATTGTCGGACGCAAAAGAGTATGTCATGATGCCTCCGACTGCACTGGAGATGAGACGACTACGACCGATGCAAGCACGCATGCGAGACGTGCTGGACTACTATCCGAAGAAAGAATTTTGGACGGTAAATTATCTGGTGAAGATGGAGTATGAAAATCAATGTTTGTTCATCAAGGAACCGATGAAGACTGAGGGAACGGTAATGGACGACATCGACAAGGAGGACGCGGAAAAAAAAGGACGCGAACGAGAAGGGTCGACATGAAGCCATGGAGAAGCCGGCGAAAGCAATGTCGTTGACATGGAAGCTACAAGGAGCGGCGAAAGCAATGCCGTGAATGACGCTCACGAGTAAAAGCTGACGCATTTGGGACCCTGGTCGAAGTAAAGACAGAGACGTCGTGCTTAGAGGTGATTGTTAGGAATAAGCACGAATCCGGCACCGGCACAACGCCGTATACGTGATGGTGTAGGTGTCTGTTTCATGTACATGCATGTACTCGGATAGGACTAGGAGTTAGTCACCGATTGGGTTGCTAGTCTAAATCGGTTTGCTGATTTTTGGCATATATATGCATGTATCCTGACTTGTAAAACACCACCGTGACCGTGAGTTGAGCAATACAAGAAATAAAGCAAGTCTCGACAAGAGCCTTTGGCAATCAAAGTTGTTTTGCGTGTGTGTGCGTGAGTGTACTAGTTAGATCAAAAGAATCGATCGGCTAGCAGCATGTGCATTTCGGCGGAAATTATCGAGTACGTGTCGTGTCGTCTCGTCGAAATTTTCTCGTCGGTGTCGTCGGAAAGTAATCGACGGCAGGGGCTGTGCTAACACTTGCCCTCCAGCGCATCGCACATCCGCTCCATGTTATCTGGCGTGAAGTCTGGCGACCGGAGGATGCCGACATCAACGAGCACCTCGACGCGCGCAACACGCGGCGGGACGCTGACCTCAGCGGTCAAGTTCGACCAAAGCTCCTAGAGCTCCTTGTGGAGATTGGCCAGGTGGTCGCCTGGGCATACCAAATTGGCCACCGACGCACCAGCCCATGGCAGCGACCTCGCCGGGTCGCCGGTAGGCGGCATGATGAACCGGAGCTGGTGGTTCTTTGTGCACCTGCGCACTTCCACGGTACCATCGGAAGCCGTCGAGAAGCGAGTGTGTCGGGTACAACACCAAGATATGCTTGTCGTCGTCTCCATCTTCTTGGCTCTCCACGGCGGCTACCCGCATCCGCATGAAGCCATCCGTGCTCCCAGCGGAGGCGAACCGCGGCACCTCCGCTCCAAAGAAATGTTCCCCGGAGACAAAATCCTTGACGCTCGTCGTGGACGCTTGTCCGTCGACCTCTCTATCGCTCTCCTCATCCTATTCTTCGTACTCGTAATCCTCCTCCACCTCTTGGCCGGCATCATCCTCCAACTCCTCCGTTGTATCCGTAGGAAGAACGTAACCCTCGAACCGGACGGCAACCTCATAGGTGGCGGGGTGGCACCCAAACCCATTCAGGTAGAAGTAAACCTCCTTGTCCAGCAGCACCACGGGGCTCAGCACAATGCTGGGCCTCTTCGCCGACAGCGGCATGAGCGAGCGGTCTCGGGTGTCGGTGTGGACGCAGGCGCACACGACGCCCTGGCCGACGGAGCACTCCAGGTCGACGAGGGAGACACGAGTGAGGCGAACACGGTCGCGGCCCTTCATGAAGGTCATGTGGGTTAAGCCGCTCTCGAGTTCCACGGACCATGGGCGGCGCGACAGCTGCTGGTCCACAGTCTCCGGAGCCGGCTGAGGAAGAACGTCAAAATCGAACTGCACGGCGACGGCGGCGTCCTCATCCTCCAGCCGGTTCACGTACAAGAAGAACTCTTTGTCCAGCACAAGCTCGGGACGCATGTCCCAGCCTGCGTTACTGGCCGACAGGTGCACGATCGGGATGTTGGAGTTCCAGGTATCGTTCTGAACGGAGGCGACCACGGCGCCTTTGGCCGCTGGCGCTCACCGCGTCGACGAGGGAGACGCGGGTGAGGGAGACGCGCTGGCAGTCCTTGAGAATTGACCAGGACCCGGAGCTTCAGGATTGGCCGCTCTTCACCTCTACGAACCGCTGCACATCCATGGCCATGATCAATCGGCAGGCAGGTCAGTGTTCCTCTTCTAATGGGGAATCGATTGATCGATCTCTTTTCTTGTCCTCCTCGTCAAGACCTACTGGATCATCGACTGGTTCAAGTGTGCATTAAATTTTCTGGGATTATATTGATTGGACGACCTTGGCAGTGTGTCCGATTTGAAGTCGTCTAAGAGGATTTGGAGTTTGACCATCCTAAGAGCATGTCTAACAGATCCACTATTTTTCTGCCCCGTAAAAAGTAGAGGGCCCTGTATTCACTTTTCACCGGCCAAAAACTCGTTCGAGCTAGCAGACCCCGTATCCCCACCTCGTAAAATAGAATATTCCGTAAGATTCTGTAGTGGAGGCGCGAGGCCGATGCGGCTGACTGCCTTTGTCTTCACCTTGGCCGGCGGGGCACCCCTCGGCCCGGCCGCCTTTGTCTTCGTCCTGCCCCCCTTCTTGGAAACTGCAGCAGTCACAGCCGACGGAGCTGCGGCCGCCGCAGGGGCTTCGAAGAACTGCTTCAGGAACCTCTTCCTCTTCAACGGGATGGTGGCGGAGATCATGGCCGACACGTCGCCGGCGTTTGGCGGACCTCCGACGGGGACATCAACCACCGCGGCCGAAGGTGGTGCACCGCCGGCGGTCCGCGGGCCTTGCGGAGGATCCATGGCAGCGAGATCCGGCCAGGCAGCGAGATCCGGCCGTGTCGTTGCCGGGAAGGACGGGGCGAAGGAGATCAGGCGGCGGTGGCGACGGTTGGGTTTCGCTGAAACCCTTCGCGCAGTGGAAGGGAGAATAGTGGCTTGGCCCTGTATTCCTCTTCCCACCCCGCACAAGTAGGGGGGCGAAGAGCCGCCCCGTAACCAAAACTGGGAAAAATCGATACGGGAGGCTGATTTACAGGGTCTCCTAAACGGCCGGGTAGAGCCCAACCCCGTATTTTGGCGATTATTTTACGGGTTTGGCTCTTTTAAGAGTTCTGTTAGACATGCTCTAAGTTGGCTCTTTAACTCGAACTCACCGATCCCGACTGGGATTCGGACTCAGTGAGATAGGCGAGCTAGCTTGTCTACACCGAACAGCCACGCCTTTAGTGTCCGCTCTTGATTCCTCTAGTACACGCGCCACTCGGTGCAGCCGATTTGGCTTAATTTTTTGATTTAGTCTAGTATAATCTTTCTAATTCATGTTGTGGCACCAATGTATTTTTTACGAAATTCCAAAAATCGATTAAAAAATCATCAACAATAGTAAAAAAGGCCCAAAAGTAATAAAAATTACGAATAGGTCACTGTACCACCTAGCGACGACTACGACCACTAGCACGCCGAAAGCGCGCCACCATCCTCGCCCATAGTAAATCTTGTTGTAACAGACAGACGAAAAATTATCGTGCTAAGGCTACAAAGGACCAGGACACGAGAGTAGCAAACATCGCCAAAAATGATAGTTGTAGATCGGAAGAGACCGACCTGAAATCACACCAACGAACATGAAAACAGATCGGATCCCAGGAGATCCAACGAACAAACGACTACACACGTCCTCTGTTGGCACTAGATGAACCACTTAAGCAAGGATAAAGCGGGAAGGACCTTATTCTGACTTCAGAGACGTAGCCATTGCCTCAATATCCGAAGAAGACATTAAAAAGCAGGCTAAATAAAGAACGAAAACCTCTCATCGTCGAGAGGCCATGGTCCGCCACACCTCCAAAGCCCTAGGGCCACCGGAGGTGGAGCGGACCGGCAATGTCGCTGGCAAGGGGGCAAAACCCTAGATGGGTATTAGTTAGTTCCTCTAATTACCTATCCTCGCTGCTGCATGGCACCAATCTCTTTGTGGCACCAAAGATTGAATGCGCATCACTAAGAAAAGTACACAGTAAGAGAAACTCGAACGATGCTCGGCCTTTAAAATCAGGCTGATATAAGGTTTTGGACAGATTTTTTGTCTCGAGCAAAAGCTATAAAATGGGAAGACCCTTTGAACAATATATGGTCCGCCTTAAATCGTTGGCTACACCCTATATATGTACCGGTCCAAGGCACATTTGCAAGCTCAAACTGGCTGAATCCGAATCCCCACCGCATCCTCCGCTCCTTGTTACTCCTCAACCGCACAATTCGACACCACCAACCAAATCCATCGCCTCTTTCCCTACCAGATCCGTCACCCCCACCACACGATGTGGTCGGTGAACTGCTAAAGCGGAGCAGGGGTGGACGTGCAGGTCGCGCTGTGTTGTTGTGCGGTCGTGGAACTTCAGCAAGGCGTGACAGTGGCGGGGCACTTTTGAAAGTGAGTGAAGCTTGCCGATGCCATTGCCTCCACGCCCATAGGCTCCGATGAGGTACCCTAGAGCCACATTTTGGTTGTTAGGGTTTAGGTGGGAGTGCTGAATACAGTTTTATATTTTTCTTAAATATAGTATTATCGATGTATATATGCATGCGATGAACTATGTTTTATTACCTATCTATGTTATATGAACTGTGTGACCTTGCAATCGGTGTTGAATTTTTCCACGAAGGATTTTTTAAATTATTGTCGTGGTGGTATCACGGCATATGCCATGGGTAGGCTAAAGTTGAGGCCGATGGACGTGGAGGAATCCGGGGAGGGATGATGCGGTGAAGACCACACTCATATGAACAAAGAGAAATACAATGTATATTGGATTGAAGCTCTCAAGTGGAGATAACACCTCATTCTATACATCTAATCCCTTATAATCTTGCCATACTTGTGACTACAATCATGCTTCTTGAGCTGTTTCCCCTATGCTTCTATCTAAGCTCTCTGTGAGAGTGGAGGAAGAGGAAGAAGGAGAGCTCCTGGTGAGCAGAAAGGAGAGGAGCCCTTCGGGGCCTCTCCTTGAACGATCCCCCTGGTGCTCCTTATAAAGGGGAGCCCAGGGGACAAGACTTGCTCTACACGTTTGGCATCTAGATGGCATATTCTAGGTATCTTCTAGAGATGCTCAACATATGCCTTGGCATCTTTGGAGATGCCAGGCATATTCCCTAGCATCTTGTTAGATGCCATTGGCATATTCCATACATCATGTGCCAGTCTGAGCAGGTGGGCTCCCAAGACTGGCACAATACTTGTTGGTCTTGTCTTGATCTGATGGCGTATTCTTGTGGAGACTGTGGGGCGCTTAGAGGTGAATAACAGGGCGTCTAGGTCGTTGCTACTCGGCCCAAGAGCTCAGGGCGTAGTGGAAATTCGGCCTAGGAAGGAGTTAATTCGGCCTGGGGTGATAAGGCAGTCCAGCCGAACCACTAAGGCCCAGCCGGATCCCCTCTTTAGTCGGCCCGAAGTGGTAGCGGCCCAGCCGGGTCCAGCCTTATTCGGCCTACAAGGAGTGGCCCAGGCGGAGCAGAGGCAACGTAGCCGGATGGAGGCTTCACCGCGCCTGCCCACTCAGTGGTGGCAGCGTCGTGGCCCGTGGTGGGCCGAATTCGGCATCAGCCGGCCCACCCGGGTGCTCGCTGTTGGCTCGAGGCGAAGAGGAGAAGGTCTCGCGGTGGGCCGAGCTGGCTCCTCGCCGGCCCACCCGGGCGATGCTGGGGTGTGCGGTTGATGCCGAGGTTGGGGAAGCAGCGCCGAGTGGCGGGAGATTGGTCGGCGTCGTGGTGGCTTGGAGGGAGTGAGGTCGGCCGGGTGGGCCGGCTGGGTGTACCTCGGCCCAGCCGGGTTCCATGAGGGCGGTAAGGCCTAATTCGGCCTGGAGGGCGGCTGACCAGGCCGAGTTTTGCCTATGTCGGCCCAGGTGCAGTTGTCTTCTCCTTTTCTTTATTCTATTAATATTTCTCGTCTCTTAATCTGTTAATTTAGCACTTTATTGAATAACTTGATACACCAACTCTGGGGTACCTGGGGGTACACCCCTGACATTAGTCCCCGAGGCCATGTGGGATTCGTAGAATCGCTCATGGGCTTTATATTTAAATATCCCCAGAGTTGTTTTTCGACTTATTGCATCTTGGTTGTATGCCTCTATGTCTTATAATCCGTTTGAGCAAGTTTTTTGACTACTGGCGTTCTCGGGCATTGGTCATAATCCATTTGGGTAAGTTTTTGGACTTCTGGCCTTCATGGGCACTGGTCTTAATCCCTTGGGTAGGTTTCTGGACCTATGGCCTTTGTGGGCACTGGTCATAACCCCTTGGGTAAGTTTTTGGACTTCTGGCCTTCATGGGCACTAGTCATAACCCCTTGGGTAAGTTTCTGGACTTCTGGCATTCATGGGCACCTGTCATAACCCCTTTGGGTAAGTTACGAGTTCTGGCCTTATTGGGCATTGCTCTTTTAACCCCATTGGGTAAGTCATGAGTTCCTGCCTTCTTGGGCATTGCTCTTTTAGCCCTATTGGGTAAGTTATGAGTTCCTGCCTTCTTGGGCATTGCCCGTTTAACCCCATTGGGTAAGTCATGAGTCCCTGCCTTCTTGGGCATTGCTCTTTTAGCCCTATTGGGTAAGTTATGAGTTCCTGCCTTCTTGGGCATTGCTCTTTTAGCCCTATTGGGTAAGTTATGAGTTCCTGCCTTCTTGGGCATTGCTCTTTTAACCTCATTGGGTAAGTTACGAGTTCTTGCCTTCTTTGGCATTGCTCTTTTAACCTCATTGGGTAAGTTTATGAGATCTTGCCTTATTGGGCACTGCTCTTTTAACCTCATTGGGTAAGTTTATGAGATCTTGCCTTATTGGGCACTGCTCTTTTAACCCCTTTGGGTAAGTTAATGAGCTCTTGCCTTATTGGGCACTGCTCTTTTAACCTCATTAGGTAAGTTTATGAGCTCTTGCCTTATTGGGCACTGCTCTTTTAACCCCTTTGGGTAAGTCATGAGTTCCTGCCTTCTTGGGCATTGCTCTTTTAGCCCTATTGGGTAAGTTATTATCCGAGTTATCTGATTCCAAATCTGAGTTACTTTACTCAAAAATGACTTTATGTCTTAAGTCTGAGTCATCCGACTCGAATCTGAGTCATATGACTCAAATCCGAATTAACTCATCCCAAATCCGAGTTACTTTACTTAAAATTGACTTTACGTCTTAATGCCTGAGTCATCTGACTCAAATCCGAGTCATATGAATCAAATCCGAGTTAACTCATCCCAAATCTGAGTTACTTTACTCAAAAATGACTTTATGTCTTAAGTCTGAGTCATCCGACTCAAATCTGAGTTATATGACTCAAATCCGAATTAACTCATCCCAAATCCGAGTTACTTTACTTAAAATTGACTTTACGTCTTAATGCCTGAGTTATCTGACTCAAATCCGAGTCATATGACTCAAATCCGAGTTAACTCATCCCAAATCCGAGTTACTTTACTCAAAATTGATTTATGTCTTAATGTCTGAGTCACCTGACTCAAATCCGAGTCATATGACTCAAATCCGAGTTAACTCATCCCAAATCCGAGTTACTTTACTCAAAATTGACTTTATGTCTTAATGTCTGAGTCACCTGACTCAAATCCGAGTTATATGACTCAAATCCGAGTTTACTCATCCCAAATCCGAGTTACTTTACTCAAAATTGACTTTATGTCTTAATGTCTGAGTCACCTGACTCAAATCCGAGTTACATGACTCAAATCCGAGTTAACTCATCCCAAATCCGAGTTACTTTACTCAAAATTGACTTTATGTCTTAATGTCTGAGTCACCTGACTCTAATCCGAGTTATATGACTCAAATCTGAGTTAACTCATCCCAAATCCGAGTTACTTTACTCAAAATTGACTTTATGTCTTAATGTCTGAGTCACCTGACTCTAATCCGAGTTATATGACTCAAATCCGAGTTAACTCATCCCAAATCCGAGTTACTTTACTCAAAATTGACTTTATGTCTTAATGTCTGAGTCACCTGACTCTAATCCGAGTTACATGACTCAAATCCGAGTTAACTCATCCCAAATCCGAGTTACCTATTTGCCACGATATAGCTTGATTTGGCGTGATGACGATAATTTGCCTTTGATATGGATCCTAGATATAGATCCGAGATTAAGCTTTGGGATATGAATAATAAGGATAACCACTGAGAGATCCGATTCGAGATGTAGATATGAGATATAGATTCGAGATATGATAAGCTGGCCAATAGTCATCCGAGATATGGGATAACCTGGCAAAATGGTGAGATATCAATCCGAGTCATAACATAACCTGGCAATCTGGTGAACTGAATAAAGCTTCGGCCTGAGTCAGAGATATGATTAGTACGCCGAGTCTGAATACCAATCCGAATTATAATATACCCTGGCAAGCTGAATCAAATGTTAGTCCGAATCAAAGACAATCTACTGAGCCGAGTTAAAGGTTAATTTAAAGCATAAACAAATTGACTTCAAGTTATATCCGAATCACAAATAAGCTGATTCAACTTATGGCCGAGTTAATAATAAGCTGGCTGGTGAGCTGAGTTAATGGATAATCCAAAACATAAACTAACTAACTCAAAACCTATCTGAATCACAAATAAGCTGATTCAACTTATGGCCGAGTTAACAGATAAGCTGGCTGGAGTACAGATCTAAATCAACATAGCGCTCTCTTAATCTAAAGATGACTCTACGGATAAGTTGACTAGTCCCCGGGTTGAGTTATTTTCTCCCCGGGGTGAAGAATTGAGTGTAGGTGGCTGAGTTATCTCGCACTTACAGTATACTTGGAGAAGTGGTTGGGTGAGTCTTGGTAGGTCGTACCTGTCCTGCTGAGTTACTTGGTACTTACAGTAAGCTTGGAGTAGTGCTTGAGTCCTTCTTGCTGAGTCTTACCTGCTTTGATGAGTTAGACTTGGAGAGCCTCTGTGCTTACCCCTTTGTTCTCTGTTCGCTTGGTGAAGCTGGATGAGCCCTATGAGGAAGAAGTTGATAAAGATGTTCCCGTCCGGATGGGAACCCAACCAACGCACTAAAGGCCCCACGGTGGGCGCCAAATGTCGTGGTGGTATCACGGCATATGCCATGAGTAGGCTAAAGTTGGGGCCGATGGACGTGGAGGAATCCGGGGAGGGATGATGCGGTGAAGACCACACTCATATGAACAAAGAGAAATACAATGTATATTGGATTGAAGCTCTCAAGTGGAGATAACACCTCATTCTATACATCTAATCCCTTATAATCTTGCCATACTTGTGACTACAATCATGCTCCTTGAGCTGTTTCCCCTATGCTTCTATCTAAGCTCTCTGTGAGAGTGGAGGAAGAGGAAGAAGGAGAGCTCCTGGTGAGCAGAAAGGAGAGGAGCCCTTCGGGGCCTCTCCTTGAACGATCCCCCTGGTGCTCCTTATAAAGGGGAGCCCAGGGGACAAGACTTGCTCTACACGTTTGGCATCTTGATGGCATATTCTGGGTATCTTCTAGAGATGCTCAGCATATGCCTTGGCATCTTTGGAGATGTCAGGCATATTCCCTAGCATCTTGTTAGATGCCATTGGCATATTCCATACATCATGTGCCAGTCTGAGCAGGTGGGCTCCCAAGACTAGCACAACACTTGTTGGTCTTGTCTTGATCTGATGGCGTATTCTTGTGGAGACTGTGGGGCGCTTAGAGGTGAATAACAGGGCGTCTAGGTCATTGCTACTCGGCCCAAGAGCTCAGGGCGTAGTGGAAATTCGGCCTGGGAAGGAGTTAATTCGGCCTGGGGTGATAAGGCAGTCCAGCCGAACCACTAAGGCCTAGCCGGCTCCCCTCTTTAGTCGGCCCGAAGTGGTAGCGGCCCAGCCGGGTCCAGCCTTATTCGGCCTGCAAGGAGTGGCCCAGGCGGAGCAGAGGCAACGTAGCCGGATGGAGGCTTCACCGCGCCTGCCCACTCAGTGGTGGCAGCGTCGTGGCCCGTGGTGGGCCGAATTCGGCATCAGCCGGCCCACCCGGGTTCTCTCTGTTGGCTCGAGGCGAAGAGGAGAAGGTCCCGCGGTGGGCCGAGCTGGCTCCTCGCCGGCCCACCCGGGCGATGCTGGGGTGTGCGGTTGATGCCGAGGTTGGGGAAGCAGCGCCGAGTGGCGGGAGATTGGTCGGCGTCGTGGTGGCTTGGAGGGAGTGAGGTCGGCCGGGTGGGCCGGCTGGGTGTACCTCGGCCCAGCCGGGTTCCATGAGGGCGGTAAGGCCTAATTCGGCCTGGAGGGCGGCTGACCAGGCCGAGTTTTGCCTATGTCGGCCCAGGTGCAGTTGTCTTCTCCTTTTCTTTATTCTATTAATATTTCTCGTCTCTTAATCTGTTAATTTAGCACTTTATTGAATAACTTGATACACCAACTCTGGGGTACCTGGGGGTACACCCCCGACAATTATACATGTTCGAGTTGGTTTATGTTATTGCCAAGATAGTTTCTGACTAAAAAGGGATTTTTGGTGCACTTTACGCGTTTTATGGCTGGCATTTTTTAGGTGTCTACTAGAGTTGCTCTAACATTATAATAACATAGAGTGTACCCTTGCTAAAATACAATTGTAAAAAGTGGCCGCCAAAACAACTAATTTGAATAAAGTATTAAATATCTTGTTGAAGAAAAGAAGATGGTGCAACGGATTTTGGTTGGACCAGTTTAAGAGGGCAATGTTTTAAAGTTCGGTAATGAGGTTTTAAAAGGAATTAGGCATTGGAACCTAGCTCTTTACACCAATGGTGAACTATTGCGAGAGCAGTGTTGGGAAAGGAATACCGCAAAAAAGACACTCAAAAGTAGCAAGAAATAGCAAAGCCAGGGATCTTTGCTCATTCTTGGTCCTATAAAAATAGGTGGCGATGGTTTATTTGCTATTAGGTCAAAAACTCTTTGATTTGCAACCAACTTTATATGGAGATGACATTGCTCCAACAAGGGTTTTGAATTTTTTGTTGGATCAAAATTTTGAGAACCACTGAAATCTTCAAAATTTCACAAATTTAGGAAGTTGTTTTCTCCAAGATTTATGCAATTTTAAATAATTAAGAAAATTTACTTTTGTTTGAATTTGATCTAAATATGTTTTGAAAACTTTGAGAAAAATAGATTTCAAAACCCACAAGATTATTGAAATATCAGAAGTTTCGTTGAAATTTTAATCCCCGGCTCAACCTAGTTAAATAATAAGTTTTTCAAAGACACCTTAAGCTAGCTACTATGAATTTGCTCTACCTAGCTAGATGGACAGCACAATTCGACAAACTTACTACAGCTAGTCTTATCACATTGAGCACATTCATTTCCGATAGACACTGTGTACAAAGTAGACGCAACTTGATATAAACGGTAACATCGTGTCCCCACTGAGATTACATTCTAACGTGCATCCCTAAGCAAAGTATGTACATAAACAATTGTGGTGTGTGAGGAAAAAAGAAAGATAGGGTATATATTCATGCCTGGACCTACCCCACGTTGCCTTGTTGGCTTGTTTGCGTCGTCAACATTAGTCCTGGACTCCTGGTATCTTGGTATCTGTAGTTGTGCTTCAATTTCTCCTCCGATCCTAACCCTTCTCGATCGGTGTACTTTTCAGTTGCGCTTATTTCCATAGTCCTACAAGCTAGCTGGATCTAACTCAGTACGTGGGTTTATCCCTATATGGAAGAATTTCCTCATGAACGCCGGCCATCCAGCTAGCTTTGCTTACTTCTTGGCGCGGCACACCGGAAAGAATTAAACGTCACACCTAACTGCATTTTCTACATCGATCTCGATCGATCATCTCTCTCTGTTATAATTCATCTCTCTCTATATATATGGCACACTCTCCAGCTAGCTATTTCATCATTCCGAGTTTCACTTGGAGACCAATAGACAAGCAACCATCAATGGCGAGGCCGGTCTCCCTCCTCCTACTCCTGGCCGCGGTTCTCTCCGTCGGAGGCTTCCTCGTCTGCCCGGCCGCTGCAGCGGACAAGACCGGCCAGATCACCGTCTTCTGGGGCCGGCACGCGGACGAGGGCACTCTGGGAGATGCCTGCAACTTCCACGGCATCTACACCACGGTCAACATGTGCTTCCTCAACGTGTACGGCCACGGGAAGTACAACCTCGACCTGTCCGGCCACCCGCTCGCCGGCGTGGGCAACGACATCAAGCACTGCCAGTCCCTGGGCATCCCCGTGTTTCTCTCCATCGGCGGCCTCGGCGGCGACTACGGGCTCCCGACCAACCAGTCTGCGTTCGACCTCGCCGACCACCTCTGGTACTCCTACCTTGGCGGCGACCGCGAGGACGTGCCCCGCCCGTTCGGCGACGCGCGGCTCGACGGCATCGACTTCTTCCTCGAGCCCGGCGGCGGCGTCGGCGGCGGGGAAGAGCACTACTACGACGTGCTGGCCAGAGAGCTGGCGAAGCGCAACAGCAGCCGTGCCGTCGTCGGTAAGATCAATTCGCCAGCGGTGCGGCTGACGGCGACGCCGCCGTGCGCGTTCCCGCCGGACGGGCGCGTCGTGGGGCGCGCGCTGGCGACGGGGCTCTTCGAGCGCATCCACGTCCGGTTCTACGACTACCCGAACTGCACGTCGTGGATCGAGGACGCGTGGGACGCGTGGGCGGCGGCATACCCGGCGAGCAAGATCTTCCTCGGCCTGACGGCTTCCTTGTCCGACGCGTGCTACTTCGAGCGCCATGATGTCTTCGACATCATGATCCCGATCGTGCAGAAGCCCGACAACTACGGAGGCGTCATGATCTGGGACCGCTACAACGACGAGCAGAACTACAACCACTACAGCAGCTACGTCAAGAACTGGGTCTGACGGACCGGGCTACTGTCCGTATATGCTGTCCGTGTGCTGTGTACTCCTCTCCTCTCTCTTCGTGCTCTCCCAGAATATAGTTTCTCATCTATGCTTCGACTATCTTATTCCCTGTGGTACGTTGTCACAATTATATATCTTCAATGAGGGATCAACTTTTCCATATATATATGCACCACTAAATAATAGTAATTCGATGGGGATTCGGACTCGAAGAAAGATCAAAGTGAGCAAGGCTTGTGCAGTTTCATCCCATCAAAAAATAAGTTAAATTCTTTCCAAAATATACTATTGAAAATACTCCAAGATTGAGGAAATTTAGGAAATTGTTTTGGAAATATTTCATCCAAATTTTATCCAATTCAAAACAAATATGAAAATGTGAATTTCTATTGAATTTGATGTGAATCTAGCTGAAAAATTCAAGAAAAATACATGTCGAAACCCACCGAGATTAACAAATTTCTGGAAGTTACTTTGAAGAATTGTAATTTCTGGATCATACCTAGTTAAATAAGTTTTTTAGAAACACCTTCTGCTACTCTTTGCTCTAACATGGCGTGGGATGGAGGGAGGCCATAAAAAAAAATATAGGCTTTTGAGAAAACAAAACCTTTTCCCCATGGATAAGACCAGAGATCATCACCATTACCAATAGACACAGTAGAAAGCACATCGCTGAAGTTTTGGAACTCTGCATAAGCAACCTCTTTTAGAGCCAAATGGAATAAATCTGCTAGGGATTTAGAGGTCTATAGGAAAAAATATATTTGCCTAGTCTTTTCCTCTTCGCCTAGTGCCAAAACATGAGGTACTCGAGAAAGACAATCTTTGCCGTGTACCAACAAGAAAACACATGCAAAGGAGTACACGGCAAAATAACCAAATACACTCTGTAAACCAGAAATACACGGCAAAATTGCTCTTTGCCGAGTGCTTTCATCCGACACTAGGCAAATAATTTGTTTTCCTAGTATTATCTCCAGGTACTCGGCAAAACCAAGCGCCACGTTGCTATCGTCGCCGCAGTTGACGACAGCCACGATGGAGTCTATCTTTACTGAGTGCCTCTGACGGGCACTCGGCAATGCTATCAAGTTTTTTTGCGTGGCCACTTTGAATAAAAATGCGAGAACTTATATTTGTCGCGTAATGCCATGAAAGGAACTCGACAAAGAGGTGGCCTTTGCCGTGTGTTATACGTAAGGTACTAGGCAAAGCATTGGCAATGTGGCAGCACCTGGTGGACCTAAACTTTGCCATATAGCAAAAGGCACTCGACAAAGATGGTGTTTTTTGACCACGCTACACTACATCGACTAGGCGACGTGGTAGTTTCTGGTGTGCCGAAACTTTGCCGTGTTTCTAACGTTGTCACACGGAAAAGGCCACCTTATGTTAACGTATCTCAAACAATTTTTCTTTGAGGTGTGCCTCGCATTACACTTGGCAAAATTTATTTGTCTAGTACTCGTACAAAAACAGTCAGAGAACATTCTTTGCCGAGCGTGTATTTTTTGGCCTTCACCGAGTACTTATGGTACCGGGTAAAGATATGTTTTCCAGTAGTGAAGCTTGTGTTGGATGAGATATCCCATGAGATAGCGAATGAGGCTTGGTGAGGAAAAGAATGCTGAAAGATTTGTCCTTGCCGGTTGTCCGTCCAGAGGTGAATAGATCATCCATTATGCATTTGACACGAGAACAACTGTTTAAATTTAGGTAAAAAAGGATATTACTCCTGAAAGGATATTATCCAAAGCGACAGATAATTGATCTGCCTCCCGGGTCGCTCCCCTCCCGTGGCGGCTCCGGAGGCGATAGCCCCAAAACCCTTTAAGCTCCTCCCTATCCCGTGCTCCTGGTCGTTGCTGCCACCGGCGTCGGTGGCGGTGGCGGCACCCACCCCGTTGAAACTAACGGAGGGCTGGAGAGGGGCTCTCTGCTACATCGCATGGGAGGTGGTGCGCCGTTGATGGGGGGGGGGGGGGGGCTCAGAGCAGCTCGGCCTTGTGGCTGGTGCCTGAGGTCCAGCGGAGCGGCGATGAGGAGGTGGCGGCGCGAGGTCGTGGTGGCCGCCGGTTCCTGCCCGGTGCAGCCCATGGCGCACTCTGTTTAGAAATATAAGATGTTTTAGGTTTATAAAGAAGATGTATCTAGACATATTTTAGTGTCTATATTCATTTGAACCTATACACTAAAATGTGTCTAGATACATCTTCTTCACAAAGCTAAAACATCTTATATTTCTAAACGGAGGGAGTAGCATGTAATTGAATCTATTTACACTGCCATACTCAGATATCTGATTTTGAAATTAGTGGATTACATTCCACAAGCACACTGCAGTTAATTGGAGTTTTCAAAACCGAAGCGGTCCAGGGTAAACTGTAATGTGCCTATGATGAACGGATGACCATTAAATTTTACTGCCTAGGACAAACATGAAAGACTGTAACTAAAGTTATTACTACACATGCCACTACAGAGTAAGTGTTAGCAAGCAACCAGAATATTGCTATCTTATCTGGACCACAGTTCACCCAGAGTGAGTTTTAGCTAGAAGCTAGAATATTTAAATCTTATCTAGACCGCAGTTCACTCCACATAATCTTATTCTAGTATAATGTTTTTTTACCACAGTAAAACATTTTTCTAGTAGAGATTCCATATCCAACTGGCAAGTAGAAGCCAGCCAATTTACCGACCTCGGCTCTATCTTCACAGCTTAGTCAGTTCTTCAGTTAATTTCTGCTTTCCGACCTCGGCTTCTTGGCTCTCTTGTCCGGACCTTTTCATCTGCCCGGGGACGGGAAGACCTAAGGTGTTGGACTATTGGCATGCCATCGCCAAGACTCCCACCTCTTCTCCCAAAGGTTTACGGACCACCATCTTGCTTATCGTTTGGGAGATTTGGAAAGAAAGGAATAAAAGAGTCTTCAACAATAAATCCTCTTTGCCGTCTGTCATCATGCACAAGATTAGGGAGGAGGGAAAGGATTGGATTCTTGCCGGTGCTAAAAACCTGGCGGAGCTTGTAGGTTGACCTTTTTTCTCTTTTTGTGGTTTTTCCCCCTTTCTTTTTATTTTGTTGGCTCTGGCCAATCCTATGTTTGCTCCTCCTATATCAATATAAAGGCAAAGCTCTTTTTGCCCCGTTTCAAAAAAAACTGCTTTACCCACATTCTCAATATAGATCAGTTAGTCAGGATGTGAGCCCCATACCTAGAATGCATAATACCGAGGTATAACAAGAGAATCAAGCATAATACTGAGATATAACATAATGCAACATATTTGAATGCTGTAAACTATAGTGCAGTTAGTAGATGAAATCATGAGAAGTTTCTCTGCTTTTGTGCTGTTTTCAACAAAGAGATATTTTTCGGTCGATAGGATTTTGAAAGAAGCCACTCGGTTGCTTAGATAGAAGTTTACAATTTACTAGTTCTCCATGTTTTCTATACTTATGTTTACCATTATTGCTACTCTCTTTTGTATTGAAATAAGCTGTGTTTCGTATTAAGTAACTTCACTAGTTCAGTTGGAGTTTGTCTTGAATTGTCTGCCTGTGTTGCCAGTTTACAAAGATGGAGGGAAGGAGAAGAGAAAACAGAAAAAAGGAAAGAACGAGGAAAACCACAAATACAGTTCTTCTGTTAAATGTTACTTTATTCGCACCGTGTCTGGTTGGGACAGGGATGAGCCTTATATCTTTTCCAATAAAGAAATTGATGAGATCCGAAATAGTTTTATGCATATTCTCACTGTTCCAACAGTTGCGAAATATGTGGCAAGGTCAGAAATCCTATTGCTTCTGTTTCACGGTTACAACTTTTTAATGCGTACCTTTCGGATATGTCCTGTTAGTAAAGGAGTACTTTTGTGATCTGCATTGGAACGGCTACTGATAAAATAAGCAAAGAGAGGTGTTGCAGTGCTGAGCAGGAGATTTGATTTAATTTTACAATACGGCTGGTGATTTTGCACAAACCTATGGCCTTTTTATTTTCCCATGTTTCTTGCACTGTTACTGCGTTTGGGGTGATTCAGCATCCTATACAATTGAAATGAACATTAGATACTTCTGTCTATCTTTTCTCCTTGTTTGTGGCTGCAACAACTGTCCCTTTGTATGAATGGAATTTATGTGTTCTTTCTCTGGGAATGATACAGGTTTGCTTTAATATTGTCAAAAACGACAACACTACTGGATGCTGATGATCTATCAAACGTGAAAGTGACAATTATTAAGGACATACCTTGCCAGGTAAATATCTCTATATTCATCTTAGATGTTTTTGTTGTGAATTGGGGAATGAGTAACTTGGTATTCACAGGGGGCCAAAGGCCAATACATGTACAGGTGTGGAAAAGGAAAATATGCCAAAAGGCCCTTAGACAATGGGCAAATATAAAGAGAGACTATATACTCTAACACCCCCCTCAAACTCATGGTGGGTCAACAACACTGAGTTTGGAGAGAAGAAAACCATGTTGTGCTCTAGTCTAGGCTTTTGTGAAGAAATCTGCCAACTGTAGCTCGGAAGGCACATACTCAAGAGCGAGAACCTGATCCTGTACAGCAGCGCGCACAAAAGAGGCATCCACACCGATGTGCTTGGTGAGCTCATGCTTCACCGGGTCACGCGCAATGCTGATAGCACCTGTACTGTCTGATAGAAGAGGAGTCGATGTAGAGACAGAAACACCAAAATCCTCCAATAACCAACGTAACCATGTCACATCTGCGGTCAAAAGAGCCATAGCTCGCAACTCAGCCTCTACACTCGAGCGGGAAACTGCCGTCTGTTTCTTCGTCTTCCAAGCAATGAGAGAACCACCAAGAAACACACAGTAAGCAGAGAATGAGCGGCGGTCCGATGGATCACTTGCCCACGTAGCATCCGAATAGGCCTGGAGCTGAAGGGAGCTGAAGCGAGGGAAGAAAAGACAGCGAGAGAACGTTCCACGAAGATATCGTAAAACACGAAGAAGGTGACTATAGTGGACCGAAGTGGGAGCAGAGACGAACTGACTCAGAATATGGACAGGGTAGGAGATATCTGGACGGGTGACGGCAAGGTAGACAAGGCTCCCAACCAGATGGCGATAGCGCGTCGGGTCAGTCAAGGGGTCACCATCAGAGGCACGGAGGTGAACATTGAGCTCCATAGGAGTCTCAGCAGTGCGCTCATCGCTAAGAGCAGCACGAGCAAGCAGATCCTGAATATACTTTCCTCAGAGATATAGAAACCATCAGAGGTAGAGGAAACTTTGATCCCAAGAAATTAGAGAAGAGGGCCACATAGATGACCGAGACGGTGATGCCATTGTTGAAAAGATGCGGAAGCGGAAGCAGCAAGAGCACGAGAGCTGGTGGAAGTAGAGGGAACATGAAGCCAGTCGAGCTCCCAAAGACCTTGAGAATCATGGCGCCGAGGGCCAGCCCCAACCAGAATCTTCGTGCGACGATCCTGGACAGAGCAAGAATCAGCGTCAAGAATAACACGACAACCAGAATCAGTAAGTTGAGCAGCGGAAAAAAGATTCATGGTAAGACGCGGAACATGAGAAACACCAGGGACAGAAAAGCAAGGAGTGGAAAGAGTGCCTCTACTAGCAACAGGAAGAGAGGTGCCATCAGCGGTGAGAACATGAACATCAGAACCGACAGGACGAAGAGATGACAAGGCAGAAGAGTCATAAGACATATGGAAAGAAGCTACAGAATCCAAAACCCATGGGGATGTACCTGACCGTGTAGATGGCAACGGTGTCCGCTCAACGCTAGGAGAACCAGTCACAGAGCCTGCAATGCCCGACGAGGAAGAGCCAGAAGCAGCAAGCAGACGCTTTAGCTGCACAATATCCTGGTGGGTCAGAGAGACGGTGGCTGGTGTCGATGGAGGACCACGGGAGCTAGACGAAGAGGCACACTCCATATCATGCTGTTTCTTGAAACAATCAGACTCAGGGTGGCCGGTCCTCTGAAAGTAACCACAGAACTGACGAGAGCGAGGGCGGCCCGAACTACCAGAAGGAGGGCGACCCCCACCACCAGAAAAGGGGCGACCACCGCCACCAACAGAAGGAGGGCGACTACCACCACCAGGAGTGGGTAGAAGTGGTGTCGCAGCAGTCGGCATAGCAGCCGCCGGAGCAGGAACTCGAGTGGCGAGCACAGTGGAAACTTCAAGCAAACCAGCGCCACGAAGGCTAGTCTCCTCAGCACGAAGCTCAGCAAGCACCTCCGAAAGGGGAACACGGCCCCGAGCAAACATATTAGCCCAACGGGGCTCAAACTCTGGGCGAAGCCGAGATAAGAACTCATGGATGCGTTGAAACTCCAAGTCAGACCGTGTGATCTGACAACATGAGCAAGTCCCACAGACAACAGAGCGGAGAGAGTCGAGCTGCCGCCAGATAGGAGAACTCTGCGTGTAAAACTCATCAATACTGGAGTCACCCTGCTGAAGAGATGCTCCTGACGGACCACAGACAAGTAGAGAGAATCACCAGAGGGCTGATATCGCTGATGAAGAGAGGTCCACATCTCGGCAACAGAGCCAAGTATCATAAAATCAGAAGCAAACTGGGGGAGAACACTAGCAGTAAGAACAACAGCAGCACGAGCATCCCCATCACACCACTGAGCATAAGTAGCCAGATCATCACGGTAAGTGGCAAGAGCATCCGAGTAGTCAGATACCTGACGGTCATAAGCAGCCATTGCAGCATCATCAGCAGTCTTGGCTGCAGCCTTATCAACATCAGAATCATCAGCTGCAAGAACGGGTGGCGCCGACGGTATAGGAGCCACAGGAGCAACAGAGCATGGTTGACAGATGACCTCGCCACAGAGAACTCCCCACAGACGGAGGCCGCGCATGTGAATACGCATAAAGCCAACAAACTCAGCATAGTTGGTGCCATCAAACGTCACTGAGCAGCGCGGAACAGCCACATATCCCGTAGATGAAGACGAATAGCAGCAACTTCTCTTGCTCCCTTTTTTTTGAAGCAGACCAAATCAGGACAGGCCAAATCATACCAGACCAAGTTGACCACGAAACACTAGCAGCGACTTGAACATGGCTTGAATGGAGCAAATCCCACGAATCAGAAGTCAACACACTAGCTTGGATGGGGCAAATCTGTTGGCAGCAGCTGACCTTGTGGCTAGATGCCAACAGGGGAGATGGGGCAAATCCCTGCAGCAAATACTTGGCAGTAGCTGAACGGGGATGGGGACGGCCGGAAATCCCTGCAGCAAATCACTTGTGGCCTGAATCGAACCGGGAGGGACAACACAGGCAGGAAACAGCACAAGCAGGGTGCGGCTCCAACACATCACAAGATGGTGGGGAGGAGCAGAAGGAACCCAGTAGGAGAAAGAAGCCAGAGAAGCCAGCGGCCGGCTTAGGAGACTAGCAACGGCGGTGGCAGCACGAGTTGCGTGTGCGAAGGAACCCTAGCCTGGGCTCTGATACCATGTTGTGAATTGGGGAATGAGTAACTTGGTATTCACAGGGGGCCAAAGGCCAATACATGTACAGGTATGGAAAAGGCAAATATGCCAAAAGGCCCTTAGACAATGGGCAAATATAAAGAGAGACTATATACTCTAACAGTTTTATCTTGCTATTGGAAACTACAATTTATATCCTGTGGAATATTTCAGGATGAAAATGGAAACATTGTTCTCAATCATGGGGAGACTTCAATTCACACTGATTGGATAGGCCTGATATCGGAAGATCTGGCCAAGAAATGCCCTGCAAGTGTCTTTAAGGGAAATGTTTTGAGTACTCATGGCCTGCAAGTGTGTGATTTTCTTTCCCTCAACCTGCATGATATCATAATATCATATATTTGTTTGTCCAGTATCATACATATTTTAACAGAAATATTGGATCTCTTTACATTTTAGAAACATGTACATGCCAACATAAAACTTGAATAGATTCATAACTCCTTTATGATATTACGAACTTAGTGCAAATCAGTTAGTTTAATAATCTGTGAATCAGCGCAATGTGAATTCAGAACTATACCTCATACATATATATTGCACATGCAGTAGCACTCAATCACTAACTATGGCAAAAGCTTATCAACATGAATATCGTAGTTATACAAAATCTTGTCTCTTTTTAAGATAATATTTCTGGTGTTTAGGTGGAACCTTATTTTACTTGTGAACTCATCTAAAGAAATACCGTAATCATTGAACCCTAATGAGCTTCAGTCATGTGTTTCCCTCAGACTTGTCTGGTTAATATATACCCATGATATGTTGTTTTCTTGTTTTTGCATTCATGTTGAACCATTTACTTATAAGCTCCCTATATTAAGATTTATCATCCTAAATGTTCAGTGGTTGGCAGATCACATGGAGTACACTGACACGGGTCTACATTAGTTCCTAGAACATCCTTTCATTCCACTGGTTAAATCCCGTAATGAACATGGAGAAAATAGCATATGTATTTGTTGAACTTAAAACTTGATGAGGTTATCTGTTTCTTCTCAAATGCTTTGTTATTTAACTTATCAATTTAATCTCTCTCTCTCTCTCTCTCTCTCTCTCTCTCTCTCTCTCTCTCTCTCTCTCTCTCTCTCTCTCTCTCTCTCTCTCTCTCTCTCTCTCTCTCTCTCTCTCTCTCTCTCTAGCCTCTTCTTATGCAGATCCGTATGTTTTATGATGGACTTGCGGTGAAGGGTACCCTGCTTGTTGATAGAAGGGTATGTTAACTTGAAATTAATTTTAATAGGCCTCTTCTTGTTTAGAAAATTGGCAGATTGAATGATAAATGGTTGCTTTAATTATTACCTTGATTGACTTTTACCCTGCTTATTATCATTTCTGTTGATTATAGCTTTTTGCGCATTAAATGCCCTTTGTGTGTACAATCTACATTATATCATGAGTCCATGATGGCACTGTGATGTTCTTGATTGAATTGTTCTTTGGCCTGATAATTTGGTACTAGTAATAGGATTAAGCTTTCACAATATATATCATTTTCTAATTATCTGTTATGTTGCGTCAACATGGACAAGTTGAAACAAAATCTTAGATTTTCTTTTGCAACCGAACTATTATCATCATCAAAGTCCATAATAATGTATTTCTTCTGTATTGCAGATTCCTAGCGGAAGTATTCACATAAGACTATCAATGATAAAGGCAACATCGGATCCAAGTTTACCACGCGGGCAGTGCTTCAACTCATTGGAGATAGTTACTACAAGGTAAGAAACCTAGACTTGTGCTTACTGGATTTAGGTACGATTAGGGGGCAAAAACCATAATTTAGATGTGATCATTCAGGCCATGTTAGTTTGTCCAGTGAAGTTCCTATAAACACTGTGGAAAAGCAAGTTCTTAGTTTATGAAAGCTACAATTTCAAACTCTGTATTTCAGAAGAATTTTCCTTTGAAAAAACAAGAATAACAAATTGCCAACAAACTTAAAGGAAGTGGGAAAGGGAAGGAAGTTGCTTCCAAACAAATTTGACTTCAAGAGGGGTTGGAGGGATCCTGTTGGTTAGGTTATCATACCAAAGCAGTTAGTATGATCGGACTACGTAGGTATTTCTCATTTTATCCTACAAAACTCTTTGATTGGAGGTGGCACTTAGCACGAATGATCAATGTTGATGTATTTTGGTCATGTTCCCTTTATCCTTTGTTTCGAGCTTATATGCTGAACGAGTAGTTACTGTACTTAGTGTAGCTCAAGCAGTCTCAACCCGCCTACCATGGTTTGACTCCTGCATGAGGTTTAATTAACTTGCAGTCACCGGAGGGACTAGTGTATGATTGTTCATCTTTAGAACAATGCTACCTCGGTGCTAGTGCCAGTTGTTTTTACTTTTATTTTTTCCTATGAATAGAGTTGTCTGCACTTACCAACTGCTTTAAGCTTTGGTTGAACTGTTCTTGTAGCTGAAATTAATAAATTTAATTTCTATAGAGTGATAGTACTACTCTTTTGATAAATGTAGAGTTTTTCCTTACTAGTTTTCTACTGGAGTTGGTATCCTTTCTTATTGGTCGACACTAACACTATCCTCTCTCAGTAACCATCCAAAAAGAGCCTTTACATCGAGGTTCTTAATTGCACTGCTTCATTATGGAGGGATTCCAGAAAATTATTTTTTGGAGCTTGCAGAGAAGGCACTGCAAGATGTTGAGAAAGCTTGTGATAAAGCTAGTGACGCCTTGGAAGTCAGTTTGAAATATTATGTAATGTGAAATAATCATATGCTCATATAAAGTACAATATATAGCAGGAGTTATATTTCTGTTATGTTTGGAAATCTTCGCTTTCCAATTATTATACCATAGTATATATTCACCTAGTCAGACTGAAGCCATGGCTTGGACCTTCTATTAATGTGGTCCGTCTTTACAGTCGCATATATCCATGCTGACATGGATGATGAAATGTCTGCACGGATGATCCTGTCTGGAATTCGACCTGAGGATGATGCTTACCTGAAACACCAGCTTGCTACAATGGTTCGAGAGGAAAGGGAAGGAATTAAACTAGGAAGAATTCCCATCTATGAATCTCACCATCTCATGGGCACAATAGACCCAACAGGGACACTAAAGCCCAATGAAGTTTGTGTCATACAGTAAGTGATAACAGTATCCAGTAATCCACCATGCCTTCCAATGCTTTTCAACTTTCCCTCCGGCTCTATTTTTTAACATAAAAAGACATTGGTTTCTCCCAATCTATTTTCCAAGTTTCTTATAGTATTGACATGCCAAATTGTGCAATCATTCTGATGTTTATCTCTCGACTTCATTGCAGATCAGAAAGTCTTTGTTTAGTGCCCTAAAATTTTGTACCTAACCTCTGCCTAGGATGTTTTTTTCTGGGAAAATGCAAAGGATTCTTTGTGTTTCATTTCATTGAAAAGATAGGGTTTGGTACAGTCCTCCTAGGGTTTGCCTAGATGGTTTTGTGCTTTTTATTTCATATATTATAGAGATGTTAAAGAAGTACATTTTTCTTTGTTGGTAGTTTGATTATCCTTCTGCCCTTAACAAATATGCATGGCAAATAGTATGCTCAGAAACAATTTTGTGATTAGATTGGTCTAAGGCCGGATTTAGGATTCCTGAACTATATGTTAGACTTATGACTAATGATGCAATATCAGGGTCACATAGAATGTGGGGGCGTCGTTGAATTTAATTAATGTTAATACAAATTGTCCAAAAAGCACTCTTAAGATGAAATGTCAGCTTCTACAATCTTACTGATTTTTATTCATTAAACAGTGAAAATGGGCAAGTTTCTGGAGATGTTCTTATCTACAGATATCATGGGTTACATTTTGGAGATGTACATGTCCTGACTGCAACTCCTATTCGTGATTTAGAGAAGACTATTGTGGGATCCTCCAAATATGGCATACTTTTTCCTATTTCTGGGCCACGACCTTTAGCTGATGAAATGACGGGCGGCGATTATGACGGTGACATGTTCTTCGTCTCAAGAAACCCACAGGTTGGCTTATTTCTTCTTGCATTGTACAGTGAAGTATTCATTTTAGTTATCTGTTCTTACCAACAGAGTCCATTCGATAATATTGCTTGCTAAGATATTGTTTCTTTTCTATCCATAGGGATGGAATCTGCGATGTTTTTTTACTCTTTGTGATAGTTGAACTCAAATTACTACTTATTATGTATGTTGCTTGTTTATCTAGCAGTGAATTATACGCGCTCGGATAACACCCCGTTTAATTCGGTCTCCATGGGGACTTGAACCCGGGTGGACTGGCTGCGCACTCGCTAGCCTTGCCACCAAGCCAGCACTTGAAAACACTCTTTGACAACTTGGGTCATCCTAGCACTTACTCCATGGAACCATGCAAACTAACTTCAGCAAAAGAAGCAATCCCCTCCTGGCCTCCCAGCCTCCCACGAGGCCATGATTCCCCTCCTTATATTGTATCCCTCCCCCAATTGGCCAATCCCCTTCCTCCTGAAGCCTCCGATCTCAAGTCTCCATCAGCCTGGTTTCAAAATTCCTGTTAAAAAAGCCTGATTTCAAAATTCAAATCCAACATGCTTGAGGTCTTGATATTCCCTCCCATCCCCTTTTGTTCGATGCACAGACGGGATTCGCCTAGAGTCACCGTTGTTGTCACCTTCATGTACGCGGCGATGTTTCTCTGTTCGGTTGAACGAACATACATGGTTTGACTGGAGATGCTTGGGTCGATTTTTCTTTTTTTTGAGAATACGCAAAAAGCTCTTTGTGTTTCATTATATTGAAAAGGTAGAGTCCGATTACACTCCTCCTAAGAGGTTAACCCGGCACACACACACGGGGAGATTGTTCTAGTGTACATCCCATGTCGTTGGCACTATGTCTCTAAGGCCTTTTGCTCCTGCCAGGACCCAAGCCGCCGCCTCTTCCTTGATCTTGGTAATCAACGCCGACACCGAGGGCTGCGCTCTATCGAAGACGCAATCGTTGCAATGCTTCCAGATCATCGATGGGACTAGGCGCGCCGCCGAGTCCAGCCCTTTATGCATAGCCTTCGGGGTGTTATTCTTTGCTTCGGTCCACCATTCAAAGAGTGAGCTCTCTAGGGCCGGAGGGGAGTAAGTCATACGCAACCAGGCCAGGATCTCATGCCAAATTTGGCGAGAGAAGGGGCAGCCAATGATGAGGTGCTGCATTATTTCCATCGCTTGGTTGCAGAACAGGCATCACAGGTGGTGTTGCAGCTGTATCCTGGCGAGCCTCTCCGCTGTCCAGCAACGATCAATGTCGGCTAGCCAGTGGAAAAATTTGACGCCGTTGGGTGCCCATGTTTCCAGATGAGCTTCCAAGATGCCGAGCTGCTCGAGCCATAGAAGGCTGCGAGGTACGCCGATTTGGCAATGTATTCTCCGCTCGCAGTCCACTTCCAAATGAGCTTATCGGGCTCCACGGATAGGATTGTAGGAGTGATGAGTTGCCACAGTTGTAGATATTACCCCACCCTGGCAATGCCCAGCACACCCTGAATGTCCTGCGTCCATCTGTTCATGCCGAGTCCGTCAGCGACCGTGCGCATCTTGCGGCGTCGCTTGGGAACTCAATCGAACAGTAGTGGCGCAATCTCGCGAACAGTAGTGTCGATTTTTCTGATGGGGTAGAGGCGGTGTTCCGTAGGAAAAGGTTAGAGAGAATTTTCAAATATGCCAAGGGGCAGGAAAGTCATTTATCCTCAAAACAAAACAAAATAGGCTAAGAAAATTGAAAATGACTTAATTAATTAATTAATTGAAATGAGCATAGGATGAAGTCAAAGAAAAAAAATGACAAGTAAGGAGGGGCCTAAGTAAGCAGAGGGGAGGTGGGTATATGATAATGCCAGCGCCATGGAGGCTGGTATAAAATCATTACATGTGATCATTGTTTTCTGTTATTGTTATATCAATACAGAGAATAAAGTTCTAGTTGTGAGCTGATCGTTCTTGTGGTTCGGTGGAATAGCATGGGCATCTTACTAGTATATATGCCCGACTATCAATGGTGTCCCATTTGATCATTGTTTTTCGCGAAAACGCAAAAGCTTTGCGTTTCGATGCATTTTTAGATCAAGAAAGAGTCAATTTACAAGTCCAAAGTAGGACCAACACCCACACCATACAACTCAACCCAAGGCGGCAGAGCAAGCTAAGCCAAAGCAACCTAAGGGAGTATCTGGAGCAACCTCACGCCCCAGCCTCAACCCACGACTTAGCCTCAGTCTTGATCGTGTCGACCAGGGTAACCACCGAGGGGGCCTCGTTGTTGAAGACGACATATGCTTTCATATCCACCACGCCATAAGCATGATCATGGACGAGGTTCCTTTGCGCATCTGACGTGGGCTGGAGCGCACCACCAGCTCCCACCACTCCGCGAAGGGGCCTTCAGCAACCGGAGGACCAGCGGTAGATCGGATCCATGACAGGACCTCATGCCAGATAGTCCGTGAGAACGGGCATCCGGTGAGGAGGTGTGACATGGAATCCGTAGACTAGTCGCATAGCGCGCAAAGCGACCGGTGGGGAAGCCGCCGGCGCTCCAGCCTCTCACCCGTCCAACATCTGTCCTGACAAGTGAGCCAGATGAAGAACTTCACCCTGGGTGTCACCCATGATTTCAAGGTCAGCTTCCAAGAAGCTGAGACTATGGAGCCCTGGAAGAGGACGTAGTAACAGGACTTGGAAGAGTACTAGCCATCAGTCGTTCACCGCCAGACCAGCCTGTCGGGCTCACCCCCCGGGTGCATGGACCCTACAGCTTGTTCCATAGTTGAATGTACTGCCACAGCGCGAGGGGGCTTATAGCACCTGAGATGTCGGAGATCCAGCTGTGGTCAACAACCTCCTGTTGCACCGTCCGCATCTTCTTGAGCCGTCGTGGGATTAGCGCCAGCAGATCTGGCGCTATCTCCCCGATTGACTTCCTGTCCACCCATCTGTCCACCCAGAATAGCGCCATTGTCCCTATGCCCACCACCAGAGTGGTGGAGGCGAATATCTCGCGCTCATTCTTGGTGAACTGCATATCTAGGCCGTGCCAGGGTCGCAGGGGGTCCGTATGCATCCTCCACAGCCATCGAGTCCGGAGGCTAGTGGCCGTGCGATCGAGATCTGGGATCCCCAACCCTCCGAAACAGATCGGTCTAGACACCTTCGCCTAGTTGACATGAGAATGGCCACCCTCAGCCTCCTTCCTGCCCACCCACAGGAATCCGCGCAGAATCTTGTTCACATGCTTGAGTGCCTTCTTATTGAGGGAGAGCACAATAAGATGGTGAAGTGGGATCGCCGTGAGTACCGACCGGATCAAGGTGAGCTGCCCAACTTTAGGCATCACGGGGCTTCATTCGGCAGCCGACGAATGTCCAGCGGGATACCAAGGTACTTGACTGGGTAGGATGCGAGTTGGCACCCCATAATCGCCTCCGTGCCGTTGCCCACCTCCTACGAACAAGCGATCAGGGATACTGAGCACTTCGCGAAGTTCGTGCGCAGTCCAGATGCCTGTCCAAAGATGTCCAGGATGCTACGGATCGCGCGCAGTTCACCCTCATCCGGATGGCAGAAAATCACCACATCATCCGCATAGAGCGACACCGAGGTTGTCAGCTCGTGCCACGCTAAACGCCACAACACTCCCACTCCATGGCTTTGGCTAACACCCTGCTAAGCGTATTCATCATGAAGACGAACAACGTAGGGGACAGGGGATCTCCCTGTCTCAGACCCCTCCTGTGCCATATGGGGGGGGGGGTGGCTGGCTCACCATTGAGCATCACCCTCGTGTTCTAGCAGGATAGCGACCAACTCGCAGAACCTCGGACCGAGTCCCAGCATCATTGTTGATATTTTTTAAAATAAATATACTTCTCCTGCATATGTTGTGGCTCTTTAACTTAATATGTGAGTGGAGTCATATTATTGTGTTCCTCTATAATCGTTTACTTCTCGCAACCCTCACTGCCATTGTCTTCCATATTTTTTTGTATATTTCTAGCATTATTTTAGTACCAGAATTTTTTTCTATGCCATCATTCTGCAGAATTGTCACTTGCTTACAAAAATGACATTTTCAGTTATTGGAGCTCTTTAGACCATCTGAACCATGGGTTCAGAGAAATCCACCAAGAAAGACCGAAGAAAAGAAGCCTCGGGATGAACCCCAGCTGGAAAGCTTGTTATTCTGTAAATTCTTGGAAGCTAGATTTGCACCTAGGTATTAACTATCATCCTATTGCTATGTTATTGCCTGACAATGCCTCCAAGAAGGCTGGATTTTGTTTTGATAACAAAGCACCATGCGTCCAATTACATTTGTTATTAATACTTCAAAATCTTGTAATACTACTACTACCACTAATATGATCTTCATTTTTTGGGCCAAGATCATGGCTAGTTGTTGAGAACTTAATATGATAAATTATTAAATTTTGGAGCATTTCTAAGAAAAAAAAACATCTTGGCATGTGCTACTGCTATCTTTAATAATCTTCTCTGATTGTACATTTGAGGCCCTCAGTTTTGGCTGTTGGATGTGTGCTATCTTTACATACTATTTTGTTTTCCTTTACAGATAATATTAATTTATTCATTTGTCGTGGTTGTTCCAACTCCCAACTGTCATCATATATGATTTCCACAAAACTATCACCATAGATTCCATCTAATCGTTAGCTTTTCCAGCTGTAATCATAAATATACATAGGCATCAATCTGATCAGTACGTCTTAGCTTCCTAGTTTTGTCTTGGCCATTTTATAGATTTTACAGATACATATGAACTGTACAATTTATGTGGTCTGACATGATTTGAGATTTTCCACCCTTCAGTCATGTGGTGGGTATAGCATCAGATTGTTGGTTGGCACATATGGATCAACTCTTGACAGATGAAGTTCAAGAAAACAAAGGTGAACTGGAATTGATAAAGAGTAGAATGCTTGACTTAGTTGAAATTTATTATGACGCTCTTGATGCCCCCAAGACAGGGAACAAGGTTATTTTCAATCCTGGTCATATGCATTGTAGTTATGACATCCTGTCTTTCACTGTTTGTGTGCTTCTATTAGCTGGTTTGTGGTTTGATTTCAGAAGGGCTGTTCTGTGGCGTTCAGTTCAGTGAGGAGAGTCCACATGGGCTAGTAAGCGTAATTAGAGGAAAATAAGTACGCTAGAGTGTGATTGTTTGTCGAGTCCATTGGTACAGTTGTAGATTCATGTCAAAACGTTACTTGCCATGGTGCTAGATAATTTAGTATGAGAACAGTAGGGAGGGCCCGTTAAAGATAATAATAAATAAACAATTAAATATATGGAAGGATCCAGAATGGAAATAAAAATGATTTGTGGTCAGTACTTTCATTTCGGCGCCCAGTACTCCCAGGTGGATCTCCAGGGAGGGAACATTGTCATCGAAGAGAGCCTGGTATGCCACATCTTCGCATGGGTCTTAACTGCTGACAGTGCGGCCAATACCATCTTCACAATGGATGCCCTGTGTCTCTCCAGAAGAGATCCTTAGCTAGTGATAACCTATCCAAAATGATGCTAAATAATGTTGTTACAGGTATAAGTATTACTCATTTGCATGTGTTAATAGGACCAGATAGTAAGTTAGGTTGTGTTCTCAATAAGATTATATTGATATTAATATTGTCCATATTGATAGATAGTTTTGATATATTGTGTTTGTAACTTATTTGATGAAGTGGGCATTTGAAACATTGCAAGTCTGTGATGCCAAAAAGGAAGAAATACCGCTTATATTTTTTAAAATTTCCATGCACGAGAGCTGCATGTGTGGATTTGAATTTTGGCTATTAACTTTTTTGCCATTTTTGAGAAACGATAGCTTGTTACTTCAACTGATCTTTTAACATTTTTGTATATTTCAAATAGATCGATATCCCTGATGTACTGAGGGTCAAAAAATATCCACACTATATGGAAGGAAAAACAAATACATACCATTCCATATCAGTGCTGGGAAAACTCTATGACAAGGCAATATCATGGCAGTCTGAAACTATTCCAACGATCAGTAAGTTGTTATTTCTAGTTTGCTTATGCTGGTTCCTTTTGTGTACATGGAATGGAAAACATATCCTACCTCGGCGCTACCTTTTCTAAAATAGATCCTCATTTTTTTCAAGTAAAATAGATTCTTACCCATCACACGTGATTATGTATACAATTAATCTTTAGAGATGTGGAATAAGTAGATCTGCGTAGGCTGTTAGTTCTCAAGGCTTTCTATTATTTTATCTCCACAACTTAGCTCCTCGGTTTCCTGTGGATCCATGCACTGAGGCTCAATAGATCAGCATGGGAGCCCCCCCACTGGCCTAGAGAAATTTGTTTGGATGATAATAGAATCTTAAGGCCAGAGTTATGGTATTGTAGTGTGTTGAGCCTGCAAGGTGTTGTGCTAGTCTAGCCTCTGTAGATTTACTATAAGGTAGGACTTGCAGATCTGAGAGGGAGAGAGAGAGAAGGGTACTACCTGCACCCTGGCTCGACAAGCATGAGCCAGAGGGGATGCCGGAACTTGTGTCGGAGCTGGAGCCGCTGTCGTTGGCCATAGGAAAAGGGGGCGACGGCGTGGGTGTGCGATGGTGGCGGTGGCGCTAACCCTAGATCGGTAGGGGTGTCGGTGGGGTGATGGCACAACGGTGAACCTCGTACCGTGTGCTGCCAGCCCCCCACCACTTTATATAGCGCGGCGACAGGGGCCCACCAACCAGATAGGGTTGGGCGCCCCCGATCAGGGCGCGGTTAGGGGCGTGACGGGCCGTTGGGCCCTGTCATGTTGAGATCAATCTAACATTCTCCCCCTTGATCTCGACTTTACTTTTAACTTTGTACTTTACTCATTTCATCACAGATTGATACATAGAGCATGTTTCATCGCCTCAGCTCAATTGCCGATAGAATCAGACAGCCACTATATACCTTCCTGTTTTGAAACAAATCCTGTTACTTTTGGGTCTCTGTAGTCCAGGAATCATAGGCTTCCCATTAAACCCATGCCGGCTATGTGTTCTTTGAACACATTGGGTGGTAAGCCTTTCGTTAGCAGATACGCAAGCATATCCTTTGTCCTTATATGCTCGAGTCTTATAGTTTGATCCTGGACTTTGTCCTTCACAACATAATACTTTATATCTATAGACTTTGTAGCATTACTCGACTTGTTGTTGTGAGCATAGAATACTGCGGGCTCGTTGTCACAGTACATCTTTAGTGGCCTGCTAATGCAGTCAACCACTTTCAAGTCGGGTAAAAATTTCTTTAACCATAACGCCTGTCCCATGGCCTCATAACATGCTATAAATTCTGCATACATCGTAGATAATGCAACTATCGACTGTTTGGCGCTTCTCCACGAAATAGCACCTCCTGCGAGAGTAAAGACATATCCTGTTGTGGACTTTCTTTCGTCTTTATCTCCCGCAAAATCTGCATCTGAATACCCTTTTATCTCTAGGGAATCAGATCTTTTATATGTTAGCATGAGGCCTTTTGTGCCTTGCACATAACGCAAAGCTTTCTTTACCATCTTCCAGTGCTCTATGCCTGGATTCTCTTGATATCTACCGAGTACCTCGGTGATAAAAGCTAAGTCAGGGCGAGTGCACACTTGTGCATACTGTAAGCTTCCAACAGCTGAAGCATATGAACTGACTTCATTTGATCGATCTCATATTGATTCTTTGGACATTGGGATTTCCCAAAACTATCGCCCTTGACTATGGGAGCAGGTGTTGCATTACTCGCATGAATATTGTATTTCTTTAAAATCTTTTCACAGTACGCTTTCTGCGACAGTCCTAACACTCCATTCTTTCTATCTCGGTGAATTTCTATGCCCAAAACATAAGAAGCTTCACCAAGGTCTTTCATGTCAAAATTTGATGACAAGAACTTCTTTTTCTCTAGTAGTAGACTAACATCACTGCTAGCAAGCAAGATGTCATCCACATACAGAATTAGGAAAATATATTTCCCACTTTTGAACTTTGCATAAATGCAGTTGTCCTCAACATTCTCTTTGAATCCAAATCTTTTAATTGTATCATTAAACTTTAAATACCACTGCCTAGAGGCTTGCTTTAACCCATAAATGGATTTCTTTAGGAGGCATCCCATATGTTCCTTCCCCTCCATAAAAAAACCCTTGGGTTGTTTCATGTAAACATTTTCTTCTAAATCTCCATTTAGAAATGCCGTCTTTACATCCATTTGGTGTAACTCTAAATCAAAATGTGCAACTAGTGCCATGATGATTCTGAAGGAGTCCTTACATGAGACCGGAGAAAAAGTCTCATTGTAATCCACGCCTTCTCTTTGCGTAAAGCCTTTTGCCACAAGTCTAGCTTTGTACTTTCTACATTCCCTTGGAGTCATACTTTGTTTTATAGACCCATTTGCATCCTACTGTTTTGGCTCCTTTAGGAATTTCCTCTAAGTCCCAAACAATGTTGGAACTCATTGATTTCATTTCATCTTCCATTGCCTCCACCCACTTGGCTGAGTGAGGGCTACTCATGGCTTCTTCATATGAGGTAGGATCGCCCTCCATATGAACCATGTTGTAGAATTTGTAGATTTCTTTGGAAATGGCTGGTCTTCGTTCTCTTTTAGACCTTCTGAGTTCATCAGACTCTTGCTCATTTATTGCCTCGGGTTCAGGCACATTTACAGTATGTGGCTGTTCTGGCTCCCTTTCGTGCTCAACAGTGGGTTCAGGTGGCTCCTGATGGACAGGTTCCGAACTTTCGCCCATTGTTGTCACGTGTGGAGTCACAACAGGTGCCGGCACCACAACCTCAGGGGTTGTAGATGGTGGCACAACAGGTAGCGAGAAAAATGGCTCCCGAGTCATCGGATTAGGTGCATGCACCCTCTTCTCCTCAAGATCTATTTCCCGAGCTACCGTGCCCCCCTCATCAATTCGTCCTCCAATAAGACTGCATGTCTTGTTTCTACAAACTTTGTGTATTTGTCAGGACAGTAGAAACGATAGCCTTTTGACTTATCTGGATAGCCAATGAAGTGGCAAGATACTGTTTTGGGGTCTAACTTTGCAATGTTTGGATTGAAAACTTTTGCCTCAGCTGGGCTCCCCCAGACCCTCAAGTGGTGCAAAGAGGGGACTCTACCTATCCACAATTCATACGGTATTTTGGGCACCGACTTACTTGGTACTCTGTTGAGAATGTGGATGGCGGTTTTAAGTGCCTCCATCCATAATCCCAATGGTAGGGTGGAATAGCTCATCATGCTGCGCACCATATCCATAAGGGCACGGTTACGCCTTTCAGCTACTCCGTTTTGCTAAGGTTCGCCCGGCATAGAATACTGGGCGATTATTCCATTTTCCTGCAGGAACCTTGCAAAGGGTCATGGTACTTGACCATATGGAGTATGCCGACCGTAGTACTCCCCCCCCACGGTCAGACCGGACTATCTTAATTCTTTTATCATGCTGATTTTCAACTTCAGCTTTGAAAAATTTAAATTTATCCAATGCTTCAGATCTTTCTTTAATTGGATAAATATAACCATACCGGGAGTGATCATCCATGAATGTTATGAATGAATCATAGCCATCCACACTTTTCACCGGAAACGGTCCACAAATATCCGTGTGGATTATTCTAGTGTAGCTATACTTCGGTTTGCACCCTTTTTAATTTGTTTGACATACTTTCCTTTAATGCAATCTATGCATTGTTCTATGTCTGAGAACTCTAACGAAGGAAGAATGTCATTTTTAACGAGGCTTTCTATTCTTCCCCTCGAAATATGGCCTAATCTACAGTGCCATAATTTCGATGAGTCAAGAGTTCGCTTTCTTTTCTTTTGATCTTTGTTTGACAAGGGAACTTGTTCATTCACATCACACACAGAAAATACTTTCTCATGCAAAGATAATAAATATAGCTTGTCATGTAGGGTAGCAACACCCACAAAAGTATCTTTCAACCAAATGGCACATTTGCCATGTCCAAAGTAGCACTCATACAAGTCTTTGTCCAAGCACGACACACTTATTAAATTTCTATGAATGGAAGGAACAAATAAAACATCCTTAAGCAAAAGAGAAGAGCCATCTGTTGGAGATATGCCCTAGAGGCAATAATAAATGTAGTTATTATTATATCTTTGTGTTTATAATAAATGTTTACATTCATACTATAATAGTATTAACAAGGAAACATTAATACTTGTGTGATTTGTAAACTAAATTAGAGTCCCTAGTAAAGCCTCTTTATAATACTAGCTTGTTGGTTAATAAATGATTGTGGTTTCCCTATCATGAACATTGAGATGTTATTAACAACAAGATCATATCGTTAGGAGAATGATATGATGGACATACTCCTATAGATAAGCGTAGCATAAAGATCAAGTCATTTTAATTTGCTATATGCTTTCTGATACATAGTAACCTAATTCCTTCGACCATGAGATCATGCTTATCACCATCACCAGAAGGATGCTTTGATGACATCAAACACCACACCGTAACTGGGTGGCTATAAAGGTGGCATTGAGTGTTCGGAAAGTATTGGTTGAGACACATGGATCAAGAGTGGGATTTGTCCATCCATATGACGGATAGATATACTCTGGGCCCTCTCGGTGGAATGTCATCCAATTAGCTTGCAAGCATGTGACTGGCTCACAAGGGATCACATATCACGGGAACGAGAAAAGAGTACTTATCAGTAACGAGGTTGAACTAGGTATGCAGAGATACCGGCGGTCAAAACCTCGGATAAGTAAACTATCATGAGACAAAGGGAAATTGGTATCGTATGTAAGTGGTTCATTCAATCGCAAAGTAATCGTAGAAATATGTGGGAGCCATATGAATTTCCAGATTCCTCTATTGGTTATTGTTCGGAGAAGTGTCTCGATCATGTCCGCATAATTCACGAACCATAGGGAGACACACTTAAGGATTCGACGTTGTTGAGTAGTTATGGAATGATGAGTAAGAGACCGAATGTTGTTCGGAGTCTCGGATGGGATCCGGGATATCACGAGGAGATCCGGAATGGTCCGGAGAATAAGATTCATATAAGGAAAGTCCTGTTTCGGGGTTGGAGAATGGTTCTAGTGTTTTCATCGGGAATGTTCTAGAAGGTTCCGGAATGTCCGGCACTCTGGAGAGGAAGGGTACATGAATGTGTCATAACAAGTTGGAATGGTTGCATCATGTATTAGGTGTCATCGCTGAACAAAATAAAGGGTTAAATCAAATCCTAGTTTGAAAAGTCAAACGCCAATTTGAAAAGTCAAACGGCTATTTTGTTTGGTGGAGGGAGAGTAGGAAACCTACTTGGGGAGGAAGTCCCTCTCCCTCCACCGCCGGCCTTGGAAGCCGATTTGGGGAGGGACTCTCCTCCCCTTGGCGCGCCCCCTCCACCTATATAAGGAGGGGCAGGGCTGCCCCTCCTAGACCTACACCTCTCTCCTCTAAACCTAAACCCTAGCCGCCGGCCTCCACCATTGTCGCCGCCGCCTCCTAGGGTTTGCCAAGTCGCCGAGTTGGGGCTCCCCTCTTGCCCTAGCCGCCGGCCTTGCTCCCTCTCCTTGGTGTGTCTAAACCCTAGATCACCGAGGCTCTCTCATAGTCCACGATACTCGCTCCGGCTTAAGGCGAAGCCCTGCGAGATCTCCCCTCTACTTCCGGTACCACGCCGTCGTGCTGCCGGAATTGCGAGGAGAGTGCTACAACCTCCGCTGCCTGCTGGAACAAGGGAGAGGAAGGTCTTCGTCGAGTACCGATCGTATGACCGACTGCGGAAGCGCTGCCGGAACGCAGCGCCGGAAGGATCGTCTACGCGATTTTGAGATCGGCAAGAGTACGACTACATCACCCACGAGAATCCGCTCTCGTTAAACACTTTGGAATCTTCGAGGGTGAGTTATTCCATCGACTCGTTGCTACAATCTAGTAGATAGATCTTGGCTTGTTTGTTTGTATGCGGTATAAATTTTTTGTTTTCCATGCTACGAACCCCTACAGTGGTATCAGAGCCGTGTCTATATGTAGATTTGTTGCACGAGTAGAACACAATGGTCATTGTGGGCGGTGATGCTTTTATTATCAATTGCTTCTTATGTACTTTGCATCTTGCGGTATGATGGGATGAAGCGGCCCGGGCTAACCTTACATGACATCGTTCATGAGACTTGCTCCACACTCAACATGCAACTTGTATTGCATAAGTGGATTTGCGGGTGTCTGTCTCTCCCATTATAGTATAGATCCAATTTACAACGGGCACTTGATAGTTCAAACATCAACGTTGTGGTTCTTGTTCGTAAGTTAGATCGACACTTATTGAAAGCCCCAAACCACGTAAAATATGCAAAGAAATTAGAGGCGTCTAACTTTGTTTTGCAGGGGTGTGCTGTGATGTGATATGGCCATGATTGTGATTATATTTGATGTATGCAATGTTCCTTATTGTAAGTTGGCAACCGGCAGGGGCCATATGGTTGTCTTTAATTTTAAGTTAAGACCCGCGTGTCTATTCAAAGTAGTTGTAATAGTTGAAGCTGGTGGACGACAACCATGGAGCAGCGTCATTGACCTTGATGCAATGCCGGTGATGATGGAGATCATGTTCGTGCTTGAAGATGGAGATCGGAAGCACAAAGAAGAAAGGCCATATCATATCACATATTATGAATTGCATGTGATGTTAATCCTTTATGCATCTTGTATTGCTTAGTTAACGACGGTAGCATTATAAGATGATCCCTCATACACATAAATTTCAAGTTCTAAAGTGTTTATCCTTAGTAAGCACCGTTGCTAAAGCTTGTTGTTTCGAAGCACCACGTGATGATCGTGTGTGTTAGATTCCGCAAGTGTATACAACGTGGGCAAGCCAGATTTGCTCATGCGGAAGCTAAGGTTTGATCTTGACGAGCCTAGCATGTACAGACATGGTCTCGGAACACGGATCACCGAAAGGTAAAGCATGAATCATATAGTAGATATGATGAACATGTCGATTGTTCGCCATTGAAGCTACATCACCTCTCGTGATGATCGGTGTTGATGTGGTGGATTTGGTTTGTGTGATCACTAAAACAATGTGAGGGATACTGTTTTGAGTGGGAGTTCACCTAGATTAATTTAACTATTAATTAGAACTCAATTTTTCATAAACTTAGTCTAAACTATTGCAAATATGTTGTAGATCAATGGCGGCCCCTACCATCAATTTTAATGCGTTTCTAGAGAAAGAAAAGTTGAAAAACAATAGAAGCAACTTCGCGGATTGGTTCCGCAATTTGAGGATTGTCCTCAATGCTGGTAATTTGACCTATGTGCTGGATGCACCGCTGGGTGACCCGCCTGCAGCTGATGCTACCGATGAAGTAAAGAATGTTTACCTCGCTCAGAAGAATCAGTACTCCACAGTTCAGTGTGCTATCTTGTATGGTTTAGAATCGGAGCTTCAGAAAAGGTTTGAGAATTCATACCCACATGATATTGTCCGTGAACTCAAATTGATTTTTGAGACTCACGCGGCAGTTGAGAGCTATGAGGCTTCTGAAAAGTTCTTTAACTAAAAGATGGAAGAGGGAAGCTCCGTCAGTGAGCATGTGCTTAAGATGTCTGGGCACGCAAACAAACTTCAAAGCTTGCGTATAGTGATTCCTAATGCTTTGGGGATTTACCGTGTCCTCCAATCACTACCACCAAGTTACAAGAACTTTGTGATGAACTACAATATGCAAAGCATGAACAAGCAGTTGCCAGAACTCTTCTCCATGTTAAAATCTGCAGAAGTGGAGATCAAGAAAGAGCACCAAGTGTTGATGGTCAATAAGACCACCAAATTCAAGAAAGGCAAGTCTAAGCAAAAGGGACACTTCAAGAAGGGTGGTAAGAAAGTTACCGCACCGACGAAGAAGACCAAGGCTGGACCTAAGCCTGATACTGAGTGCTTTTACTGCAAGGGAGAAGGTCACTGGAAGCGGAATTGCCCAAAGTACTTGGCAGATTTGAAGAATGGCAACATCAAGAAGAAAGGTATATCCGATATACATGTTATTGATGTGTATCTCACTAGTACTCGTAGTAGTGCCTGGGTATTTGATACTGGTTCGGTTGCTCATATTTGTAACTCGAAACAGGTGCTGCAGAATAAACGGAAGCTAGCGAAGAACGAGGTGACGATGCGCGTGGGAAATGGATCAAAGGTTGATGTGATCGCGGTCGGCACGCTACCTCTTCATCTACCATCGGGATTAGTTTTATACTTAAATAATTGTTATTTGGTGCCTACGTTAAGCATGAACATTATATCGGGATCTTGTTTATTGCGAGACGGTTACTTGTTTAAGTCCGAGAATAATGGTTGTTCGATTTATATGAGTAATATGTTTTATGCACATGCACCTTTGATAGATGGTCTATTCTTATTGAATCTCGATAGTGGAAATACACATATTAATAACATTGAAGCTAAACATTTGAAATTGAGCGATAACTCGACCTATATGTGGCACTGTCGTCTTGGTCACATTGGAGTGAAACGTATGAAGAGACTCCATTCCGATGGACTTCTTGAATCACTTGATTTCGAATCACTTGAAAGATGCGAAGCATGTCTGATGGGTAAAATGACCAAGACTCCATTTTCTGGTATGATGGAGCAAGATACGGACTTATTGGAAATCATACATACCGATGTGTGTGGTCCAATGAGTGTAGCATCACGCGGTGGTTATCGTTATGTTCTTACCTTCACGGATGACTTGAGTAGATATGGGTATATCTATTTCATGAAACATAAGTCCAAAACTTTCAAGAAGTTTAAGGAATTTCAAAGTGAGGTTGACAATCAACGTAACAAGAAGATTAAATTTCTACGTTCTGATCGTGGAGGTGAATATCTAAGTTACGAGTTTGGCGAGCATTTGAAGAAATGCGGAATACTTCCACAATTGACACCGCCAGGAACACCACAGCGTAATGGTGTGTCCGAACGTCGTAATCGAACTCTCTTAGATATGGTTCATTCTATGATGTCACTTACAGATTTACTGCTATCATTTTGGGGTTATGCATTAGAAACAGCCGCATTCACTTTAAATAGGGCACCATCTAAATCCGTTGAAACGACACCGTATGAATTATGGTTTGGGAAGAAACCTAAATTGTCGTTCCTTAAAGTTTGGGGTTGCGAAGCCTATGTAAAGAAGTTACAGCCGGACAAACCCAAAGCGGAAAAATGCGTCTTCATAGGATACCCAAAGGAAACTATTGGGTATACCTTCTATCATAGATCCGAAGGCAAAATCTTCGTTGCCAAGAATGGATCCTTTCTAGAGAAGGAATTTCTCTCGAAAGAAGTGACTGGAAGGAAAGTAGAACTCGACGAGGTTGTCGAACCTTCTCTCGAACTTGCTAGTAGCGCAGCACCGGAAGAAGTTCCTGTGGTGCCTGCACCAATAAGAGAGAAAGCTAATGATGATGATCATGAAACTTCGGTTGTAGTTGCTACAGAGCCTCGTAGGTCAACGAGAACTCGTACCACTCCTGATTGGTATAATCTCGTTATGAGTGTCATGTTGGTGGATAACACCGATGACCCTGCGACATATGAGGAAGCGATGATGAGCCCAGATTCCAATAAATGGCAAGAAGCCATGAAATCCGATATTGGATCCATGTACGAAAACCAAGTATGGACTTTGGTGGACTTACCGGATGGCCGGAAGGCTGTCGAGAACAAATGGATTTTCAAGAAGAAAACATATGCTGATGGTAATGTTACTGTCTATAAAGCTCGACTTGTCGCAAAAGGGTTTCGACAAATTCAAGGAGTTGACTACGATGAGACTTTCTCACCAATAGCGAAGCTAAAGTCTGTGAGGATTATGTTAGCAATCGCTGCATATTATGATTATGAGATATGGCAGATGGATGTCAAAACGGAGTTCCTCAATGGAGACATTGATGAAGAGTTGTATATGATGCAACCCAAAGGTTTTGTCGAACCTAAGGATGCTAACAAGGTATGCAAACTTCAACGGTCCATATATGGATTGAAGCAAGCATCCCGAAGTTGGAATCAACGTTTTGATAAGGTGATCAAAAGTTTTGGTTTTATACAAACTTATGGAGAAGCTTGTATTTACAAGAAAGTGAGTGGGAGCTCTGTAGCATTCTTAATACTATATGTAGATGACATATTGTTGATTGGGAATTGTAGGGTTCGCAGCATAGAAAACAAAAAATTTCCTACGATGTGAACTATGTACCAAGATCTATCTACTATATACAAACAACGGGCGGATGTATATCCGTAGAGAACATACCCTTGAAGACCGACAAAGCTTAACGAGTTCAACTCGTGGTTGATGTAGACGATCTCTTGCCGATCTCAAGATCGAGAGGAAGTCCTAGCGTCGCAAATCAGCAGCGCATCCATGCTCGCACACACGTTCGAGGCACCGAGCAACCTCCGCCTCCTCGCTCCAGCGATGCAGCGGAAGCACAACTCTTTCTTGCCGAATAGCCACCGGGAACATGTATCTCGCTAGTCCGAGACCATGGGGGATAAATTCTAGAGGGGGAGAGAGATCCTTCACGAGGAGGTGTGTGAGACAAGTGAGGAGGGGGGAACCCCAAGGGGGTGGCCGGCGCATGGGGGCTGCCCCCTTGCCCTCCCCTCTTCATGTGGGTGGACACTCCACTCACAAAAGTCCTTTAAATTCCCTCCACTCAAAAGTCCACTCAAATTCCCATTAAATTTCCACCAAATTTAATGCAAACTCTCATTAAATAAAACTCTTTTATTTTATTCAGAATTTTGTCAATTACTTTAATGACAAACATTCACAAATAACCCCTTGCTAGAATTCCATTTCACATGCATAACCACTTTATGCAATTTCACCCGAAAACCTGTTTCGGTATCTAGTGAAATAAATTCCTGCGCTTGTTCATTCTTTCGGCATGAAACTTTTGCTCCAATTGGATGTTGGTGTCTCTTAAGTGTGTCACCCTACGGTTCGTGAATAATGCGGACATGATCGAGACCCCTCTCGGATCAATAATCAGAAGCGGGATCTGGAGACCCATACTGACTCCCACACATTCAACGATGACTTTCTTGTGATCGTCGGAGCCTTTTTACGCTAGTATCTTAATCCCTTTGTTTCACGATATATTACATGTCCGAGATTCGATCATCGGTATCTCCATACCTAGTTTGATCTCGTTACCGACATGCACTCTTTTCTCGTTCCCGTGATATAAAATTCTAGTGATCAAATCACTTGCTTGCAAGCTAATCAATGTGATATCACCGAGAGGGCCCAGAGTATATCTATCCGTCATCGGGATGAACAAATTCCACTCTCGATCCATGAGCCTCAACATAACACTTTATTAGTTCTGAATCCATCTTTATAATCACCCTGTTACGGTGTGACGTTTGATGTTATCAAGAAACTCTTCCGGTGTTAGTGATTGACATGATCTCATGGTCTAAGGATTAGGATCACTTCGTAAGTTGTTATAGCAATATAAACTCAGTGACTTTGATCGTAATGCTATACTTTAGATGAATGTTCATCACACCATTACACTAATGTTGTGATCCCGTTATTAACAACATCCATTGTCCATGATCATCTTGTTAATCAACGAGCTAGTTTATGAGAGAGGCATAACTAGGAACTTTCTGTTTGTTTATTAAACACACATGTATTAATGTTTCCGTATTAATACAATTATAGCATGTAAAATAAACATCTATCATATACTTGGAATACACATAATAAACACTTTATTATTGCCTCTCAGGGCATATTCCCTTTAGTCTCCCACTTGCACTAGAGACAATAATCTAGTTACATAGTGATAAATCTAACACCCATTGAGTTATGGTGTTGATCATGTTTTGCTCTAGGGAGAGTTTTAGTCAACGGATCTGCTACATTGAGATCCGTATGTACTTTACAAATCTTTATATCTCCATCCTTGACATGCTCGCGGATGGAGTGAAACCGGCGCTTAATATGCTTGGAATGCTTGTGAGACCTTGGTTCTTTGGCATTGGCAATGGCACCATTATTGTCACAATAGATCACCATTGGGTCCAACGCGTTTGCAACCACTCCTAGTTCGGATATGAACTCCTTCATCCAAACTGCTTCCTGAGTCGCTTCTGAAGCAGCAACATATTCGGCCTCCGTTGTTGATCCCGCTACCACGGGTTGTTTGGAGCTCCTCCAACTAACCGCTCCGCCATTCATGAGAAATACGTATCCGAATTGAGACTTAGAGTCATCCGGATCGGTGTCAAAGCTAGCGTCAACATAACACTTAGCAACGAGCTCTTCTTCACCTCCGTATACAAGAAACATATCCTTAGTTCTTCGTAAGTACTTAAGGATATTCTTTACCGCTATCTAGTGTTCTGCACCTGGATCCGATTGGTAACTACTAGTCAAACTAATAGCATGTGCCACATCCGGTCTTGTACATAGCATGGCGTACATTATAGATCCTATGGCTGAAGCATAGGGGCCTTTGTCCATTATCTCTCTTTCTTCCACCGAAGCCGGACTTTGAGTATTACTCAATGTCTTGCCTTGCAACATAGGTAAGAACCCCTTCTTACTTCCGTCCATTTTAAACTTCTTTAAAATCTTATCAAGGTATGTACTTTGCGATAGCCCTATTAGGCGCCTAGATCTATCTCTATAGATCTTTATGCCTAATATGTATGACGCTTCACCTAGGTCCTTCATTGAAAATTTGCTGTTTAGATAACTTTTAACACTGTTTAAAAGATATATATCATTTCCGATCAATAATATGTCATCCACATATAATATCAGAAATGCCACATTGCTCCCACTCACTTTCTTGTAAATACAAGCTTCTCCATAAGTTTGGACAAATCCAAACTCTTTGATCACCTCATCAAAGCGGAGATTCCAACTTCGTGATGCTTGCTTCAATCCATAGATGGATCGCTGAAGCTTGCACATCTTGTTAGCATCCTTAGGATCGACAAAACCCTTTGGTTGTATCATATACAACTCTTCTTCAATATTACCATTGAGAAACGCGGTTTTGACATCCATCTGCCATATCTCATAATCGAAATATGCAGCAACTGCTAACATAATCCTAACTGACTTTAGCATCGCTACGGGAGAGAATGTCTCATCGTAGTCAACTCCTTGAATTTGTCGAAACCCCTTTGCGACAAGTCGAGCTTTATAGACGGTCACATTACCATCAACATCAGTTTTCCTTTTGAAAATCCATTTGTTCTCCACGACCTTTCGGTCGTGAGGTAAGTCCACCAAGTTCCAAACTTGATTTTCATACATGGATTCCATCTCGGATTTCATGGCTTCTAACCATTTGTTGGAATCCAGGCTCATCATCGCTTCTTCATACGTCGCAGGGTCATCATTTTCATCAACCATGAAATTCATGACAGGATTTCCGTACAGCTCGGGAGCTGCACGCGTCCTGCTTGACCTGTAAGGTTCGGTAGTACTCTCTTTCAGAGTTTCATGATCATTATCATTAGTTCTCTCTTCAACAGGTGGAGCCAACTGCGGAACAACTTTCGGTGCTGCGCTACTCGCCATACTTTGAAGAGAAGGTTCAATAACCTCTTAGAGTTCTACCTTCCGACTACTCACACCTTTCACGAGAAACTCTTTCTCTAGAAAGGATCCATTCTTGGCAACAAAAACCTTGCCCTCGGATCTGTGATAGAAGGAATACCCAATAGTTTCCTTAGGGTATCCAATGAAGACGCATTTTTCCGCTTTGGGTTCGAGTTTATCCGGTTGAAGTTTCTTCACATAAACATCGCATCCCCAAACTTTAAGAAAAGACAGCTTAGGTTTGTTTCCAAACCACAATTCATACGGCGTCTTTTCAACGGATTTAGATGGTGCCCGATTTAAAGTGAATGCAGTAGTTTCTAGTGCATAACCCCAAAATGACAACGGCAAGTCCGTCAGAGACATCATAGATCGAACCATATCTAATAAAGTACGATTACGACGTTCCGACACACCATTTCGCTGTGGTGTTCCGGCAGGCGTGAGTTGTGAAACAATTCCACACTCTTTCATGTGAGTGCTAAACTCGTAACTTAGATACTCACCTCCACGGTCGGACCGTAGAAATTTGATCTTTCTATTACGATGATTTTCCACTTCATTCTGAAATTCCTTGAACTTTTCAAAGGTTTTAGACTTGTGTTTCATCAAGTAGATATAACCGTATCTACTCAAATCATCCGTGAAAGTAACAAAATAACGATATCCACCTCGCGCCGACACACTCATTGGACCACATACATCAGAATGTATGATTTCTAATAAATCTGTTGCCCGTTCCATTGAACCGGAAAACAGCGTTCTAGTCATCTTGCCCATAAGGCATGGCTCACATGTATCAAATGATTCAAAATCAAGTGATTCCAAAAGTCCATCCGAATGGAGCTTCTTCATGCGTTTAACGCCAATATGACCTAGACGGCAGTGCCACATATATGCGGATATATCATCATTAAGTTTAATCCTTTTAGCATCAACATTATGAATATGTGTAACATTATCATCGAGATCTAATAGAAATAAACCATTCATCATCGGTGCATGACCATAAAAGATTTCATTCATATAAATGGAACAACCATTGTTCTCGGATTTAAATGAATAACCACTTCGCATCAAACACGATCCAGATACAATGTTCATGCTCAGTGCAGGCACCAGATAACAATTATTCAAGTTTATAACTAATCCCGACGACAAGTGGAGAGGCAGCGTTCCAACGGCGATCACATCAACGCTTGATCCATTGCCGACATGCATCTTGACCTCACCCCTTGCTAGCGGTCGCTTGTTCCGCAGCCCCTGATTCGAGTTACAAATATTAGCAACTGAACCGGTATCAAATACCCAGGTGCTACTACGAGCACTAGTCAAGTACACATCAATAACATGTATATCATATATACCTTTGTTTGCCTTGCCGGCCTTCTTGTCTGCCAGATACTTGGGGCAGTTGCGCTTCCAGTGGCCAGTCCCCTTACAATAGTAGCACTCGGTATCAGACTTAGGTCCAACTCGAGGTTCCTTTTCAGGCACGGCAACAGGCTTGCCGCCCTTACTTCCCTTCCGTTTTCCCTTCTTGTCTTTCTTGAAACCAGTGTTCCTATTGATCATCAACACTTGATGTTCCTTTTTGATCTCCACTTCTGCAGTTTTAAGCATTGACAGAAGCTCGGGGAGAGACTTCTTCATGCCTTGCATATTATAGTTCATCACAAAGCTCTTATAGCTAGGTGGCAGAGACTGCAGAACACGATGGATGCCTAAGTCAATGGGAATCGATGATCATCTTGTTAATCAACGAGCTAGTTTATGAGAGAGGCATAACTAGGAACTTTCTGTTTGTTTATTAAACACACATGTATTAATGTTTCCATATTAATACAATTATAGCATGTAAAATAAACATCTATCATATACTTGGAATACACATAATAAACACTTTATTATTGCCTCTCAGGGCATATTCCCTTCAGGAATGATATAGACCTTCTTAATAGTGTCAAGGAATATTTGAATAATAGTTTTTCAATGAAAGATCTTGGCGAAGCAGCTTACATATTAGGCATAAAGATTTATAGAGATAGATCGAGACGCCTAATATCATTGTCACAAAGTACATATTTGGACAAAGTTCTAAAGAGGTTTGGAATGGAAGATAGCAAGAAAGGGTTCTTGCCCATGTTGCCCAATACGACCTTGAGTAAAACTCAAAGTCCACTAACAGCAGAAGATAGAGAAAGGATGAGTAAGACTCCCTATGCCTTAGCCATAGGATCTCTAATGTATGCCATGTTATGTACTAGACCCGACATTGCATATGCTGTTAGTTTGACTAGCAGATATCAAAGTGATCCAGGAGTGGATCACTGGACAGCGGTCAAAAACATCCTTAAGTACTTGAGAAGAACTAAGGATATGGTTCTTTCTTATGGAGGTGATGAACAGCTCGTTGTTAATGGTTACACCGATGCTAGTTGGAACACCGATCTAGATGATTCTAAATCACAATCTGGATACGTATTTACTTTGAATGGTGCAGCAGTTAGCTGAAGGAGTGCAAAGCAAAGCATTGTGGCGAGATCTTCAACTGAATCGGAATACATGGCTGCTTCGGAGGCTTCACAAGAAGCGATATGGATGAAAGAGTTCATTACAGAGCTCGGTGTGGTTCCAAGTGCGCTGGACCCAATGTCTATCTACTGTGATAACATGGGCGCCATAGCCAATGCGCAAGAACCAAGGTCACACAAGAAGCTGAAGCATATCAAGCTACATTTTCACGCTATTCGAGAACATGTCCAAGATGGTGACATAAAGATTTGCAAAGTACACACAGATCTGAATGTGGCGGATCCGTTGACTAAACCTCTCCCGAGGGCAAAACATGACCAACACCAAACAGCCATGGGTGTTCGGTATATTACCATATAATCTAGATTAGTTGACTCTAGTGCAAGTGGGAGACTGTTGGAGATATGCCCTAGAGGCAATAATAAATGTAGTTATTATTATATCTATGTGTTTAGAGTCCCTAGTAAAGCCTCTTTATAATACTAGCTTGTTGGTTAATAAATGATTGTGGTTTCCCTATCATGAACATTGAGATGTTATTAACAACAAGATCATATCATTAGGAGAATGATATGATGGACATACTCCTATAGATAAGCGTAGCATAAAGATCAAGTCATTTTAATAGTTCAATTGCTATATGCTTTCTTATACATAGTAACCTAATTCCTTCAACCATGAGATCATGCTTATCACCATCACCGGAAGGATGCTTTGATGACATCAAACACCACACCGTAACTGGGTGGCTATAAAGGTGGCATTGAGTGTTCGGAAAGTATTGGTTGAGACACATGGATCAAGAGTGGGATTTGTCCATCCATATGACAGATAGATATACTCTGAGCCCTGTCACATCCCAAATTTTAGATTTGGTATTGCATATCATTCATATCATTGCATCATATCTTTCCATGCAAAACCGTCGAGTAGAAAGGTTCGGCGGAACGCTTTTTGCAAAACCCTATTTTGTTTCGCTACGAGGTTCCTGCGGGAAGCTTTAGTAGGACTTGCGACAACCACCCCTGTAGGTTCGAGGTTTCGCTCAAACCTTGACACTAGATTGTTCCCCTCGTCGATACGAACCCGTAGGCGTGAAAATCGCTCGAATCGGAGTTCGTATGGAAAAGCCTCGGACGTTTTAGTAAACCGCCGGAAAACTGTCCGAAAATTCGGACCGATTTCCGAGTTCTAAACAAACTCTGGACCGTTTCTGAGTAGGATTCCGCGCAAGGGGCCACTTAAAGAGGGACCCGCCGCCGCCTCGGTACCCGTGCCCACGACCCCAACCACCGCCGCCATCTCCTCCTGCACGTGCGCGCCGCCTGAGGCAGTCCCGCCGCCGCCGCCGCCGCCAGGTGCGCCGCCTCCCCCTCGCTCTCTCCTCTCCGTTCCCGGCCATCACCGCCGCCGTCGCCGCCTCACACCGCCGCCGCGCGCCAGCCGCCATCGCCGCCTTCCGCGCGGGCCACCGCCCGCGGCAGCCCCGCGCCACCCGGCCGCCACCGCCCGCGAGCACGCCGCCCGTCTCGGCCTGCGCGCCGCCCGCCCCCACCTCACCTGCGCCGTGCGCCTCGCAGCCGCCTTGCAGCCGCTCGCCGCCGCCTTGCTGCGCGCGCTACGCGCTGCTCGCTGCATGCCGCACGACTACCCGCACGCGCACGCGCGCGTTATTGCGTGCACTCATACATGCACGTACGCGCGCCGCGATGTAATTTTTCTCGATCATTAGTTGACCGTGTGTACCCGCGCAGGAAGGATCTTGACGCCGGAACCGATCGCCACCGCCGTCCGGAACTCGCCGCACCGTCCGGAGTCCGTTTCGCCGTCCGTTTCCGGTAAGACAGCAGCCACCGTCAGATCTCAGATCAGCGGCTTAGATCGTTCGTTGACTGGTCAGACTCAGGCGTTGACTAGTTAGACGCCCAGTCAGCGCCCAGTCAGCAGACACTTTGACCAGTCAACAGACACAATTGACTGGTCAATTTCGTTAATCCTTTTAGTTGGCAGATTTCGGTAGAATCTTGTAAATTGTGTAGAAATTCAACCGCTTGGCAAAAAATTGCAAATAAAATATTTACGGGTTCAGTGAGTCGTGTAGAATCTCGCTGTACCTTTGGTTCAGACTTTTACTGCCAGGTTTAGTACAGTTTAATCAAACTAGTTAGTGGCCTTTTTGGAGTATTAAATTCGTAGAAAAAGATCCGTAGCTCCAAAAATCGCGTATGATATGTCCCTGGATTCAGTGGAACGAGGGTAATCTCATAGTGAATTAAAAAGATAGGCTGACAGTGAAAACTTCTGCAGAAATTGTCTAATGGCTTTCTGCAGTGTTTTAATTACTCGGGGAGTTTTATAATTCCTTTTTGAGTAATTCCAGTTGGTACTGTTTCTAATCAGCGATGCCTATGCGGTAGAATTTTTCCAAGATTTTACAAACAGTATACTACCGGTAGTGAATTATTTAAGTTCTAGCTCTAGTTTGGAGCATTACTTTTGTCTAGTAGTTTTCCTTGCGCTAAAACTATTTTCCATGCATGCAATCGGTAGTATTATGGTATATGATGTTGTGGTGCAGCTGTAGCACCAATTCACTTATCGTTCTTGCATTTCATGCATCATATTTGTTGCATACGTTGTGGATTGTTTGTTTATGATTGCAATTGTATCGTGTAGATTATGACGAGTGCAACGCTTGCTCGTGTGTGGATTGTTCTTCCGACCGCTACAACCAAGGAAAGTAGATGCTACTTTGTTCATGATATCGTCCTACTATTTTCAATGCATTTTCGTGTATTTTGTAGATGCATGTGTAGGATGATACTATCGCTACGCTATGTCCTATTATGTGGTAGGGCCTTCCTTGTAGTTGAACCACCGTTGGTAGATGTGCTTAGCCATGCTATGTTGAACGAGGGCTGGGTTATATCATTGATACTTGTTTTCTCAAAGTATTGGTTTGTGAAAACTAAAAACAACTTAATCAATGAACCCCCTGGGTGTGATGGTATTGATAATTTTTGGTGGTTTCATTGCGGAAAGGCACCCAGGCATCAAGAGAGAATGATTGGCTTCTTTATTGCGTAGCTTACGTGTACAACCATGTGCCAATAATGAAATGGGCGGTTGGTTGGACTTAGTAGGTTGTGGTAACTCGAACCCGCGTATCCAGAGATGTAGAATTTTGGTAAGTTGGACCGGTGCGCGTCGGGATTGAGGAGCTACTTCCCGAACAGTCTCTTCTTGGTCTTCTCCCTATCATCACCCAAAATGAGAGTGATGGTACAAGCTGGGCTGGCCAACTCACATGGGTAAAGTGTACTAACCTCTGCAGAGTGTATAATCTAATCGATTAGCCGTGTCTCCGGTTATGGATATCCGAGTTGCTAGATATTGATTCCATGACATGTTTCTCGCTCATTCTAATTTCATAATTGTTTTAATATTGTTGGGTTAACTTAATTGGGATCTTTTCAAAGAAAAATCAAAACTGTTTATGAAAGTAGGACAAATATATTTGCAAATGCAAGCCAGACACAGCTCCACTTGCCAAATATGCATGTAGATGTTAGTACTATTGTCTCCTTTACTAGCTCTACTTGCCATACATTCCATGTATTGACCCTTCGGGGCTGCTACGTTTCATGTTGCAGGTTATTCCGATTTTGATTGATCGTTATAGGCCACGGTACTCCACTCGGCACTTGTTCACTTGTGGGCAATTTGAAGAATGGAGGATTTACTTATTTATGTTGCTACCTGAATAATTTGAGCTAGCTTTGTGCTAAGCTTTTATTGTAATAATGGTACTCTGGATCTTTGTAGTACATGATACACGGTTATTTTGCTATGTTATCTATCTTACTCTATTGTGGGCCAATGAACCGATCCAGGGATTGGCATGTCACATAGAGCCCGTGTGTCGACTGTAGGATCGTGACCTAGGATTGGATTAGGAAGCCATAGAATTATTAAAGCCTATATTAACTCTGTCTGTCATCTTATGCCTTTCACCCTCGTAAATTCTTACCATATGCTATTCTCACACTTTCCTCTTTTACTTGATAGATGGGAGAAGTCAGGACTGAGTATGCCACCCTGGAGTCACCAAGGCCCTTTGCAAGGCAGTTAGCTCAGCTCTCGCAGTCATTGGGATTGCCACTGCCCATGTTTAAGGGAAGAAGGTTGTACACCTATGGATATGGAGAGGATGCATGGGAGATCACTACCTTCATATTCAGAGATGCCGCCTTGCCAAACCCCGTGCATTTGATCTACACCAAGACATACTGCAACTGGGGACTTGGAATCAACTTGGCCATACATGAAGCCCTGTCTCGCCAGTGCCATAATGTCCGACACCTACTGCCAGCAGATTCACCCTACCGTGACTATGGGAGGCGTGATGAAGATGGGAACGTTGTGATTACCCCGGGCGACAGGAACAACATGCCGCCCCATCGGAGGCACATAGAGGACATGGAAAGGGAGAATGGAGCTCTAGCAGAGAAGGTGAGGATGATAAAGGAGATTGCAGATTTTACTAGCAATGGAATGGTGGTCCAAGGACAGGAGATTGACACTTTGCATGAAGCTGTGGGAGTTCTGGAGAATGACCTGATAGCCAGAGATGCAACCATAGCACATCTCCATGGTACCGTGCAGGAGAACACTCAGAACATACAACAGTTGCAAGGGATCGTCCAGGAAAGGGATCAAACCATTGAAGCTATGACAGCCCAGATTGCCGCTCTCCAAGCACAGCTGAATCCACCCTCTGATGATGACAATGGAGATGATGGCAACAATGGGGATGATGATGACAGTGGAGATGATGATGATGATGAGGACGGGGATGATGATGATGGAGACGATGATGGTGGAGGAGATGAAGCTGTTGCAGTTGCAGCTGAGAGTGAAGCGGAAGAGGAGGATCCAGAGGAGGTGGAGTTTGAGGTTTCAAGTGATGGTTCAGGAGAGGTGTACACTCCGCCGCCATGGTTGTACCGCGAGCCGAAGTGCCAACGCATGACCGCAAGGACCTACCTCAACCTCTTCAAGAAATAGATAGAAGTCCACCAATTAGTCCACGTTAGGCGAACTCGTTAGGATTAGTCTCGATCGTTGTGAAGCTTAGTTCGTGTTAGTTTAAGAGTGATTAGTTGCTTATTTGTGTACTCCAATATCCCAGGAATTATTTGTGCGAATTTTTAATGAAAGAGTTATGGCAATTTGGTTACTATCTGTGTTATTTTCGCTGCAGTTTTTCTGTTGATACAGCAGTACTGCGCGATTTTTCATATTTTTCTGGTAACTCGGAAAAGTCTGAAAAAAATTGGTCTGATGCGAAACTCTCGGTGCTATATGCACAAAAATCAGCTAAATTTTCTGACGAGTTTAAGTCAGGCGGAAAAATTCGTGAACGCTGCTGGACTGTTCTGGCAGAATTGCTGTTTTGATGATTAGTTGATCTATTGTTTAGTTAACCATTGTCAACTCTTGAAAAACTATTTCAGTAGGTATATACTGCTAGGATAACACCTGGGATGTTGCTGGATCACTTGTTTGTTGATGTGTTGCTTGCTTGGGATTGCCTGCTATTGTTTGTTGTTGATTGATCATATGCATGGGTAGAATCCTATTACCGTAGTTGATTCTTTCTAAACTTACCTGTGCTGAACCGCAGATGCCTCCCCATCGTCACCCCACTAAGTTGGAGCAGCTCATGGCCGCTCAGGCATAGCTGACCCAAGTGATGACTCAGTTCATGGCGAATCAGAACAACAACAATGGAAACAATCAGCCTCAGGGAGATGCTCTCACCAGATTTCTGAGGTTAAGGCCAGCTAAGTTCTCTACTGCAATGGAACCAATGGTTGCTCTCGACTGGTTGCGTTCCGTTAACAAGGATCTAGTAACTGTCGGATGCACTGATGCTGAGAAGGTGAGGTTTGCCGCTCACCTACTAGAAGGACCAGCCGCTTCTTGGTGGGACACATTTCAGATCACCCACCCGCTGGATACCGTGACTTGGGCAATGTTTGAGGAAGGTTTCAGGACCAACCACGTGTCTTCAGGAGTTCTGAGCCTGAAGAGGAAGGAGTTCCGCAACTTGCGCCAAACCAATCGCACCGTGGCCGAGTACATTGAGGAGTTCAACAACCTGTCCCGTTATGCACCTGAGGATGTTGACACTGATGCAAAAAGGAGGGAGAGATTCCTGGATGGCCTCAGTGATGAGCTTTCAGTACAGCTACTGGTGGTTTATTGCCCCACTTTCCAGGAGCTTATGGACAAGGCCAGAATCTTGGAAGGGAAGCACAAGCAGGTGGAGAACCGCAAGAGAAAGAACAACAATCACCACTCTGGTTCACACCACAAGTCTCGCACTTCATATGATGGATACTCCAAGCATGGAGGGAGTGACCATGGGAGCCATGACCGCCACCACCATGGAGGCGATGGGCATCGTCATGACAACCATAGGAGCAGCCACCACAACCACAAGGGAGGACACTCTCACCACTCTGGAGGACACGGTGGGCATGACCGCAACCGTGACCGCAACTTCGTGAAGAAGGATCTGAGTGAGGTGACATGCTTCAAGTGTAAACAGAAGGGACACTATGCTGACAACTGTCCGGAGAGGAAAGGACTCAAGCCAACCAACAATGAGAAGGCCACAGTGAACCACATGAATGTGGAGGAGATTCCAGATGAGCCAGACCTTGTGATTGGTAAGTTCCCAATCAACACTCACCCTGCACTTATACTTTTCGATACTGGTGCATCGCATTCATTCATATCAAGGGCATTTGTGGATAAGTATAAGTTACCTACTGAGTCTATGAAAAGGTCTATTAGAGTGAGTTCACCTGGAGGAGATATGATAGCTAGCGCGGGATGCCGCGATTTAGCTGTGAGGATTGGAACACACAACTTCATTGCACATCTAGTAGTGTTGGAATCACAAGGGTTGGATGTTATACTGGGCATGGATTGGATGTCTATGCATGGGGGACACATAGATTGTGCACAGCGAGCTGTTTCACTCAAAACCCCGGATGGTAAGAGGATTAGATTCAAGTCAGCTGCACGACCAGGAAGGTGTAAGTTGAATTCTCTTAAGGGGGTTAGCATGGATACTGTGCCAGTGATTAGGGATTACCCTGACGTGTTTCCGGAAGAACTGTCGGGGATGCCACCTGACAGGGAAGTAGAGTTTCTTATCGACCTGATGCCGGGAACAGGACCAATAGCAAAGAAACCATATAAGATGGATGTGGATGAGCTGAAGGAACTGAAGAAGCAATTGAAGGAGCAGCTGGAAAAGGGATTCATTCAGCCTAGTGCGTCGTCATGGGGTGCACCTGTTCTGTTTGTGGAAAAGAAAGACAACACCAAGAGATTAGTGGTGGACTATCGCTCGCTGAATGAAGTGACTATCAAGAACAAGTACCCTCTGCCAAACATAAATGATTTGTTTGATCAACTGGAAGGAGCGAAGGTGTTCAGCAAGATTGATCTGCGATCAGGCTACTTCCAATTGAAGATCCGGGAGAAGGACGTACCGAAAACCGCCTTCACCACTAGGTATGGTTTGTATGAGTATACAGTTATGTCTTTTGGACTAACGAATGCCCCGGCATACTTCATGACCATGATGAACAAGGTATTTATGGAGTATTTGGACAAGTTCGTGGTGGTGTTTATTGATGACATACTGATATATTCCAAGGATGATGCTGAGCATGAGAAACATCTGAGGATGATTATGGAGAAGCTGAGGGAACACAAGCTGTATGCCAAATTCAGCAAGTGTGAATTCTGGCTTAACACCGTCGGGTTTCTTGGACACGTAGTGTCAGGAGAAGGAGTCGCTGTTGATCCAAGCAAAGTGACTGCAGTGACAGAGTGGGAAGCGCCCAAGAATGCTGGAGAAATTCGAAGCTTTTTGGGACTTGCTGGATATTACAGGAGGTTCATTGAAAACTTTTCCAAGATTGCTAAGCCGATGACTGAACTTCTGAAGAAGGAGAGGAAGTTTGATTGGTCAGACGTATGTGAAGCCAGCTTTCAGGAACTGAAGCGTCGACTAGTGACCGCGCCAGTTCTATGTTTACCAGATCTTCAGAAGGATTTCCAAGTGTACTGTGATGCTTCTCGACAGGGACTTGGGAGTGTGCTGATGCAAGATGGGAGAGTAGTGTCTTATGCCTCGCGACAACTCAAGCACCATGAGCGGAATTACCCCACACACGACTTGGAGTTAGCGTCAGTGGTTCATGCGCTCAAGGTATGGAGGCATTACTTAATGGGAAAACATTGTGATGTGTACACCGACCACAAGAGCCTGAAATACATATTTACACAGAAGGAATTGAACATGATACAAAGGAGATGGTTGGAGCTTATCAAGGATTATGACATGAATCTGCAATGCCACCCAGGAAAGGCCAATGTAGTAGCAGATGCTCTGAGCCGGAAGGTTTATGCCAATGGATTGACAATTGGTGAATTGCCTGAGGACTTGTGCAAGCAATTCAAGGACCTTAGACTGGAGGTAGTATCTGAAGGATACTTAGCAACAATGGAAGTCCAACCAACGCTACAGGACAGAATCAGGAAGGCCCAAGTGGGAGACAAAGAGATAGAAGAAGTAAAGGAAAAGATGAAGGAAGGTCGAGCAAGGGAATTCCGCGAGGATTATCAAGGAACCTTGTGGTATGGAGATCGTTTGTGCGTCCCCAACGATCCCGAGATAAGGAAGTTGATTCTGCAGGAAGCTCATGACTCGCCGTATTCCATACATCCAGGCAATACGAAGATGTATATGGACCTAAAGAACAGATTCTGGTGGAACAACATGAAGGGAGACATCGCGGAGCATATTGCCCTATGTGATGTATGTAGCCGAGTAAAGGCAGAACACCAGAAGCCAGCAGGACTGCTACAGCCGTTGCCCGTGCCGGAATGGAAGTGGGATAGAGTGGGGATGGATTTTATCACAGGATTGCCCAGGACCAGGTCAGGGTATGACTCCATTTGGGTAGTGGTCGACCATTTGACCAAGGTAGCCCACTTCATACCGGTAAAGACGACCTATACGAGTGCAAAGTTGGCCAAGATTTACATGGACAAGATTGTGTGCCTACATGGAGTTCCCAAGAGTATCGTATCTGATAGAGGCACCCAATTTACCTCACACTTCTGGCGCCAGCTGCACGAGTCACTTGGTACTAGGTTGGAGTTTAGCACAACGTTTCACCCACAGACTGATGGACAGACCGAAAGGGTGAATCAGATTTTGGAGGACATGCTGAGAGCTTGCGCTTTGGCTCATGGTTCTAGTTGGGATGAGAATTTGCCGTATGCGGAGTTTTCCTACAACAACAACTATCAAACCAGCATCAAGACGTCACCGTTTGATGTACTATATGGGAAACGGTGCCGTACACCATTGCTATGGGATGGAGTAGGAGAACGCCAGTTGTTTGGCCCTGATTTGATCAAGGACGCTGAGGAGAAGGTCACCTTGATTAGGGACAGGCTGAAGGTAGCACAATCAAGACAGAAGAGCTACGCGGACGCCAAGCGCAAGGAAGTGGTGTATGAGATAGGTGATAGAGCGTACCTCAGAGTACCGCCACTTCGTGGAATCAAGAGATTTGGAATTAAAGGTAAGCTGGCACCACGATTTATTGGACCATATCGAGTCTTAGCACGCAAAGGAGAAGTTGCTTATCAGTTGGAGTTGCCAGAAGCTCTATCCGCTGTTCACAATGTGTTCCACGTATCCCAGCTGAAGAAGTGCCATCCGGAGATGGTGGATACACCATTGAGAGACACTGTACCACTAGAGGAGCTTCAGCTTGAGAATGATTTGACCTATGAGGAGAAACCGGTCAAGATTCTGGAGACAGCAAAAAGGACTACCCGTACCAAGACAATCAAGTTTTGCAAGGTGCAGTGGAGCCACCACACTGAAGAGGAAGCCACTTGGGAGCGTGAGGATGACATCCGAGAGGACTACCCACACCTATTTGCTAGCCGCGCCGAATCTCGAGGACGAGATTCACCTTAAGGGGGTTAGTCTTGTCACATCCCAAATTTTAGATTTGGTCTTGCATATCATTCATATCATTGCATCATATCTTTCCATGCAAAACCGTCGAGTAGAAAGGTTCGGCGAAGCGCTTTTTGCAAAACCCTATTTTGTTTCGCTACGAGGTTCCTGCGGGAAGCTTTAGTAGGACTTGCGACAACCACCCCTGTAGGTTCGAGGTTTCGCTCAAACCTTGACACTAGATTGTTCCCCTCGTCGATACGAACCCGTAGGCGCGAAAATCGCTCGAATCGGAGTTCGTATGGAAAAGCCTCGGACGTTTTAGTAAACCGCCGGAAAACTGTCCGAAAATTCGGACCGATTTCCGAGTTCTAAACAAACTCTGGACCGTTTCTGAGTAGGATTCCGCGCAAGGGGCCACTTAAAGAGGGACCCGCCGCCGCCTCGGTACCCGTGCCCACGACCCCAACCACCGCCGCCATCTCCTCCTGCACGCGCGCGCCGCCCGAGGCAGTCCCGCCGCCGCCAGGTGCGCCGCCTCCCCCTCGCTCTCTCCTCTCCGTTCCCGGCCATCACCGCCGCCGTCGCCGCCTCACACCGCCGCCACTCCGCCGCCGCGCGCCAGCCGCCGTCGCCGCCTTCCGCGTGGGCCACCGCCCACGGCAGCCCCGCGCCACCCGGCCGCCACCGCCCGCGAGCACGCCGCCCGTCTCGGCCTGCGCGCCACCCGCCCCCACCTCACCTGCGCCGCGCGCCTCGCTGCCGCCTTGCAGCCGCACGCCGCCGCCTCGCTGCGCGCGCGCTGCGCGCTGCTCGCTGCATGCCGCACGCGCTGCCGCGCGAGTACCCGCACGCGCACACGCGCGTTATTGCGTGCACACATACATGCACGTACGCGCGCCGCGATGTAATTTTTCTCGATCGTTAGTTGACCGTGTGTACCCGCGCAAGAAGGATCTCGATGCCGGAACCGATCGCCACCGCCGTCCGGAACTCGCCGCACCGTCCGGAGTCCGTTTCGCCGTCCGTTTCCGGTAAGACAGCAGCCACCGTCATATCTCAGATCAGCGGCTTAGATCGTTCGTTGACTGGTCAGACTCAGGCGTTGACTAGTCAGACGCCCAGTCAGCGCCCAGTCAGCAGACACTTTGACCAGTCAACAGACACAATTGACTGGTCAATTTCGTTAATCCTTTTAGTTGGCAGATTTCGGTAAAATCTTGTAAATTGTGTAGAAATTCAACCGCTTGGCCAAAAATTGCAAATAAAATATGTACGGGTTCAGTGAGTCGTGTAGAATCACGCTGTACCTTTGGTTCAGACTTTTACTGCCAGGTTTAGTACAGTTTAATCAAACTAGTTAGTGGCCTTTTTGGAGTATTAAATTCGTAGAAAAATATCCGTAGCTCCAAAAATCGCGTATGATATGTCCCTGAATTCAGTGGAACGAGGGGAATCTCATAGTGAATTAAAAACATAGGCTTACAGTGAAAACTTCTGCAGAAATTGTCTAATGGCTTTCTGCAGTGTTTTAATTACTCGGGGAGTTTTATAATTCCTTTTTGAGTAATTCCAGTTGGTACTGTTTCTAATCAGCGATGCCTATGCGGTAGAATTTTTCCAAGATTTTAAAAACAGTATACTACCGGTAGTGAATTATTTCAGTTCTAGCTCTAGTTTGGAGCATTACTTTTGTCTAGTAGTTTTCCTTGCGCTAAAACTATTTTCCATGCATGCAATCGGTAGTATTATGGTATAGGATGTTGTGGTGCAGCTGTATCACCAATTCACTTGTCGTTCTTGCATTTCATGCATCATATTTGTTGCATACGTTGTGGATTGTTTGTTTATGATTGCAATTGTATCGTGTAGATTGTGACGAGTGCAACGCTTGCTCGTGTGTGGATTGTTCTTCCGACCGCTACAACCAAGGCAAGTAGATGCTACTTTGTTCATGATATCGTCCTACTATTTTCAATGCATTGTCGTGTATTTTGTAGATGCATGTGTAGGGTGATACTATCGCTACGCTATGTCCTATTATGTGGTAGGGCCTTCTTTGTAGTTGAACCACCGTTGGTAGATGTGCTTAGCCATGCTATGTTGAACGAGGGCTGGGTTACATCATTGATACTTGTTTTCTCAAAGTATTGGTTTGTGAAAACTAAAAACAACTTAATCAATGACCCCCCTGGGTGTGATGGTATTGATAATTTTTGGTGGTTTCATTGCGGAAAGGCACCCAGGCATCAAGAGAGAATGATTGGCTTCTTTATTGCGTAGCTTACATGTACAACCATGTGCCAATAATGAAATGGGCGGTTGGTTGGACTTAGTAGGTTGTGGTAACTCGAACCCGCGTATCCAGAGATGTAGAATTTTGGTAAGTTGGACCGGTTCGCGTCGGGATTGAGGAGCTACTTCCCGAACAGTCTCTTCTTGGTCTTCTCCCTATCATCACCCAAAATGAGAGTGATGGTACGAGCTGGGCTGGCCAAGTCACATGGGTAAAGTGTACTAACCTCTGCAGAGTGTTTAATCTAATCGATTAGTCGTGTCCCCGGTTATGGACATCCGAGTTGCTAGATATTGATTCCATGACATGTTTCTCGCTCATTCTAATTTCATAATTGTTTTAATATTGTTGGGTTAACTTAATTGGGATCTTTTCAAAGAAAAATCAAAACTGTTTATGAAAGTAGGACAAATGTATTTGCAAATGCAAGCCAGACACAACTCCACTTGCTAAATATGTATGTAGATGTTAGTACTATTGTCTCCTTTACTAGCTCTACTTGCCATACATTCCATGTATTGACCCTTCGGGGCTGCTACGTTTCATGTTGCAGGTTATTCCGATTCTGATTGATCATTATAGGCCATGGTACTCCACTCGGCACTTGTTCACTTGTGGGCAATTTGAAGAATGGAGGATTTACTTATTTATGTTGCTACCTGAATAATTTGAGCTAGCTTTGTGCTAAGCTTTTATTGTAATAATGGTACTCTGGATCTTTGTAGTACATGATACACGGTTATTTTGCTATGTTATCTATCTTACTCTATTGTGGGCCAATGAACCGATCCAGGGATTGGCATGTCACATAGAGGCCACGGTCTTTTCAGAACCGGGGTGTTACAGGCCCTCTCGGTGGAATGTCATCCAATTAGCTTGCAAGCATGTGACTGGCTCACAAGGGATCACATATCACGGGAACAAGAAAAGAGTACTTATCAGTAACGAGGTTGAACTAGGTATGCAGAGATACCGACGGTCAAAACCTCGGATAAGTAAACTATCGTGAGACAAAGGGAAATTGGTATCGTATGTAAGTGGTTCATTCGATCGCAAAGTAATCGTAGAAATATGTGGGAGCCATATGAATTTCCAGATTCCTCTATTAGTTATTGTTCGGAGAAGTGTCTCGATCATGTCTGCATAATTCATGAACCGTAGGGAGACACACTTAAGGATTCGACGTTGTTGAGTAGTTATGGAATGATGAGTAAGAGACCGAATGTTGTTCGGAGTCTCGGATGGGATCCGGGATATCACGAGGAGATCCGGAATGTCCGGAGAATAAGATTCATATAAGGAAAGTCCTGTTTCGGGGTTGGAGAATGGTTCCAGTGTTTTCATCGGGAATGTTCTAGAAGGTTCCGGAATGTCCGGCACTCCTGAGAGGAAGGGTACATGAATGTGTCATAACAAGTTGGAATGGTGCATCATGTACTAGGTGTCATCGCTGAACAAAATAAAGGGTTAAATCAAATCCTAGTTTGAAAAGTCAAACGCCAATTTGAAAAGTCAAACGGCTATTTTGTTTGGTGGAGGGAGAGTAGGAAACCTACTTGGGGAGGAAGTCCCTCTCCCTCCACCGCCGGACTTGGAAGCCGAGTTGGGGAGGGAATCCCCTCCCCTTGGCGCGCCCCCTCCACCTATATAAGGAGGGGCAGGGCTGCCCCTCCTAGACCTACACCTCTCTCCTCTAAACCTAAACCCTAGCCGCCGGCCTCCACCATTGTCGCTGCCGCCTCCTAGGGTTTGCCAAGTCGCCGAGTTGGGGCTCCCCTCTTGCTCTATCCGCCGGCCTTGCTCCCTCTCCTTGGTGTGTCTAAACCCTAGATCGCCGAGGCTCTCTCATAGTCCACCATACTCGCTCCGGCTTAAGGCGAAGCCCTGCGAGATCTCCCCTCTACTTCCGATACCACGCCGTTGTGCTGCTGGAATCACGAGGAGAGTGCTACAACCTTCGCTGCCTGCTGGAACAAGGGAGAGGAAGGTCTTCGTCGAGTACCGAACGTGTGACCGACTGCGGAAGCGCTGTCGAAACGCAGCGCCGGAAGGATCGTCTACGCGATTTTGAGATCGGCAAGAGTACGACTACATCACCCACGAGAATCCGCTCTCGTTAAACACTTTAGAATCTTCGAGGGTGAGTTATTCCATCGACTCGTTGCTACAATCTAGTAGATAGATCTTGGCTTGTTTGTTTGTATGTGGTAGAAATTTTTTGTTTTCCATGCTACGAACCCCTACACCATCGGCCAGCTCCAGAGGAATGTCGCCAACAGCCTCCACTTCTGCTTCAATCCCATTCGCCACTTCAATGAGTCTTTCTCTTTTTGGCAAAATCCTTGTCGAATGGAACCCCTGTAAAGAGTTGGCAACATGAACAGTTGCACCAGAGTCAATCCACCAAGTAGATTTAGAAAACTTTTCATACAGAGGTTCATTAACAAAAGAGACTATATCTTTACCGTTTTTGGCCATTATGGACTTTAGCCATATTGGGCAATCCTTTTTGTAGTGGCCAACCTTCTTACAATGGTGGCACTGGTCTTTGTCCCCAGGGGTAGACCGCTGGTACTGATGCTGGTGCTGTAGGGGCCCTTTCCATGTGGCTTGGAAGGTGAGTCACCATGGTTACTGTTGGTGAAGTTCCTCTTTCTATTGTCCTTCACGTAGTTCAAGGAACCACCGTGAATGGACTTAAGCCTTTCTTCCTCTTGAGAACACATCCCTATGGTCTTTTCAATGTCCCACTTTTCAGGTGACATGTTATAGTTGATGAAGAAGTTCTCGAACTGTTGGGAAAGAGAGGCCATGACAAGATGCACCAGAAGAGAAGGCTTGAGCTCGAGGTCCGCATCCATGGGCTTTAACTTAGCCGCCATGTTAGACATCCTCAAGATGTGCTCTCTAATGCCATGTGGCCCTCCCATATACTTTTCTGTTCATGATCATGTTTATTAATAACGTTGGTCAATTAATAACATGGAGCATAATCAACTTTTAAATTACTTTCTCTCACACTTTTATAACAAGATTGACACACTTTTATTGCATTCTAGCAATTTAAAACAACTATTTGCAGCGGAAACAATATTACAACATTCATAAACTTTTAAAACTTTGCAGAAAAGTTTTGCCTCTCATGCATTCTCTAGACAAATATTCCATCGAAATAACATGACTAGAGAAATCTGTGCAAAATTCTGTCAAAAAACTTATAAAAAACATCAAAAACAACTTCTGAAAAACAATAAACAGAAGCTATACAGGACTGGCTGCGGCCCAGCGCAGCCCAGCAGCCCAGCACTATCTACCACGCGCGGTGGACAGCGCCGAGGCGCTCACCCGGCAGCGGCCCAGTGCCACGGCCCACGCAGCCGCCCTGGCCCAGCCAGCAGCCCACAGAGCGCAGCTCGCTGGCTGTCGCCCGCGCGGTACGCGCTTGCTCCGCGAGCGGCCCGCTAGAGCCCGCGTCGGCCCGCCACGCGGCCTGCCTAGCCCAGCATCCCACGCCGCCGGCCTGTAGCCGCCCGCCCCCGCGCAATCCTGACCGCCAAAAATGGCCGCCCTAGATCGGACGGTTCCCCGCGCTCCTCGCAGGGACAAAACCACCCCCACGCGCCCCCACTGGAACCCTAGCCCTATTCCCCCCCCCCCCCGCGTCCACCCCGCGTGCTCCCCAGCCACCCCTCTGCTCTCTGGCGGCGGTGCGCGCTTGGTCCGAGGCGAGGATACGCCGCCCGGCACCGCCGGCGGCCCCCTCCCTCTCCCAGCGTGCCTGCTCTCCCTTTAGCCCCCACCCCCTCTGTCACTGTCACGTCCACGGTCGCCTGCTGGCAGCGGCGCCGGAGCGCCCTTGCTCAGCAAGTGGCGGCGTCGCCCCCAGCGCGTGACCGGCGACGACCCTTCCTCTTTCATCCGGCCGCGACCCCTGCAGGGTTCTGAGGTGAGGTGGCGCCGCCCGGCGCAGCCGGCGGCCCCCTCCCTCTACCTTCGAGCTTTGGTGCCTGCCTTGCCGGCTGTGCGTCCACCCGCAGCGGGGTGCCCCCTTTGCCGGCGCTCGGCCGGTGAGTATTTTACTTTGGGGACAGATCTGTGGGGATCTAGGGTTGGGGATTGCTTTTCTCTGTGTTTTTCGGGGTTTTCCTTTGCGGGATCTAGGGAGGTTTGGGGTTTTCCTCTTTTTTTTTCTTTGCCCCCGAAGGGGTGTTGTTCTTCTTCTAGATGTCTCCACTATGGATGCCCATCTAGATCGAGAGGAACGGCGCGGCCATAGGGCAGGCGCACTTTGGGGTTTTTGATCTAGGGTTTTCTCTTCTTTTGCACTTTCTGTTTCTACCGAAAGAACTAGAGCTAGAAACCATGTGCTCTGATACCATTGTTGTAGCTAGTCTAGCCTCTGTAGATTTACTATAAGGTAGGACTTGCAGATCTGAGAGGGAGAGAGAGAGAAGGGTACTACCTGCACCCTGGCTCGACAAGCATGAGCCAGAGGGGATGCCGGAACTTGTGCCGGAGCTGGAGCCGCTGTCGTTGGCCATAGGAAAAGGGGGAGACGGCGTGGGTGTGCGATGGTGGCGGTGCTTCCCGTCGGCTCGCGCTAACCCTAGATCGGTAGGGGTGTCGGTGGGGTGATGGCACAGCAGCGAACCTCGTACCGTGTGCTGCCAGCCTCCCACCACTTTATATAGCGCGGCGACAGGGGCCCACCAACCAGATAGGGTTGGGCGCCCCCGATCAGGGCGCGGTTAGGGGCGTGACGGGCCGTTGGGCCCTGTCATGTTGAGATCAATCTAACACAAGGATCTTTTGCTAGTAGTTCTTTTTCCATGCCATCACAGTAAAATGCAGTGTTCTCCAAGAGCTAATGGGTTGTGTGCACCTTGTGATGACAAAACACAGTTATGATCCTTTTACCATCACAAACCACAGTTTTTAATACGGATAGAAGCAAGGAGGTTAGATGTGTGCTTGCTAGGCGCTTAACCAACATAATATACATGTTCCCACGTAATAGGTGTTGGAGAAAGTCCCCTTAAAAAAAGGAGTTGGAGAAAGATGATAATGCTCCATCTGCTTCTGCACAGCAATGGGCACCGCAACATGTGCGGATTAGTCTTGCAATGGTGCTGTTGGTTCCTTTCAGAGAACATGTCATGGGGTCCAGTGATCCACTGACTTCCCAAGTATTAACTTCTGTCTAAATCAATCCCTACAGTATTTTCTTAGGAAATTTCTCACATTCAAAGAACTAAATATTGCTTATTTGTTTTGTACTTCTCTGTACACTATATCGCAATGTTGACTAGTTTTGCCGGTTGAGTTGTATGGTGTGGGGTTGGTCCATTCTTCGCCATCTACATATAACCTTCTTTTCTATCAATTTATCAAAATGCAATTCTTTTTGCATTTTCGCCAAAATTTTTTTGGATGTATGATGCATAAATCTGTATTTTGGTGGAAAATCAACAGTAGCTACGGTTATAGCTTCCTGCAGGTTTCAAACAGTGCTTTACCTGTTTTTTCTTGTGCCCTGTGTCCATTACATTTTTCTAGATATATTGCTCCTGACGTGCTTTACGGAGGAGGTGGAACTGGTAACCATGGAGTGCATAGAGCTGTGGACAAGCCGTTACAAGGACTATCGAAGTGAGAGCAAAGCCCTCTATGATGCAAATTGCAGCAAAGAAGAGACGGCCACTGAGTTTTCGAAGATTTACCAAAAGTATAGGGAGGTAACATCATCCGGCTTCTGTTCAGTAAGTCAACATTCAGAGATGATTCGTGAACAGCTCAAACCCGGTTATACGTGCAGATGCTGTACCACGCCAAGAAGTTTGATGAGAGCCCGAGGAAACGGCAGGAGGTGTTTGGCGAGGCCTGCTTGATCTACCAGATCGTCTACGAGTACGCGATACAGATGCAACACTTCAACAAGGACAGTGTCAGGCTGTGCGAGCTCCACGCGATCAAGCGCGGCGGGGAAACGGTGCTCTGCTCGCGCTCGGTCCTCCGGCCGGGACGCCTTCAAGAACCGTTGATGTCCACGCGTATTGTGCTGCTCTTGCTAGCGATCGATTTTAGGTCAGTGTTCTTTGTGTTTGAAGCAAGTAACCTCTCTGTATGTGGTGGTAGTGGCAGCCATGTTAAGAGCATGTGACGGTGGGTACTACTAGGAACTTATGCATATGCGCAGAGCTCACGTGTTGATGCCTGCGTATGTACGGGATACATGTAGACTACGTGCTGAATTTCCGATGCCTGTTTATTGATCACTGACGTCCCTCTTGGAGCTTATGCATGTTGGAAGGACAATATAAATTTCATAGAAACTGTCTGTTCACATAATTTTCTTTGTATTTGATATCGCTCTCCCACAAAGGTACCAACTCAGCCCAACTGAACACCAACATGGACTTCCTCGATACAGTCATACGCCCAGCTTTATAAATAAAGCAACATCCATATAACATCCGGTACAAGCAAAAGCAAGAGAGACCAAAGGGCATCCATTATATTGTCCACAAGCTATCCATAAGTAAATGACCCTTGCTTCGGTATCCCCCTAGAGAAAATTTTGTCTGCGAAAACGGGTTATGGGGTTTGTTTTGAGTGGGTTCCGGGTCAGAGCGGAGGCCTGTTTACGTTTTTTTTTTGCAAAATCTCTCTACGTATGTATAGTTGTATGGTACGTATTTAGGCGGATAAGGTGGAGATCGATTGACCGACCGATCGATTCCCATCCGTCCCCGATCGCTCCCGGCAAGGTTCCGGCGAACTCCAGTCGGCCACCACCGGCGGGCTGTTGGTGGAGGCGATGGAAGGAAATGTGTGCTCGCAGCCCACGGTAGAGGAGAGATGGCCGTCATGGAGAGAGATGTTGGAGGATGGATTGGACCCCAGCGGAGAATGTTGGAAGATGGATTCGACTAAGAGTTCGCCGGACGGTGGTGGCCGCAAGCCTGTTTCTCGCGGGGCAGGTCGGGAGGAAGGAGGAAGATCTGACAGGTGGGGTCGCGTCAAGTCTGCGGGCCCACGCGGTAGTGAGTGGAGGGAGGGGCTCAGGGAGGAGGCGCGCCGCCTGCGGGAGAAGATCGCGTTCGACGCCAAGGAGGTGGAGACCTGTGAAGAAGCAGGAGGCGACGAAGTTGCTGCTGCGACAACACAACAGGATGGAGCCGTGCACATGTCCTATACAACGACGAGGAGAAAGAGATTAATTATGGGACTGGGGGCGTGTATATATATTTCTGGATTATTACGTTGTAATCAGGATCTTGACATGGGATTTTTTTACTATGATGATACTGTGAACTCTCTACGCTAATCTGGTGTGATCGTTCATGTCTTGGTGATCAGCTCTGTGGACTCATCCCTGGGGCAGAGTCCGGTGAGAGGCGACAGCTACATATGCTTGTTCTCCTCCTCCGACGGCTGCGGCTGGAGACCGGCAGCCAGACTAGATACACGCGTCAAGTCTGCGGGCCCATCCGGGTGATCTGCGCGAGGAGGAGCGAGGGGAGGTGGACGAACTGAGCGAGAGCGACGAGGGCGGCAAGCGATCTACGGCGGCGAGCGATCTGCGCGAGGAAGAGGTGCGGTGAGGCGAGAGTTGTGCAAGGAAGAGGTGCGGCGAGCGATCGTGATTCCCTGGCTATACAAACTGCCTCGACTCTGCCCGGTCGTACGAGACTCGACCTCCTCGCAATCGATCCCGGCCCGCCTGATCACGTACTACAGTATACACTACAATATACGGTCTCTAACTTAGGGATGCAGGAGGACGTCCACTTAACATCCAAATCTGTCCGCCTAATTCAACTTGGTATGCAATCCGGTAATCACGTATTCACCGATACTTAACCAATTTGTTCCATGCAGTGGTTTTCAACCGGACTACGCACCCGAACCCGCTAAGGCTAAAAATAGCTGGATTCTTTGCCCGGAGGGGCTCTAAGTAAATAGGTGATTTTAAGGAGTTCTACATGGACCGGGAAGTGAAATTCTCCCCCAATTTTTAGAAGGATGGCTTCTCTCTTTCTCTCGACAAGCGGCCGCCGTCTCCTATTTTCAATCTCCACACCAAATCCACTCCTCCGCCACCCACACCAACGCCCGCATCTTCGCATCCACCTCGCTTGGAATAGTGTCAATTATCCACTTACTTTTCATATTGAATTAAGAAGGAATTTGTAACATCCTAATTTTTGTAAATTCAGATATTACTAGAAGCATGCATACATACATTGCATCATGGAGATTTTGCATCAAAAAAATCTTAATCAAAAACCCTATTTTGTTTTCTCGGTAGTCCTATATGGGCAAAGAGGAGGTTTTATATACCTAACCTTCACAAACGAAGTAAAAAATGTTGATTTGATAATCCTATGATGATCTCCTTACTTTTACAAATTTTTAGAGACTAAATTAATTAAGGAGTTTATATGCAAAAGTTATTAAAAAAATATGTAAAGCAGAAAATAATAAAGGAAAACAAAAAAACTCTAAACCTACCTAGCAGGCCAGCATGAGCCAGCCCAGCCCTATCTAGTGCGCACACCAGCCGCACGAGCGACCCGGAGCTGCGCGCCATCCAATGGGCCGGCCTATCGTAACCGCAGCGGCCGCCCACGGGATAGATACCCTCCCCCTCTGTTTTTTTACTCCCGCTACCGATGACATATAGGGCCAACCCGTCACCCCCTCCCGTCGAAGGAATCCCGAAGGAACACGAGTTCGTTGCCTACCGAACCAAATCCCGGGATTTCTTGTTGTTCCGTTCGAATCCGTGACTCCTGCTCCAAGATCCGCCCCCTTTTATACCCTAGCATCCGCCCCTATCCTTTTTGAGTTTTTCCTTAACCCTAGCCATTGAGCTCTCGCCGGAGACCACCATTGTCGGAGCTTCGGAAGGTAAGCTCAGCGCCGATTCTTGGCACCCTAGCCCTTCTATCTCATCTATATTGATACTCTGGGTCGACTGCATGTCCGTGACCACTTTTCCCCTTGTTTAGAGCATCAGAGAACGTCCACGACACCGCCGGAGTACCGCCGGAGTGCAGAACGATCAGCCGCGCGCTGACACTGCTACGGGAAGAGAAACGAGACTCGGAAGATACAATCATGTGCGCGGAGTACATCAGAGCATCGTAGTACACTTCTCCTATCCGGGGGAGCACCAGGTCGACGACGCCGTTCACGCCGAGCCACCGTCGTCGTATCAGTCATCGTCGCTGAATACCTCCACCGCAGGTAACTCCCAGATCGCCCAACACCGTTAGATCGTTTTCCTACGGGTGTAGATTAGATGAGCTAGCGAACGGGTACCAGCGAATAGTGCGTCGACACGTCGTCGAGCCGAGCCAAGCTAAGCCAGGAAGCCACGCCGAAAACCAGCTGGAGCCGAGCCAAGCCATGGAGGAGCTGACAAGTGGCAGTCGCCAGATGGAGATCCAACGGTCCAGAATATTCGTGACAGTTTTGAAATCTGAAAACCAATAGATCTTGCAAAATTCATAGTAATTTATCTACTTGTCGAAAAATTGCAAGTAATATACCGTTAGATTCATAAAATTGTGTAGATTATAGATATGTAATAAACTTGCTAGTTTACTGCATTAAAAGTTTTGTAGGATTTAAACTCTAGTTTTGAGTATTTTAGTTCTAGAAAATAACCTAACTCCGTTTTAGTTGATTCTTGTCGCGTTGGCTTAGTAATTACTATATCTACTGTTTAAAGTTGGAATATCTTGCTTAGAGGTTTCAAATCTGTTTCGTGATAGTTTTGAAGAGTAGATCCCTATATGAGTATAACTAGGGTGTTAACAATCCGAATTATTTGAAAGCCCGTGGGAAATTGTTTCCAACGACACTCTCAAACATAATACAACCCTAAATAATGTTCTTGGTCGAATTAAAAATCATCCTTGTATATTACCATGATTGCATGCATACATATAACCTTTGTGGCAATATTTATGTGCAATTTGTGATTAGATCTATGTTGTGTTTTTGTTAGATTGCTCGGAGTGCATAGAGTTGCGTAGATTGCTGTTAGGATCAAGGCAAGTTACACATGTTCATATAATGTCCCAGTTTTGATGCTACACATGTTTCAATCTTCAAAATTGTATAATGCATGTGTAGGATGTTTTTGTAAAATTTCTTAGAATTATTTTGCAAGTGCGATAATTTTGTAGTATGCCATTAGTAGCTCTATACTTAGAAATTTTCCCCTCCTAACAGGTTACCTCTGAAAATTTCTATGTACTGCTTGTGCTATGCTATATGTAAAGTATCGTTGCGGGTTCGAAAGACTAAAAAAATTTCTAAGTAGAAAGGCTTTCTTGAGCGGACTTTTCTTCTCAAATATATTTCAAAATAAAAATAAGTTTTCTTCTGGGAAGAATGATTGTCGGGACAACGAGTGGAATTTGGTTGAGGATGGCTGCCCAGGAATCAAAAAAAATTTCCATGTTTCAGAATTTAGAAGCTTTCAGTGCAACCACAACTCACCTTGAGAGCACCACTTGGAGGATAACTGGAATGGGTAGATCCGAAAGGTAGATGGGATACTAAGGGAAAGCCCCACCATGGTCTTGTTTGTAAAAGGACCGATCGTGGATTGTGGGTAAAATGTTTGCAATCTGATCGATCGGCCGAGTTTACGGAAAAGAACAACTTGAGCATCTGAAGAATGAAGCCTATGAAAGATATTCTTCTCTCTTTACAAACTTAAAGTTTTCTAAAAATACCGTGGAGTTTGTAATATTGATCATGGGTGGGATTTTGGGACTTGGTGTATAATATCTAAGTGTTAGGTTGATTGGACACTTGGTGTGTAATATCCTCGTGTTCCACTCGACCCTATATTACTTAAAAAATGTTTAAAAGTAGGATAAAACTCTTCCTATTTTATTCCTACTTAGAGAAAATTGGATTTATGCAAATGAACCCCAAAGCCTACTCCTAGCTTTGCATGTAGAGTTAGTCTTATTTTTTGGTGTAATTTTCCAATACATTTAAATTATTAACCCAACTTGTTGGCTGCACTTCTTATGTACGGAATCCGAAGATTGAAAGGTGCGTAAGGATCGCAGGTATTCACTCAACTAGCCTGAGGCGTTGATGGACTCAAGTTTATTTAAGTTCCTCTTGTTTATTTGAGCTAGCTATAAGCTATGCAAAGATGTAATAAATTTATACTCTGGATTATTTGTGTAATAATGACTTTCGTGTTTTGCATGATATTCATTAACTATGAGTGCTAGCTATTAATCCAGGGACTAGCATATAAATAAGGATCTTTACCAATCCAAGGTCACAACAGGTGGTATCAGAGCACAAAGTTGACTGTAGGACGTGAAGCCTAGATTGGAAACCACCCTTTTAACTTTGTGTGCTTCTACTTGCTTTATTTCTTCTAAGTTAATTACGCGCTTCTAGTAATTACTTTTCCTTACTTATTTATGTAAGTAATCTTCATTCTTCTAATTTAAAGATGACCGAGCTTCCACTATGACACCGCCGAGGACATCAAGTACCTCAATTTTGGAGCATGCCTTATCGACCTCATCACGACATTGGAGCTGCCCATGCCATTAATCCAAGTGAACCTGTTGAGGAAGTTCCATAAAGAGGACTGTTGGGGAGTGAAGATCATCCAATCAGGACGAAGCGAGGGCGACCCCCAAGACGGAAGACATAGTGTTCCACACCATCAACGAATCCAAAGAGAAGGGATTTAGCACCTGCATGCAAGAGCTTATTGGACGCCCATGTGGGCGCCACTACGAAGAGCTTGATGGACATTACGGCTAACACCTTGAAGGAATGATGAGAAAGGTGTTCCAATGGAGTTAAGCATGGAGGAAAGGGAGACCGCCAAACACCGAAGGATCCAATACCAAGACTTAGAGTGCCACGTCAACAACCTTGACGAGGGAAGATGCTTTGTGATCCTAAGGAATGATGCGTTGTGTGCTCTAATCAAGAAGGACGCGATGATCCAGAAGCAAGAGGAGGCGAAAGTCGAGAGGAACATTTCCAAGACCAAGAGAAGAGATTCCTCAACCAAGAGAAGAGGGTGCAGGACAAGAACAAGAACATTAGGGATATAAGGAACTACTCAAGAACAATGAGGTGGAGTTCGAGGCCCTTTGCAATATGATCAAGGATCTGCGTGCTACTAAGAGGAAGAAGCTTGAAGAAACTAAGGAGTCGAGCCTAGTTGAAGAGTTGCAGAACAAGAATAAGGGAGTTCAAGAGAAGCTCGAATCCACTCATCTTGCAGCTCCTTTGTAGTGGATTCGAGCTTCTCTTGAACTCCCTTCTTCTTGCAGCTCGAATCCAATACCAAATTTGTAAAATTAAGGTGATCAACATAGGATCATAAAAACAATCTTTTCACATGGTTTGAGAAGGTTGAGTTTATAAAACCCCTTCTTTCCCTCATTGGTTTATTTAGGAAAAACAAAATAGGGTTTTAGAAAAAAGGTTTTTGATGCAATTTCTTGTGTGATGCCATGATGCAAATGCTATGATGCATGCTTCTAGTTATATCTTCAATTTACAAAATTTGGGATGTTACAATTGTTCATCACATGCGTGAATTGATGATTTTGAGAAGATGAGTTAAGTAGCATGTTTTTATTTGTTCCTTAAGGATTTGTTATGTGCTGGTTCACTTTTATTCACGAGTCTTAATTCTACCCTCCTAAGAAAAGAGTTTTACCAAAGGTTGTTTCAAAGTTTTAACACTCAACTTGATGAGCTTGTCCTAAATCATCAACTTAAGTGAAATTTCAATCACTTTGACAAATTTTATTGAGAAGTTTTTTATTTTTCCGAATTTTACATGCATGAATGCAATGCACACATCTATATTCTACCTATTCCGAGTCTCTTGAACTATGGAATATTACACACCGTAGGCCCTATGAAACGAAGAACCGAGTCACAAGAGCCTCGACACCACTATCGGGCGAGCGTTGGCTACCCGCACAGCCGTGTATGCATATCCACTATCATCCTAGGGTCGTCGCTCCGGACTCCAAGATCCGCCTCGCATGGCTGCCGTCTATGGCTGACTGCCGTGCTCCGGTCGGAGGTCCACACCGCAAGAGGAGGCGAGGTGACGTTGGCATTCTCACCGTTGTTCCCTGCAGGGCTTTGCCCGCTGACTTCCTCTGCCAACATGAGGTTGGGGAAGAGGCTAGGGTTTTTCCTGAGCCACTCCTAGAGCGACACATGGCATAGAAGGTACTAACAAGTAGTCACCATGTAAGGTGTATAGTGTGCCGTGTATGTCACCACCTGAAATATTCTAGTTGATCCCTTGCTCAAGTCCGTCGGGATCGTGCTACCCACTCTCCGACTCCTATACGCATGAGCATGCGCGCACGTGTGTGTTTGTGGGGGTACGTTGATCCGTATGACTTGCATTTGTGGCGGTGATAATGTCTTACGTCTATGGTCCTCGCCTCATCGTCGTTCATGTTGGAGGTGGAGAAAGGTGAGTCTTTAGTCACCGAGTTGTTATGGAAGTGCGTTGTAAGCTAGAAGGCGTTGTTTTGGGTGAGTGTGGAGTTATATCCATTCTAGGGCATTGTACCACGTGCCTTGACCTTTCTCTTTCTGTGAAAATGGTACTTATTTGAGGTCATGCGACATAGGTGACGGACGAGTGATCGGTTTGTATGAGAGATCGAAGAATGATGTTGTGTGGATGCTAGTATATCAGTCTCAATTGTTATATGTTTATAAATTATGAGGGTCCATCGAAATAAGAGTTATACATTTTTATTTTAGTACTATATTTTCTGATTTAGGAGGGTGTGACGCGAAGCTTCGTTGTCTGTTGTCATCATGTTGTTGATGTTTCGATTTCCATGGTGAAGACAATGGCGGAGAATGTCATGACGGTTGAGGTATGAGGTCTATTAACGGCGGACCGAGTCTTCGAGGTGATGAGTACTTTGCTTGGTGATTCTTGTCTTGTAGCAGCAGCACCCACAAGGGGAGGCGGAAGCACATGTGGAGTACAATGTCTTGTCTTTCAGGGAGAAAATCCAAAATCTGACCTTTATTGGTTGTGTCTGGCAATCCTCTTGTTGGAGACATTGTTTTGAGTGTGGACTTTCTCTAGGATGTAAATCTAAGTTCTATGATTGGACAGCGATGGCACTTGTGCACCATTTCCTTGTTGGAGATGTAACTTTTGGAGAATTTGGACTCCGGGTGTTGTCTTGGCATGGGTTTGTGTTGCAGCTACAAGGTTTTGATCAGTGCAGCGGGATCTTCTGTTTTTTTTCTTTTTCTTCTTCTCTTTTGTTGTAGGGCTGTGTGAATCTGTCTTGTCTTTAGGACATTTTGTTGTTATAGATGTCGGGTGTAATTGGTAAATCCACAATATTAATATATCCCTTTGTCAAAAAATATTTACGTGATTGTTTTTCAATAATAAAAGTAGCCTCAAGTTGTTGAAGTATAGTTTTATTATACAAACAAAGGGGACGAAAGAGGATAAACTAACAAAGTGTCGACTCGTAATCATCACTACGGTTTTATTGTGCTAAGAGTGGGTACGAAAGAGGCTGAACTAACAATGGGTCGACTCCGTCACTCGCGTTGTGTAAACCCTTGCACTGGAAACTGATTATGAGTCGGCATGCCCCACATCCATAATAAAAGGTTGGGGTTTTAGTAGTGGAAAATAAGTGAAATGTAATGGATCCATTCTCCACCTAGAGCCTATTCCTGTATTTGGTCAGGCACGCTAAATGAAATCAATTAGTTCCCACAAGGGAATATACCTCTCGGTAAGAATGAAAACGGACGAAACTGAGTGATGTCATATTTATTTTTATATTATTTTGTGGAAACGAAAACGAATATAGAAACACCGAAAACAGAAACAAAAGTGGATATTATTGGAAACAAATATGAACCGAATATAGTGCGGTCAAGTAACGATACAGATGTTACCGGAACCAAGAGAACTCTTGAATCATTTAAAAAATCTCAAGCATTCAAGTAAACTAATAGAATTGTTTCCTAATTGTGGCATGGTGCTCGATTTATAAGGAAATAAGGGAAATGTCAAATAGTGGAAGCTTCCTTGAATGCATGAAGGTACCTTGTCACTAGTTTTGGGACGAGCAGATTTGAAAGTTTGGCTTGACAAGATCAATTTAATGGGTCGGTTGGATTTGACCATGAACAATAATCTAAAACAGAACTTCCGTACTAGCCAGAAACAACAACAGGCTTCGTGTCGGCCATAAAACAATGTTCTATTTTCGTTTTTGTTTTTGCCAAATAATTGTATTTCTATTTTTACAAAATTCTATCTCTGAATTTAAATTCTATTTTGTTTTTTCTTAGAAAAGTCGAAAACTTTCCGTTTCGTTTTCATCACTACTTGACATGGGTATATCCAATATTGATCTATCCGGTTTGGCCTAGTAGGAGCCTACATAAGATCCGCACCTGGAGAAGCTCAGGAAGGATTCAGGTGGCCGAGGCCAATGAAGGATGCGATTCCTTGGAGGATAAAGCTAACTTTAGATAGAAAGTTTGAAAGAGAAACCCTAATCTGTAACCAACTTGACCCTATCTCGAGACCTGACCTCCCCATATAAAGGCTAGGAGGGAACGAAGAGAAGGACGACAAAAAACCCTAGCATACACATCCACCAAATCTCATCTATGCACCCCCTATAACCTTTGGTTCATCGATAATCAAGAGCTAACAAGCAGGTGTAAGGTTTCCCCCTGGGGGCCCGAACCTGTGTAAACATCGTGTCCCGCATTGCTTGTCTATTAGCCGAATACGATCTCTAGTGCACCCTATTTTCCTCAAACCCAAGTCCATAAAAATGGGCATTGATGAGTTTAACCCTCGTCAATTGGTGCCGTCTGTGGGAACTGGTAGCACTGATGTTGCGATCGTGATGGCTCCATCACTCATGATCTACGACTCCTCCACGTCGGAGAACCACCTCCTCTTCGGCACCATTTACTTCACCGTCCACTCGTCGGCGACACGCCTAGCCTTCGATTCCGTAGGAGATGGAGTCGACATGATGATCGGGGGCCTATGCTTCCAAGTCAGCGAGATCAACACACTATGCCTCCCCGAGCGGGTGGCACCACCGCCGATCGTGTCTGCCTCATGGATCCCACCACCAATCAGCATGCTCAGCGAGCTCAATGCTTCAATCTTCGACACGGATAGCAACCACAGTTGCAACTCCGATCCATGCGATCCGCTGTCAGGAGAGCAGGCCTACGGCTCCGGATCAGAAAGTTTCGGGAGCAATGATCTCCCCATCACTACATGTGCGCTGTCGTCACCAAAGAAGGTGAAGGCACTCACGACAACACTAGGAATGGGGATTGATGGCGCCTCATTGACGTGGAAGTTTCTTCTTCTTCGTTCCCCGGCAACGGCGCCAGAAAACTTGTTGGTGCTTGACGTGGAGAACTTCGTTGGAAATCCCAAGAGCAAGGTGTGATGAGCACAGCAGCAAGTCTTCTCTCAGTAGAGACCGAGGTTATCAAACCAGAAGGAGGAAGGAAACGTCACACAGGTGTTGCAAGCAACGCGGAGACCTGCACAACACAAACTCAAGACTTTGTCCCAACAAACAGTGAGGTTGTCAAGCTCACGGGTTTGCTGTAACAAAGGATTAAATGTATGGTGTGGAAGGTAATGGTTTGCAGCAAGTAAACATGTAACAGTGGAGGATGTATCAATGGTAAAGATTGGACCGGGGTCCATAGTTCACTAGAGGTGCTCTCCTTAGATAACAACATGGCATGAAGGGTAAACAAATTCCAGTAGGGCAATTGACAGGAACTGATCAAGGCAATCAATGCAATACCAGACAAAAAGATCCTATGAGATTCGATTGGGCAATACAACAAGATACATAGACCGCCATCCAACTGCATCTATAACTAGAAGTCCATCTTCAGGTTATCATCCGAACCCCCTCCAGTATTAAGTTGCAAGCAACAGACAACTGCTTTAAGCAAAGCGTGTAAGGTAAACGATCCACTTGTTCCATGAACAAGAGACCGTTGTTTTCTCCCTAGTAGCAACAACACATCTACAACCAAAGAGATTTTTGTCACGTCCCTTGGAAACTAGAGGCATGAACCCACTATCGAGCATAAATACTCTCTCTTGGAGTCACTAGCAACTACTCGGCCAAGATAGCTACTAACAACGGAGAGCATGCAAGATCACAAACAACAAAGACATGAAATAATCATAAAGACAAAACCATTAATCAATCTGACATAGTAATCTCAATATCCATCGAATCCCCGCAAACACAACATGCATGATTACAAATAGATTAGATCTTGATCATGAACGGAGCTCACAAGATCTATACATGAAAACACAAAGGAGGAGATACAACCATCTATCTACTACATGGACCCATAGTCCAAGGTGGAACTATTCGCGCATCATACTGGAGAAGAAGGCCTCCGGGATGATCTCTCTCCGGCAGGGTGCCGGGAAGAACCTCAGATCCCCCCATCTAGGGCGATGGTGGCGGCGGCTACAGACGGTTTCCTGGAGTTTTGATCGGGTGCCTAGGGTTTCTGCATCGGGGGCTTCTTATAGGCGAAGAGGCGAGGACGGGAGACGGCCAAGGGCCCCACACCCTACCCAGGTGCGGGGTGGGCCCACCCGCGCCTAGGGGGGGGGGGTCTGGCCGCCCTGGTTCGCTTCTCCGTCACGTCTTCTGTCTTCGTGTCCCCCACGGTAAAATATTGAATTTGGATTTTGTCCCGTCCAATTCCGAGAATATTGATCTTTTGCCTTTCTGGAACCAAAAACAGAACAAAACAGGCAACTGGCACTGTGACAACTTGTTAATAGGTTAGTTCCAGAAGAGATATAAAAACACCTCAAAGTGTAGACAAAGCAAAGAGTAGATACTGAAGAAGCATGGAACATCAAAAATTATAGATAAGTTTCCGACGCATCAAGCATCCCCAAGCTTAACTCATGCTTGTCCTCGAGTAGGTAAGTGATAAAAAGAATAATTTTTGAGGTGACATGCACCATCAAAATCAAGATCAAACCATTTGCAAGCATTGAAAGCTGGGATCAAAGAACTCTAAACATGTGCATGAAAGATGGAGTTCTAACAATAGGACAAAGTAACTATGCATGCAACATGAAAGGCTACAAACAAAGATCATGAATAACATGCATTGAAAAATGTTTGTTTGTTTCACATACAGAAAACATAGCATAGTGGCAATCAGCTTGTCCCTCATAGAGTAGCAAATAGATGCATATGACACCTTCAAAGTTCACAAGGGTGACTAGAAACAAATAGCACAACAACAAGTAATATCACCATATGCATCAATCAATAAGCTTTGGGACACTTCACAGAATGACAACTATGCTCTCTTAATGGTGCCTAAAGGTAGAAGGTGGAGACTCAATAGTGGTGGAAGAAAGGCCTTTTATAAAGGAAGCAGGGATTTCAAGTTTCAAAAAGAGCTTCCAAAAAATATGGTACTTGTTAGCTTTCAGCCCTCATTGCCCCTATCATAAGCATCTTGAAGTGGTTAAGGTTAAAGTGAACAAACTATGGAGTATATGCTTGACAAAGTGTAAGTTGGCAATCTCAAGTCCCTTGAATATGAGGGCCACACCTCATGCTACTCAACTTCAGTCACCTGTAAGTTTTTGTCATTGTAAGTATTTGCATATAATAGAGAACCGCCAACGGGGTACCCCTTGCACATGGTACATGAGCTATCCCATAACCAAAATGACAAGGCAAGAAGACAATGAGCATCTCAGCGATCTTTTTATTTACTATGTGCATAGCTTTTTATTGAGGATGCTTCATAGATAGCTCACTATGGTGATGCTGCAAGTTTCCACTATGATTAAGCATGGCTTAGGTTAGCGGCCCAAGCGTTTCTCTAAGACAAAATACAAACTCCATGGACTTACAAGATCCCTCTTTATTTCACACCGGTGACATCCATAGACAAAATAGCATGATATCAACTGAGTACAAAGTACAAGTGCAATGTTGAAAACGTTCCCCATGACAGCATGGTTCTGCTAATTCCAACGTATAAGTGCAAGCATATACAACATAGACGACACAATGGTTCAAGTTTATTAGGGGAAAATAATATAAAGTGTGCCATCAAGTTTGTGAGGGCTTTAATCACTAAGTTTTCACATAACAAAATAGTTTTTAATTGGAAGATAGCTGAAAACAAGAATATACTTAGAATGGTGTAACACACCATGCATAGGAATTTATAGTGGACACTTTGGAATAACTTGGTTTCTTGGGAGTTGTAGGCATGATTAGAGCTTACTCATACAAGTGGAGGCTAGCAAAAGACTGGGAGCAACCAACTAAGAGAGCATAATGGCCATAATCATGCAGAGCAACAAAGCATTACTAATCAAAACATAGAGTGGTTCTACAAGTCAAGGACTAAATGATCATAGATGCTATGGTGACTTTTCATAGTCATAACATGGTGTGAGCATGTGCCAAGTCAATCCAAACAAAGCATCAAAGGAGAATACCACAATATTATGCTTTTGCATGCTAAAACAACGCATAATTTCTTCAAGGCACACTAAGAAATCCCAATTGTTTGGAACAAGACATGCTACAGCAATAATCACTAAGCATAAGGTCAAAACAACACCTAGCATGTCATGCTAAAGTATAAGTCATAGTCAATGCAAGCTCCTCTTGCACTTTCAAGCAGGAACTTCCTACTCCTGTCCAACACCAAGCAACTTATTTGCAACAACACAACGAGAAGGGGGGAGGGGTCCAAACTACTTTATTCAAGCAAACTAAACAACCTAATCAAAGCAAACAAAAACTAAGATGCTCCAAGAACAACACAACTGTGCATGAAACAATAAAAACGAAGTGTCTAGATAGACCTGAGCTTTTTATTGATGAAGAAGGGGATGCCTTGGGAATCCCCAAGCTTTGACGCTTGTACCTCTTGGATATTTCTTTGGGTGACACCGTGGTGGCATCCCCAAGCTTGAGCTTTTGTCCATTCTTCATCTCATTACGTCATTCTCTCTCTACACCTGAATTTTTTCCTTCATACAAAACTTCACACAATCTTCATTAGCAACATTAGTTTATTCAAAAGATATTAGAACTCTTGGCAAAGCTTTGGAACAGCAAAGCCTTTCACTAGAAACATAAGCTACTGTATCAACTCCTTCAAAAAATCTCAATTCCCCAAAAGAGAACTCAAAAAGGAATCAATAAGAAGCAAATGCAAATAATGGCAGAAATCTGTCAAAACAGACCAGCAGGTAGAAACCGATTTTTTCGAAAATCTTATTTTGCTCAAATCAAAAAGTGTTGAACTAAATAAAGTTATCTAACATACTGGGGGATTTAGTTGTAAATTTTTAGCTCAATCCGAATTACAAAGACTCCTCACGAATTTTTATGGTGGAGGACAGAAATCTGTTTGAGGACAGCAACTCCCCAAATCTTACTTCCCTCTCATTAGAGGTCATTCTTGGCACAAAAAGCAAACAAAAAGGATAATGAGAGGTCATTACTGAAGTAATAACTTTCAATACTCAAGGAAACTCTTGGGTTATCTCCCAACAAGTACTTTTCTTTAATGCCTTTAAGTTAGGCATAAGAAGCAAGAAGAATCAAGTATTTTAAAATGAGGCATTAATATCAATACTTGCTTTCAAATGAGGAGCAAAAAGCAACTTCTCTCTCCTCATAGGGAAGTGTTAAATACCTTTCTTGAATGGAAAATGATATTTAATGGTGTCTTCTTTCATATCAATTATGGCACCAACAGTTCTAAGAAAAGGTCTTCCCAAAGTAATAGGACAAGAAGCATTGTATTCAACATCCAAAACATAAAAATCCACAGGGACATAAGAATTGTTAACCATAATGATAACATCATTAATACTCCCCATGAGTTTCTTCTTAGCATTATCATTGAGTGGTACATCCAAATAACAATCTTCCAAAGGTGGAAAATCAAGCATTTCATAAATATTCCAAGGAATAATAGAGACACTAGAACCAAGATCACATGAAGCTTTGAGATCAAAGTCATTCACTTGCATATTAATAATGGGTTCCCAACTATCTTATACTTTCCTAGGAATAGAAGCTTTGTGTTTTAACTTCTCTTCCTTAATATTAACAAGAGCATCTATAATGTGTTTAGTGAAAGAAACATGCATATCACTAGCATCAGGACTTCTAGCAAGCTTTTGCAAGAACATAATGACTTCAGAAATATTGCAACCATCAATATCAAAATCAAACTTAGCATCACTAGTAGTAGGCTCAATAGGCTTAGGCATAGTAGGAGGAGGAACAGGGACTACTTGTGGTTTAGTGGTGATGGTGCACACACTATTGTTTCTATCAATTTCAGCGTCCCTTTCCCACTTAGCATGAAGTTGAGCTAACAGCCTAGCATTTCATCAATAGTAACTTGTATGGCATGAGTGGCAGCAAAGGTACTTTCCATGGTTTCAGGTTTAGTAGCCATTTTATTAATCAAGGAAGACTGAACTTCAGACAAAGAGGATATATTTTTCTCAGCACTCAATTTTTTTGAATGTAAACTAGGAATTTCTCTATTCAGATTCTCAAGCTGATGACTAATGTTTTTCAATATAATAGATTGTACCTCCATAGTTTTAGTGAAAATCTTATTTTGCTCATATTGCATCTGCATAAAATTCTTAGTGGATCTCTCTACTTATAGAATCATTTCTTCACTAGGCATTCCAGATCTACCATGATAAACACTTCCACTAGGAGGATAAGGCCTATAATTACCATAAGTATTGTTGCCAAAATTGTTGTTTCTAATGAAGTTCACATCAACTTGCTCTTCTTGAGCAACCAAAGAGGCTAAGGGAACACTATTAGGATCTAGAGGAGCTTTCCCATTAACAAGCATAGCCATAATAACATCAATCTTATCACTCAAAGAGGAGGTTTCTTCAACAGAATTTACCTTCTTACCATGTGGAGCTCTCTCATTGTGCCATTCAGAGTAGTTAACCATCATATTATCAAGGAGTCTTGTTGCAGAACCCAAAGTGATGCCCATAAAGGTGCCTCCAGCAGCTGAATCCAGCAGGTTCCTTGAAGAGTAGTTCAAACCTGCATAAAAAGTCTGGATAATCATCCAAGCAGTGAGTCCATGAGTGGGACAATTCTTAACCAAAGATTTCATTCTTTCCCAATCTTGAGCAACATGTTCATTATCAAGTTGTTTAAATTTCATAATGTCACTTCTCATAGATATAATCTTAGCAGGAGGGTAGTACTTTCCAATAAAAGCATCTTTGCACTTAGTCCAAGAATCAATACTATTTCTAAGCAAATATAGCAACCATTCTTTAGCTTTTCCTCTCAAGGAGAAAGGAAACAACTTGAGCTTAATAATATCTCCATCTACATCCTTATACTTTTGCATATCACAAAGTTCAACAAAGTTATTGAGATGTGCAGCAGCATCATCAGAACTAGCACTAGAAAATTGCTCTCTCATCACAAGATTCAACAAAGCAGGCTTAATTTCATAAAAGGTAGCATCAGGAGTGGGTGGAGAAATAGGAGTGCTAAGGAAATCATTGTTGTTGGTGCTAGTGAAGTCACACAACTTGGTGTTCTCAGCAGAGTTCATTTTGGCAAAGGTGGGCAAGCCGAAAACAACAGCAACAACTAGAGCAGGAACTATTTTTTTTGTGTTTTTGAATAAAGAAAGCAAACCAAACTAGACTATTTTTTTTGTTTTTTTGAAAAGAGGCAAACAAAACCAAGCAAAAGAAACTAAGCAAACTAAAAACAAAGTAAAGAGAAAGGAAGTGGAGGACTCCCTTGTGAAGATGTCCTTAGCCTCCCCGGCAACGGCGCCAGAAAACTTGTTGATGGCGCCTCGTTGACGTGGGAGTTTCTTCTTCTTCGTTCCCCACCAACGGCGCCAGAAAACTTGTTGGTGCTTGACGTGGAGCACTTCGTTGGAAACCCCAAGAGCAAGGTATGATGAGCACAGTAGAAAGTCTTCCCTCAGTAGAGACCAAGGTTATCAAACCAGAAGGAGGAAGGAAACGTCACACAGGTGTTGCAAGCAACGCGGAGACCTGCACAACACAAACTCAAGACTTTGTCCCAACGAACAGTGAGGTTGTCAAGCTCACGGGTTTGCTGTAACAAAGGATTAAACGTATGGTGTGGAAGGTAATGGATTGCAGCAAGTAAACAGGTAATAGTGGAGGATGTATCAATGGTAAAGATTGGACCGGGATCCATAGTTCACTAGAGGTGATCTCCTTAGATAAACAACATGGCATGAAGGGTAAACAAATTACAGCAGGGCAATTGATAGGAACTGAGCAAAGCAATCAATGCAATACCAGACAAAAAGATCCTATGAGATTCTATTGGGCAATACAACAAGATACATAGACCGCCATCCAACTGCATCTATGACTAGAAGTCCACCTTCAGGTTATCATCCGAACCCCCTCCAGTATTAAGTTGCAAGCAACAGACAACTGCTTTAAGCAAAGTGTGTAAGGTAACCAATCCACTTGTTCCATGAACAAGATACCGTTGTTTTCTCCCTAGTATCAACAGCACATCTACAACCGAAGAGATTTTTGTCACTTCCCTTGGAAACTAGAGGCATGAACCCACTATCGAGCATAAATACTCCCTCTTGGATTCACTAGCAACTACTCGGCCAAGATAGCTACTAACAACGGAGAGCATGCAAGATCACAAACAACATAGACATGATAGAATCATAAAGACAAAACCATTAATAAATCTGACATAGTAATCTCAATATCCATCGGATCCCCGCAAACACAACATGCATGATTACAAATAGATTAGATCTTGATCATGAATGGAGCTCACAAGATCTATACATGAAAGAACAAAGGAGGAGATACAACCATCTAGCTACTACATGGACCCATAGTGCAAGGTGGAACTACTCACGCATCATACCGGAGAAAAAGGACTCCGGGATGATCTCCCCTCCGGCAGGGTACCGGGAAGAACTTCAGATCCCCCCAATCTAGGGACGATGGTAGTGGCGGCTACAGACCGTTTCGTGGAGTTTTGATCGAGTGCCTAGGGTTTCTTCATCGGGGGCTTCTTATAGGCGAAGAGGCGAGGCTGGGAGGCGGCCAGGGGCCCCACACCCTACCTAGGCATGGGGTGGGCCCACCCGCGCCTAGGGGGGGGGTCTGGCTGCCCTGGTTCACTTCTCTGTCTCGTCTTCTAACTTTGTGTCCCCCATGGTAAAATATTGACTTTAGCTTTTGTCCCGTCCAATTCCGAGAATATTGATTTTCTGCCTTTCTAGAACCAAAAACAGAAGAAAACATGCAACTGTCACTATGGAAACTTGTTAATAGGTTAGTTCCAGAAAAGATATAAAAACACCTCAAAGTGTAGACAAAGCAAATCAAAGTAGATACTAAACAAGCATGGAACATCAAAAATTATAGATATGTTTCCGACGTATCAGGGATGATCCTCTCGACCCCAACACCAATGCCGACACCCCTCCCAACTGTAACGCCAACAACGATGGCGCATCAGGCCGCCCTCAGATTCTCCTCAGCGACCCCGAATGGGAGAGGGTTAGGGAAGCCCTACGGGGCAATCCCTTGCCAAACGACGCATCTCACGACATGCTGATGGCTACCATTGGCTCCTCGTGAAGGAGCACATCCGCCAACTAGCGGATCACGCTCAACTTGAGCAGTGAAGGAAGGAAGCCGATGAATCGAGTGCCAGGCAAGCGACGCTCCCTTCCATAGGCAGGTCCTCCTCCAAGGACAACAACGGTGACGCCCACAAGAGGCGTTCTCAGCTGGAACTGATGGGCCGAGAAGCGAGGCATGAGGCTACCAAAGACCTTGACCTATCGTTCATGTCGATGTACTCGCAGGGTAATATGATGCCCAAGACGCCGCAAGCCGCGATGATAGCAGCTACTACGTACCTTCTAACCAACTAGCCACTGGTCGGGGATCCACGATCCGCCGTACACCGGTCCGCTATTGCGGGCCTTGGGCTAGTAGGAGCCACGCTGACCGGAGATCCGACTCCGGAGCCGAAGAAATCAACGGTGACATTTGCAAGGGACCGCTCGCTCTCATCCGACGAGGATGACCATGACTTATCGCGGTGATGACATAACCTGCGGTGAAGAAGTCGCAATTACGATGCCCGCGACGAGCTCATGCAGCGCAAGGTCGACAAGATGCACGCTAGATGTGGCTACTCCACCGAGTTGGAAGATGAAGAAACGGAGTTCTACGGTGCGATATGCTTTAGCCGAGCCATACGGCAAACTCGGATGCCTAGAGACTTCAAGATACCTTCGGACAACTCGAAGTCCGATGGTTCTAGGAGTCGAAAATCTGGCTAGATGATCACATACAGTATTTCAAGTGCCACTATAGAAGCAAAAACATAGCCATCCAATGCTTTCAGCTACAACTCAAAGGCCCCGCATGCGCCTGGCTCAATAGCCTTCCTTTGGGCTCAATCCGTAGCAGGGAGGATCTGGTGTACAATTTTGTTCAAAACTTCAATCGCACCTACAAACGCCCAACCTCAATTGAGGAGCTTGGAGCCTGCACCTAGAAACACAGTGAGCCCCTCCGCTCCTACATCCAAAGGTGGTATATCACCAATAAATCCGTAGAGGAAATTCATAAAGAAGGGGCAGTCGATGCCTTCAACACCAGCGTGTGACGTTGAGAGCTGAAGGAGGAGCTAGGGAGCGTCAAGTCAAATACCATCGATGACCTGATGGAGATCGCTAACTGTTGGACGGCTGGTGAAGACACCGTCCACAACATCCGAACATGCTTCGATGACGAGGACTATCTCGGTCGCAGACGCGATCGTCGAAGGAAATTCCGAACACACGGATACAAAGATCACAAGGAAGTCGACATGGTCGCGGCTGGCTACGCTGACCAACACGATGATGGTAACAGCAACAACGGATATTGCAGTAGCAGCTACCACGACAACGGGAAAACAACACAGGTGTGGTAACGATGCACCCTTGACGACTACCTACAGCCATTGAGAGGTTGTTAGGTCATTGTAACATCCACTTCTATGTCGACAAGCAGGACCGCAATAAGAAATCCATCCATCTCCTCAAAGACTGCCACGAGTGTCAAAAACTCCAGGACGCATACGCTCAGCTGCAGCATGAAGCAATGAGCCTGGGGTACAATACCACCCCAGGAGCCATGGCATACGGTGCACTCGTGCAGCCTGCGGCTACGCCGATGCAAAAAATGGAGCCGACCAATACCCTCCAATAGGGTGCATAAGACCATAACTCGACAGGTGAACTTGGCAGTCACCACACCTCCGGCTGTCCTTGATTACTTTAGTGGCTCTGAATCCTGCATCACATTTGACAGATCTGACCACCCATGTTTGATCCCTCGCACATGCCATTCTTCCCAAGTGCTCGAGGCACAGATCTTCAGCATCGAGATGAGCCACGTATTCATGGATGGCGACAGTGATATCAACCTAATGTTCGCCAACACCCTGTGCGCTATGCGGATCCTCGTCAGCAGCCTAGAAAATCCAACACAACCTTCCACGACATCATCCAAGGGAAGGGCGTATACCCCCTAGGAAAGATCCACCTCGACGTCATCTTTGGCGAGCCCAAGAACTTCAGACATGAGTGTCTCGAGTTTGAGGTGGTAGACTGGCCATCACAGTACCACTCCATCCTCGGTCGCATGGCATTCGCATGATTGCTGGCGATACCTCATTATAGATACGTCGTAAACATATCTTTAATTTTTTATGTTCCATGCTTGTTTAGTATCAACTTTGCTTTGCTTTGTCTACACTTTGAGGTATTTTTATACATTTTCTGGGACTAACCTATTAACAAGATGCCACAGTGCCAGTTGCATGTTTTCTGCTGTTTTGGTTTCAGAAAAGCTAGTAAATAAATATTCTCGGAATTGGACGGGACGAAAGCCAAAGTCAATATTTGACCGATGATAACATGGAGTATAGAGGAGAGATGGAGGGGCGAGCCAGGTGGCCATACCCCCCAGGCGAGGGCCCACCCTAGGCTGCACCTGGGCAGGGTGTGGGCCCCCTGGGCGCCCCCTGCCTCGCCTCTTCGTCTATAAGAATCCTCTAACACCAAAACCCTAAACACCCGATCACATCTCCACGAAACAGCCCGTAGGCGCCGCCACCATCGTCCCTAGATCGGGGGGCTCTGAAGCTATTCCCGGCACCCTGTCGGAGGGGAGAGATCATCCTGGAGGACTTCTTCAATTCACCATGCCAGCCTCCGGTATGATGCGTGAGTAGTCCACTCTTGGACTATGGGTCCATATAGTAGCTAGATGGTTGTTTCTCCTCCTCTGTGCTTTCATGTTTAGATCTTGTGAGCTCCGTTCATGATCAAGATCATCTATTTGTAATCATACATGTTGTGTTTGCACGGATCCGATGGAAATTGAGATTACTATTGTCAGATTGATTATTGATTCTACCATGTCTTATTGATTATTGATTCTATCATGTCTATGTTGTTTGAGATCTTGCACGCTCTACATTTCTAGTAGCTATCTTGGCTAAGTAGATGCTAGTGACTCCAATAGGGAGTATTTATGCTCGATAGTGGGTTCATGACTCTATTAAATCTGGGGAAGTGACAGGAATCTCTAAGGTTAGAGATGTGATGTTGCTACTAGGGAGAAAACAACGATCTTTTGTTCATGGAACAATTGTATTGTTTACCTTACACACTTTGCTTAACGCAGATATCCGTTGCTTGCAACTTAATTCTGGAGGGGGTTTGGATGATAACCTGAAGCTAGATTACTATTCATAGATGCAGTTGGATGGCGGTCTATGTATATTGTTGTAATGCCCAATCAAGTCTCATAGGATCATGAATGTCTAGTATTGCATTGTTATGCCTTGCTCAGTCATGTCAATTGCCCCGCTGTAATTTGTTTACCCAGCATGTTATGTTATCTATCTTAAGGAGAACAACTCTAGTGAACTATGGACCCCGGTCCAATCTTTACCATTGATACATATTCCACTGTTACTGTTTACTTTCTGCAAGCTACCATTACCTTCCACACTATACATTTAATCCTTTGTTTCCAGCAAACCAGTGAGATTGACACCCTCATTGCAAGTTGGGGCAAAGTCTTGAGTTTGTGTTTTGCAGGATTCCAAGTTGCTAGCAACGCCTTGGGGTTGTTTCCTTGCTCCTACTGGTTTGATAACCTTGGTTTCATAACTGAGGGAAAATTTGCTGCTGTGCTCATCATACCTTCCTCTTGGGGTTTCCCAACTGAAGCTCTCTATAGTTGAGCCATGTCAAGATATTTTCTAGCGCCGTTGCCAGGGAGTAAGGACAGCTTCACAATGGGAGTCTTTCACAACCACTCTGTTTACTTTGCTTTTGTTTTTCTTAGTTTCTTTTGATTTGTCTTTCTTGCTTCCTCTTATAAAAAATCATAAAAAATAGTTGTTTTGCTTTTTCTTATCAAAAACACAAAAAAATAGTTCCTACTCTAGTTGCTGCTGCTATTGGCTTGCTCCACCTTTGCAAAAATGAATTCTGCTGAGAACACCAAGTTGTGTGACTTCACTACAACCAATAACAATGATTTCTTGAGTACACATATTGCTCCACCTGCTCCTGATGCTACCTTTTATGAAATTAAACCTGCTTTGTTGAATCTTATTATGAAAGAGCAATTTTCTAGTGTTAGTTCTGATGATGTTGCTGCCCACCTTAATAGCTTTGTTGAACTTTGTGAGATGCAGAAGTATAAAGATGTAGATGGAGATATTATTAAGCTCAAATTGTTTCCTTTTTCCTTGAGAGGAAAAGCTAAAGAATGGTTGCTATCCTTTCCTAGAAATAGTATTGATTCTTGGATTAAATGCAAAGATGCTTTTATTGGAAAATACTATCCTCCTGCTAAGATTATATCTATGAGAAGTGAGATAATGAAATTTAAACAACTTGATAATGAACATGTTTCTCAATCTTGGGAAAGAATTAAATCTTTGGTAAAGAATTGTCCCACTCATGGACTGACTGCTTGGATAATTATCTAGACTTTTTATGCAGGATTAAACTTCTCTTCAAGAAATCCGTTGGATTCTGCTGCTGGAGGTACCTTTATGACCATTACTTTGGGTGCTGCAACAAAGCTCCTTGATAATATGATGGTTAATTATTCAGAATGGCACACTGAGAGAGCTCCACATGATAAGAAGGTAAATTCTGTTGGAGAAACCTCCTCCTTGAATGATAAAATTGATATTATCATGTCTAGGCTTGTTAATGGAAAAAGCTCATATTGATTCAAATAATGTTCCTTTAGCCTCTTTGGTTGCTCAAGAATAGAAAGTTGATGTGAACTTCATTAGAAAAAACAATTTCAACAACAATGCCTATATGAATAATTTTGGTAGTAATAATTATAGGCCTTATCCTCCCAATAATGGTAATCCTTATGGAAGTTCTTACAACAGCAATATAAGTGCTCCCTCTGAACTTGAAGTCATGCTTAAAGACTTTATTAGTAAACAAACCACTTTTATCAAGACTGTGGAGGAAAAGCTTTTGAATGTTGAGAAAAATATTTCTTCTTTGTCTGAAGCACAATCCTCTTTGATTAATAAGATGGCTGCTAAACCCGAAACCTTGGAAAGTACCTTTGCTGCTAATCATGCCATACAAGTTATTATTGATGAAAATGTTAGACTTTTAGCTAAATTGCATGCTAAGTGGGAAAGAGAAGAAGAAATTGCTAGAAACAATAGTATTTGTACTGTTGCCACCACCAATATTTATGCTAGTGAACCACAAGAAGTCCCCATTCCTCCTACAAAAATTCCTAAACCCAATGAGTCTACTACCTGTGATGATAAGTTTTATTTTGATCTTGATGGCTGCAATATTTCTGAAGTGATTATGTTCCTACAAAAGCTTGCTAGAAGTCCTAATGCTAGTGCTATTAATATGGCTTTCAACAAACATATTACAAATGCTCTCATTAAAATTAAGAAATAACAAAGCTTCTATTCCTAAGAAAGTATAGGATAGTTGGGAACCCATCATTAATATGCAAGTGAATGACTTTGATATCAAAGCTTCATGTGACCTTGGTTCTAGTATCTCTATTATGCCTAGAAAGATCTATGAAATGCTTTATTTGCCACCTTTGGAAGATTAGTATTTAGATGTCCCACTTGATGATAACGATAATATGAAACTTATGGGATTGTCAATTATGTTCTTATTATGTTTAATAATACCTATGTACCTGTTGATTTCTATGTTTTGGATGTTGAATACAATGCTTCTTGTCTTATTACTTTGGGAAGACCTTTTCTTAGAACCGTTGGTGCCATTATTGATATGAAAAAGGCACCATTAAATATAGATTTGCATTTAAGAAAGGTATTGAACACTTCCCTATGAGGAGAGAGAAGTTACCTTCTGCTCCTCCTTTAAAAGAAAAATTTGATGTTAATGCTTCTTCATTTCAAAATACTTGATTTCTTGCTTCTTGTGCCTAACTTAAAGGCGTTAAAGAAAAGTACTTCTTGGGAGATAAACCAATATTTTTATTGAGTATTGGAAGTTATTACTTCTATAATAATCTCTCATTATCCTTTTTATTTGATTTTTGTACCAAGAATAACCTCTAATGAGAGGGAATTAAGATTTGGGGAAGTTGCTGTCCCGAAATAGATTTTCGTGCTTCACTGTAAAAATTCGTGAAAAATATCTATATGTCGGATTGAGCTGTAATTTTCTGAGTAAATCCCCCAGGTTATTAGATAAATTTATTTAGTTCGTCACTTTTTGATTTGAGCAACAGAAGGTCTTCGAAAAAATCGGTTTTACCTGTTGGTCTGTTTTGACAGATTTCTGCTATTATTTGCATTTGCTTCTTATCGATTTATTTTTGAGTTCTTTTTGGTAAATTGAGATTTTTAAAGTAATTTGCTTCAGTCTCTTGTGTTCTTATTGGAATTTTTTCTGTTTTGAACTAAACAAAAAAGGTTAATTACTTTTGAATGCACTAATATTGCTAATGAAGATTGTGTGAAGTTTTGTGTGAAGGAAAAATTTCAAGTGTAGAGGAAAAATGATGTAATGAGATGAATAATGGACAAAATATCAAGCTTGGGGATGCCACCCCGTGTCACCCCAAGAAATATTCAAGAGGTACAAGCGTGGGGCATCCCCTTCTTCATCAATAAAAATCTCAGGTCTCTTTCTAGACACTTCGTTTTTATTGTTTCATGCACTGTTGTGTTGTTCTTGGAGCTGTCTTAGTTTTTGTTTTTGGTTTTATTTTTCTTAGTTTTCTTGAATAAAGTAGTTGGACCCCCATTTTTCTGTGATGTTTTCAAATAAGTTGATTGGTGTTGGAAAAGAGTAGAAAGTTTCATGCTTATAGTGGTACAAAAGTAAGCTTGCTTTGACTGTGGCTTAGAATTTATCATATCATGCTAGATGTTGTTTTGACATTATGCTTAGTGATTATTGCTGTAGCATTACTTGTTCCAAACAATTGAGATTGCTTAGTGTGCTTTGAAAGAATCATGCGTTGTTTTAGCATAAAAAATTATAGTATTGTGGTATTCTCCTTTGATGCTTTGTTTGGGTTGACTTGGCACATGATCACACCAAGTTATGACATTAACCAGTCACCATTATCCTCTATGATCATTTATTTTTTGACTTGTGATACCACTTTATGCTTTCTTTGATAATGTTTTGTCGCTCTGCATGATTATGGCCATTATTGCTCTCTTAGTTGGTCGCTCCCAGTCTTTTGCTAGCCTCCACTTGTATTGAGTAAGATCTACTTATGCGTCCAACTCCCAAGAATCCAAGTCATTCCAAAGTGTCCACTATAAATTCCTATGCATGGTGTGTTACACCATTTCAAGTAAATTCCTGTTTTATCGACCTTCCAATTAAAAAGTCATTTTGTTATGTGAAAAATTAGGGATTAAAGCTCTCAAAAATTTGATGGCACACTTCATTTTTCTTGCCCCTAATAAACTTGAACCATTGTGTCATCTATGTTGTATATGCTTGCATTTATAAGTTGGTATTAGCAGAACCGTACTGTCACGGGGAACGCTTTCAACACTTGTACATATCTACCCAGTTTATATCATGCTCTTTTGTTTATGGATGTCGGCGGTGTCAAATAAATGGGAGCTTGTAAGTCCTTGTAGTTATGTATATGTGTTAGAGAAACGCCTAGGCCGCTAGCCTAAGCCATGCCTAATCATGGTGGAAACTTGCAGCATAACCATAGTGAGCAATCTATGAAGCATTCTTCTTATAAAAAAAGATACGAGATACAGAAAAAAGAGAAAAGGAGGAAAGAAGAGAAAAAGCACCATTTTTCCATGGTAAATAAGAAGATTGCTAAGATGCTCATTGTCGGTTGCCTTGTCATTTTGAAATGGGTAGCTCCTATATCATGGGGCAAGGGGTACCCCGTTAGAGGTTCTCTATGATACACATGTATTTACTATGACAAGAACTTATCGGTAACTAAAGTTGAGTAGCATGAGGAACGACCCTCATACTCAAGGGACATGAGATTGCCAACTTATACTTTGTCAAGCATATACTCCATATTTTGTTCACTTTAACCTTAATCACTTCAAGATGCTTATGATAGGGGCAATGAGAGCTGAAAGCTAACAAGTACCATAATTTTTGGAAGCTCTTTTTGAAACTTGAAATCCCTGCTTCCCTTTAAAGGGCCTTTCTTCCACTTTTATATTGAGTCTCCACCTTCTATCCTTAGGCACCAATTAAGAGAGCATAGTTGTCATTCTTAGTTCTATGTGCATTGTCCCAAAACTTATTGATTGATTCATACTGTTGATATTGCTTGTTCTTGAACTACTTGTATCTAGTGACCCTTATGAACTTTGAAGGTGTCCTATGCATTTATGTTTTGCTACTCCATGAGGGACACGCTGAATGCCACTATGCTATGTTTTCTATATTTGAAACAAACAAACGTCTTTTAATGCATTGTTATTCATGATCTTTGTTTGTATCCTTTCATGTTGCAATATAGTTGCTTTGACTTATTGTTAGAACCTCATCTTTCATGCTCAAGTTTAGAGATCTTTGATCCCATCTTTCAATGCTTAAAAATGGTTTGATCAAGATTGTGATGGTGCGTCTCAACTCAAAAATTATTCTTTTTTATCACTTACCTAATCGAGGACGAGCAGGAGTTAAGCTTGGGGTTGTTGATATGTCGTAAACGTATCTATAACTTTTTATGTGCCATACTTGTTTAGTATCAATTTTTTTTTGCTTTGTATACAATTTGAGGTATTTTTATACATTTTCTGGGAATAACCTATTAACAAGATGCCACAGTGCTAGTTGCCTGTTTTCTGCTGTTTTTGGTTTTAGAAAAGCTAGTAAAGAAATATTCTCGGAATTGGACGGGACGAAAGACAAAGTCAATATTTCACCGAGGAGAACACGGAGTCGAGAGGAGAGACGGAGGGGCGAGCCAGGGTAGCCACACCCCCCAGGCGCGGCCCCACCCTAGACCGCTCCTAGGCAGGGTGTGGGCCCCCTGGGCGCCCCTGCCTCACCTCTTCACCTATAAGAAGCCCCTGATACCAAAATCCTAAACACCCGATCACATCTCCATGAAACAGTCCGTAGCCGCCAGCACCATCGTCCCTAGATCGGGGGGATCTGAAGCTCTTCCCGGCACCCTGCCAGAGGGAATAGATCATCCCGGAGGCCTTCTTCACCACCATGCCAGCCTCCAGTATGATGCGTTAGTAGTCCACTCTTGGACTATGGGTCCATACAATAGCTAGATGGTTGTTTCTCCTCCTCCGTGCTTTCATGTTTAGATCTTGTGAGCTCCGTTCATGATCAAGATCATCTATTTGTAATCATACATGTTGTGTTTGCGGGGATACGATGGATATTGAGATTACTATTGTCAGATTGATTATTGATTCTATCATGCCTTATTGACTATTGATTCTATCATGTCTGTGTTGTTTGAGATCTTGCATGGTCTCTATTTCTAGTAGCTATCTTGGCCAAGTAGATGCTATTGACTCCAAGAGGGAGTATTTATGCTCGATAGTAGATTCATGCCTCTATTAAATCTGGGGAAGTGTCAGGAATCTCTAAGGTTATAGATGTGTTGTTGCTATTAGGGAGAAAACAACAATCTTTTGTTCATGGAACAATTGTATTGTTTACCTTACACATTTTGCTTAACACAATTATCCGTTGCTTGCAACTTAATATTGGAGGGGGTTCGGATGATAACCTGAAGCTGGATTACTAGTCATAGATGCAGTTGGATGGCGGTCTATGTATATTGTTGTAATGCCAAATCAAGTCTCATAGGATCATGAATGTCTAGTATTGTATTTTTATGCCTTGCTCAGTCCTGTCAATCGCCCCACTGTAATTTGTTTACCCAGCATGTTACGTTATCTATCTTAAGGTGAACACCTCTAGTGAACTGTGGACCCCGGTCCAATCTTTACCACTGATACATCTTCCACTGTTACAGTTTACTTTCTACAAGCTACCATTACCTTCCACACTATACATTTAATCCTTTGTTTTCAGTAAACCAGTGAGATTGACACCCTCATTACAAGTTAGGGCGAAGTCTTGAGTTTGTGTTGTGCAGGATTCCAAGTTTCCAGCAACACCTTGGGGTTGTTTCCTTGCTCCTACTGGTTCGATAAAATTTATTTAATAGCCGAGGGAAAATTTCCAGCTATGCTCATCATACCTTCCTCTTGAGGTTTCCCAACCGAATCTCTATATAGTTGAGCCGCGTCAATTATTACCTAATACTAAAGATGGTAGGACCAAACGGCGTCGTCACCATCCAAGGAATCTTTACTAGATCTGACAATTATGATAGGGAATTCAATAGAATCTTCCAATCATTCGGCATGCAGGAGGAGCTTGCAAAGCTAAAGGAGTCAACAGACACTATCCTCCCCCAGTGAGCAAGCCAAACGCACCTGAGCAGTACTTCGACTCCACTATAAACACCAAGGAGATCCAGGTCCACCCAACAAACCCCACCAATACGACCCTCATCACCAACAACTTGAGTTCCACATAGGAACTCTCGCTCGTCGAATTCCTCTATGAGCACTAGGAAATCTTCGCATGTGTCCTACGAACATGCCAGGAGTTCCCAGAGAATTCTTCGAGCATGCACTTAATGTGTATCCTGACGCACGGCCAGTAAAGCAATCGATGTGTCGATTGTCCGAGGAAAGAGCCAAGGTGGTTGGTATGGAAGTCAACAGAATCCTCGACGCTCACTACAAGAAATGTTTCCTTCCGCAATGACTTTGCCCGTCGGTCGTCATAGAAGGCGCGTGTTCCACGATGAAATTCTTGGCTGACCGTGGCTGATGGAAACTTTTTTTGGTTTTGAACCCCTCTACTACGGCGAAAACGGTAAAAACATGGACAAAGCTCGACGGGCGCATGGCATGAGGAAGATTTCCGGTTTGTTGACTCGCCAAAGAATTTTAGGCGTGTGAGTCCCATAAGGTACTGACTCTAGAGGACCATACATTTTGATCGCGCCTCCCTGATTTAAACTCGATAACGTTGTTTGATGCCTCTTCCGTTTAGTCAGGCTGTTGGGTCCCACATGTCTGCCTCTCATTACAAGAATTGTGTGTATGATGGAATTATTTCCTTCCCTGTTTCGAACTTGATAGCATTGCTCGATGCATCTGCCGTTTAATCAGGCTGCTGGATCCCACGTGTCATCCTCACACTAGAAGAAACGTGTGCATGATGGATTTTTTTTCTTGGCTCGTGCCTCCCTGATTTGAAATCAATAGCGTTGCTCAATCTATCTGCCGTTAATCATGCTCTGGGTCCCACATGTCAGCCTCTCATTAGAAGAATCGTGTGTATGATGGATTTTTTACTTCGCTCCTTCTTCCCTGTTCCGAACTTGATAGCGCTCCTAGATGCATCTACCGTTTAATCACGTGGTTGGGCCCCACATGTCATCCTATCATTAGAAGAAACGTGTGCATGATGGATTTTTTTCTTTAGCTCGTGCCTCCCTGATTTGAACTCGATAACATTGCTCGATCTATCTGTCATTAATCACGCTTCTGGGTCCCACATGCAAGCCTCTCATTACAAGAATTGTGTGTATGATGGAATTTTTCCTTCGCTCCCGCTATCCCGTTCCGAATTTGATAGTATTGCTAGATGCATCTACCGTTTAATCATGCAGCTGGGCCCCACATGTCATCCTCTTATTAGAAGAAAGGTGTGCATGATGGATTTTTTACTTTCATGCCTCCCTGATTTGAACTCGATAACGTTGCTTGATCTATCTGTCTTTAATCATGCTTCTAGGTCCCACATGCCAGCCTCTCATTAGAAGAATCGTGTGTATATCGTGTGTATGATAGAATTTTTTCCTTCGATCCCGCTACCCTATTCCGAACTTGATTGTGCTGCTAGATGCATCTACCATTTAATCACGCAGCTGACCTCCATATATCGTCCTCTAATTAGAATAAACATGTGTATGATGGATTTTTTTGACGACGGTCACGCCTCTATGTTAACTTGATAGCGTTGCTCGGCGAATCTGCCATTTGGCCACGCATCTTGGTCCCACATGTCAGCATCTCATTAGAAGAAACTTCTGCATGTTAGACTTTTTCTCGCTCGCGCCTCCCTATTTCGAACTTGGCAACGTTGCTCGATGCAGCACATGTATAATGTCTCGCTGGTGGGTCCCACATGTCAACCTCTCTGTAAATGAAACATGCTATGATGGTTTCGGCCGCCTCCGTTGTTCTGACCTTGGTCCGTTGCTAGGTCCTAGATGTGAGCCTTCTTTGTGTAGGACACGTGTCTAGGCTAGGTCCCAGATGTCAGCCTCTATTTGAAAGAAACGTGTGTATGTTGGACTATTTTTTTGGGTCGAGTCCACCGTTCTGACTTTGGCAACATTGCTAGATGCAGGAGAAGTTTATCTGGGTCCAGGTTTCATCCTCTAAAAAATTTACTCTATACTCTGTTGTTGCGTCCCACATATCAGCGTTAGTATATAATAACAGAAATTGCCACGACCACTATTTTGACTTTGGTACGTTGTTGGGTCCCACATGTTAGTCTTCTCTGTGCAGGAAACATTTCTATGCCAGGTCCCAGATGCCAGCCTCTATTTGAAATAAACATGTGTATAGTTGGACCAATTTTTTGGATCGAATCCATGCTAGATCCAGCAGAAGTTTATCTGGGTCCCAGATGTCAGCCTCAGAGAACAAAAAATGTTAATCTATACTCTGTAGCCGAGTCCCACATGTCAGCCTCAATATATAATAATATAAATTTCCATGACCACTATTTTTACCTTGGTATATTGCTGGGTCTGACATGTCAGCATTCCCTGTGCAGGAAACGTGTCTATGCTAGGACCCACATGCCAGCCTCTATTTGAAAAATGTGGTATATATGTTCGACTGTTTTTCGCGTCTAGTCTATCATTCTGACCTTGGCAAAATTACTATATGCAGCTGCAGTTTATCTGGGTCCCAGATGTCAGCCGCAGAGTATAAAAAAGTTGACTCTATTGAAAGAGCATTTTCCTAATCCCTCTGATTTTGATGTTTGATAACAACACACTTATCGGTTTAACTGTGTGCTAAGTGTATCACAGGTTTGATAAGGGGTGGCACAAATATTGGCATATCAATTCCCTTTGCGAAAAACCATTGTGCCAACCGGTAGTACCGGAACTACGACCGGTACTACCGCTTGACACCGGTACTGCCGGTTCCAGTACCGGTTGGCACCGTCCAAAACTGATAAGGGTGTGTGCTAGTCAGTACCACCCGGTACCACGGAGCGGCACTACCGGTCCAACCGGTAGTACCGCTTGACACTGTTGTACCGCTCGGAAGTACCGTACCGTACTAAAGAACACCCACTCCTCTCCGTTTTGGTCAGTACCAAGCGGTACTTGGGACCGGTACTACCGCCCCGACCGGTAGTACCATGTCATACGACCGGTACTACCGCTTGGGGTAGTACCGCAAGGGCGATATCGCCCAAAAATGAAGAAGGCTAGACGAACTGAAGCATCTCCGGTACCTGGTCCGGTACTTGACGGTGGTACCGCTTGCAAGCGGTACTACCGCTTGAGGACCGGTACTACCGGTGCATTAATGACTCCAATGGCCATATTTCATGGAGGGGTATAAATACCCCTCCACCTACCTTGGGACAAGCTGCTCAGCTCATTAAAGTCAAAGACCACCATTGGAGCCCATTGGAGCCACCCAAATCTTCAAGATCTCCTCATCCCACCACCCAAAGTCCTTGATCTTCGGGGAATCGAAGGAGGAGGCCCCGATCTACTACTTCACCAAAAGATATCTTCATTTCCCCTCATTTCATTGAGGGCCCCTTTTCTCTAGTGTTTTCTTGGAAACCCTAGTTCTTGTTTTGATTCTTACAAGCTTGTCTTTGATTGCTTTGACAGCTTGCTTGTATTTGGGAGCCTCCAATTAAGCTGTGGATGTGTGCCCCAAACTTGTAACGGTGCCGGCTTCCACCTTGATGGTTGCCGATATAGTGGAAGGTGAATCGATCCCGTTGGGGTGAGATTCATCGGAGAACAAGGGAGGCCTCTCGTGGCGTTGGTGGTTTGAAACCACCCCCTCTCCAAATGTAGACGTACTTCCCCTCAAAAGGAAGGAACTACGGGAAACAAATCCTTGTGTCTCCGCGTCCACTTTTCGGTTACTTCTATCCTTTACCGCACCTTACTTACTTGCTAGTACTTTGTGTTGTGGTAGTCCTTGCATAATTGTCATATAGGTAAATTCACCGTAGTTGCATTATCTAGAGAATTTACCTTTTTGTCAAACCTTAATTTTAAAAAGAAGAAAATTTGAAGTAGCACCTATTCACCCCCCCTCTAGGTGCCCATACGATCCTTTCAATTGGTATCAGAGCCTCGGCTCTTTATTCGGGCTTTACCACCTAAGAGAATATGGGTAGCAACGATGGGGATGGTGGTAGTGAGCCGACACCGGTGACCATGGAAGATCTCAAAAACTTGGAAACAAGATTGAGCTCTTCCTTGGTCAACAAAGTCAAGAAGATGCTCGAGTAACTTCTTAAAGACAAAGAAAGCTCATCACCTCCATCTCCTCGAGAGGATCAACCATCCATTTTACCTAAAGGGAATACACCGGTATCCCCCGAGGTTATGGTGGTGGGGGGTAAACTTGACAACGTTAATTCCTCCACACACAATGATGGTGGGAAGGGTGAGCACCGTGACTCATGGTACTCTCCCGACCATCCAATCCCTCACCCCCTTGTTTACAATAGAGGTGACCCACCTAAGCTTGAAGAATATGCTACTTTTGCTCAATGTCAATCACTAATGAGGACTCATATGCGCAACTCTTGCATTGAACTATGGAACATCATCGAGCATGGACTCTTTATTGGGGATCCAAACAACTTGACAAGAAGAGAGGTTGTTAATAGTCAACTCAATGCCACTGCTTTGCATATGATTCAACAAGGTTTGGGGACAAAGGATTATCCACACATTGAGCACTTTAGCATTGCCAAGGAAGCTTGGGATGCTCTCACTGTGTTGTTTATTGGAAATGAGAGTATGAGGAGGAACCGATATGATGCTCTAAGCAATGAAGCCGAAGGCTTCTACATGAAAGAAGGTGAAGATCACGAAGACATGTACCGAAGGCTCAAGACCACCGCCACTGCTTTTAGGAATGTGGGTGCCTCACATGTAGATGATGCATGGATAAAAAGGAAATATGTGAGTGCACTCATGCCTTTTGAGCCCACCGACTTGAAGAGCCTACAAGGAAGACACAACTACCATCTCATGACCTCAAATGAAGTTATGCAAGAGATGGCTGCTTTCAAGGTTGTCGCCAAGAATGCCAAAGATGCCCGTGCTCGTGCCCTTGGTATGAGCAATGTTGTCAATGTTGCTTTGAAGGCCAAAGTTGTGGACCATGGGTATGAAGATGATAGTGATGAAGGGCTTTCCATGGAACATCCCGATGAAGTCAAGATTGCTCATGGTCAATATATGGCTTTCTATGCAAAGAACTTTTGGAAGAACCCCGCCAAGTCCAAGATGGAAATGGAACGGAGAAGCAATCCAAATGGGAAAAGAGAGAATACCACAAGGTTGAGAACTTGCTTCAATTGTGCTGACCGCTACCACTTTGTGGCTAGTTGCCCCTATGAGAAGAGAGAAGATCATGGTGGAAAGCTTGTGTTGAAGAAGACTCTCAAGGGACCGTACAAGAAACCTTTCATCAAAAAGAATCCCATCAACAAGAAGCTGGGAGAAATTGTCTTGATCACTCATGAAGAGTACTCCTCCGACAATGAAGATGATGAAGATGACGAAGAGGAAACTTCTCATGGTGTGGCTGCTCTTGCCACCACCTCTACTCCGACATTCTCACTCTTCGATTCTCCAAATGAGAACTCTTCCACCAAGAACGCCACTTGCCTTATGGCAAGAGGAACGGAGGTATCTTCATCATCCCGCTCTACTCACTTAGATAATGATGAAATTGATGATGAGATGTCTCTTGATGTTAAAAAGGAATTAATTGCCTTTGATGAGTTTATGACTAACCTAGAAGGTGATGCTAAGCTACATTTTTGAAACATCTTAGATCAACTATCACATACTCAAGAGCTTCTAGATGTAAGATGTAAACTTGGGCATGCACATATGATTGAGCTAGAGGCCCTAAACAATGCTCCAGAAGAAGAACAAGAAACTAGGTTGTCACTTGAATTAAAACTTGAAGGGCTTGATGAGGCCAATGACATTATTGTTAACAAACTCATCAAAGAGCATGATCATGCTATTGCTAAATATAAAAGATCTAAAAAGGACAAGGTTGAGTTTGGTGTGGTTCATGAAAAACTTGCCGAGGACTTTAGCTTGCTTAACAAGGCCCACAAGGCCTTGGAGAGTGAACTGTTGTCACTCACAAAGTCCCATGAAACGCTTCAAACTCAATTGGCCAATATTCCTTTACCTAGTAACTTCATTCCATCTAGTAGCACAACTATTCTTGAAGATAATGCTAGGTTGAAGGGGGAGCTTGCTAAGGCCACATTTCCACAAGGCAACAAGTCCATTCATGAACTTTTGAGCAAGCAAAGGCGTAGTGGTGATAAAGGGGGCATTGGTTTTGTTTCCAAAACCAAGAAGAAGAACAATAAGAAGAAGAAGGACAAACCCGCACAAGAGACCAACAAGACCATTGTGGAGAGTAAGACCACAAATGGTAAAACTATGTCACATGATGACTTTGCGGGAAGTGCTAACCCTCACTATGTTCTAATGCGTGATTACTATGGTGATGCGTATGCACAATATGTTGGTCCTTATGATGGTTATATTGCTTGGTCTATTTGGGTTCCCAAGACCCTTGTTGCTAACAAAAGAGGACCCATTGAAAAATGGGTACCTAAAAATTAGCTTGATTTTTTGTAGACTTATGCTTCCGGAGGGTCAAAGTGGGTGCTTGATAGTGGTTGCACAAGTCATATGACCGGAAGCTCGTCTATTGTTAAGGAGTTAAAGCCTAATGATGATCAAATTACCGTGACATATGCCGACAAATCAAAGTCTAAGGTAATGGGTTTCGGCAAGGTTGTGGTTGCTCACGACATTACACTCGTGAACGTCATGCTTGTTGAGACCCTTGGATACAATTTACTTTCTACCCTTGCTCTTGGTAAGATGGGATTTGCCGTCTTCATTGATGTAGATATTGTGGTCCTCTTGTGGAGCAAGTCTCTCAAGGTCGCTTTCGTTGGGCACGTCGAACATGACTTGTATGTGGTGGACTTCTCGGAGCAAACCACTACAGGTCCGATGTGCTTATTCGGAAAGGCCGATGTGGGTTGGTTATGGCATCACTGACTAGCCCATGTCAATATGAGAACTTTGCAAAGTCTCCATAAAAAGGGCCATATAGTTGGACCAAAAGAAAATGTTTCCTTTGCCAAAGATCGTGTTTGCAGGGCATGTGTTCTAGGGAAGATGCATGACGCTCCTCACAAGCCCACGAACCAAATCAAGTCTAACAAGATCTTGGAACTCCTCCATGTGGACTTATTTGGTCCTCCATCTCATGCAAGTCTTGGAGGGAAGAAATATTGTTTGGTGATTGTTGACAACTTTTCAAGATACTCTTGGGTTTATTTCTTCAAGTTGAAGAGTGAAACTCAAAGGACTTTTATCGACTTCATCATCTTGGTTCAACGGCAACACAATGTTCCCGTGTTGATTATAAGAAGTGACAACGGCACCGAGTTCAAGAACTACACCTTGAATGATTTCCTAAGTGATGAGGGGATTAAACATCAATATTCCGCTGCATACACCCCTCAACAAAATGGTGTGGCTGAAAGGAAGTTCCGGACTCTTATTGAGATGGCTAGGACCATGTTGGCGGAGTTTAAATCTCCATACAACTTCTGGGCCGAAGCCATCTCCACCGCTTGCCATGCTTCAAACCGACTCTACCTCCGCAAGAAAATCAACAAGACTCCATATGAGATACTTACCGGTAACAAGCCCAACATATCTTATTTCCGGGTGTTCGGTTGTAAGTGTTTCTATCTCATCAAAGGTGTTCGTTTGTCTAAATTCGAGTCTAAAGCATTAGAGGGTATTTTTGTTGGCTATGGTCTCGAATCTCACACTTATAGAATCTATGACAAGCTCTCCGGAGCCGTCATAGAATCTTGTAGTGTGACCTTCGAAGAATATGATGGTCCCCAAGGGGGGCGTGTTGATGCTTGTGATGCAGATGATGAAATGCCTCAGGATGCCATAGGAAGAATGGGTGTGGGTTACATCCGCCCCGTCGAGGAACCCCTTATGGCGGATCGAGAAGAACTATGCTCCACTCAAGTGGAGCCCTCATCTTCACAACCTCAACATGCTCCATCTACCGAAGAGGACATTGACTCAAGCCAAAGACAAGATGTGGACCCTCAACATAGTGATCAATGTGTGAATTCTAGTCAAAGGGAGCTTGTTCCATTCGATGGGTTGTCAAGTGGTGCCAAGTCAATTTGTCAAGGAAGATCCATCCAAACTGTTTTGAGACAAGCTCAAATTGATGCTAGAAGAGCACTTGATCAAGACCAAGGTTAATCCTTGCCTCCCAATGTGGAGGATGACTCCAATGATGATCAAGGTCAAGTTGATGGTCAAGACGAGGATCAAAATGATGAAGAGGGTCCTCCAAGAAACAATGAGGAGATCCACGCTCGGCGCGAAGCTAGAAAGGAAAGAATGTAGGAAATAAGATACCACACCCTCCAAAATGTTGTTGGAGATCTAAGGAAAGGAATTTCCACAAGAGCACAATTGAAGAGGTTCAGTGAACACCAAGCACACATCTCCATGATTGAACCAAAGAAAGTGTGGGAAGCTCTTGAAGATTCGGATTGGTTATAAGCTATGCACAAAGAGCTCAACAACTTTGAGAGAAACAAAGTGTGGAAGTTAGTTGAGAAGCCTAAGGATTGCCGCAATGTTATTGGAACAAAGTGGATATTCAAGAACAAGCAAGATGAGCATGGAATTATAGTAAGGAACAAGGCTAGATTGGTTGCACAAGGGTATTCTCAAATTGAAGGCATTGATTATGGAGAGACTTATGCACCCGTGGCTCGCCTTGAGTCCATCCGTATCCTTCTTGCTTATGCGGCACATCATAACTTTAAGTTGCAACAAATGGATGTAGAAAGTGCATTCCTTTATGGTCCTTTAAATGAATTGGTATATGTTAAGCAACCCCCGAGATTTGAGGACCCCAACTTTCCAAACCATGTCTACAAACTTGATAAGGCACTCTATGGGCTCAAGCAAGCCCCACGCACGTGGTATGAGCACCTTAGAGAGTTATTGTTTGACCGTGGCTTTGAGGTTGGGAAAATCGATCCCACTCTTTTTACTTAGAGGGTCAATGGGGAGCTTTTTGTATGCCAAATATATGTTGATGATATTATCTTTGGATCATCTAACAAAGCTTTTAATGATGAATTCTCAAAGCTTATGACTAGTAGGTTCCGGATGTCTTTGATGGGGGAGTTGAAAGTATTTCTTGGGTTTGAGATCAAGCAAGTTAGAGGAGGAACATTCTTCAACCAAGCCAAGTATACTCAAGATATGCTCAAGAGATTCAAAATGCAAGATTTGAATGGAGCTCCTACTCCCATGGCTACAAAGACTCATCTAGAACAAAATCCAAATGGTAAAGATGTGGATCAAAAGGTATACCGGTCTATGATTGGTTCTTTGCTTTACCTTTGTGCATCTAGACCCGATATTGTGTTGAGTGTAGGTGTGTGTGCAAGATATCAAGCGGCTCCTAAGGAAAGCCATTTAATGGCGGTCAAGAGAATCTTTCGATATTTAGTTCATACCCCATTTTATGGTCTTTGGTATCCTCGAGGTTCAACATTTGCTCTCTTTGGGTACACGGATTCGGATTGGGCGGGGGACAAGGATGACAGAAAATCAACATCCGGGGCGTGCCAATTCCTTGGTAGGTCCTTGGTATGTTGGTCTTCTAAGAAGCAAAATTGTATATCTCTCTCCACCTCCGAAGCCGAGTATGTTGCTGCCGCTAGTGCTTTCACTCAATTGCTATGGATGAGGCAAACTTTAAAGGAATACGGTGTCCATTGTGACAAAGTGCCTCTTCTATGTGACAATGAAAGTGGCATCAAAATTGCATACAAACCGGTGGACCACACAAGGAAAAAGCATATTGAGATTCGTCATCACTTCATTAGAGATCATGTTGCTCGAGGTGATATTGATCTATCCTATGTTTCAACCAAAGATCAACTTGTCGATATCTTCACGAAGCCACTTGATGAAGCAAGGTTTTGCTACTTGAGGAATGAACTAAATATCGTAGATTCAAGAAGCTTGACTTGATTATCTTGCACTCTCACCTAATACTCGACCCATATTGTGTTTAGGTGTAGGAATGGATATAGGGGGAGTGCGGTCCTAATTGATTAGACTATCCCTCACCCCATTATGCGCAAAGTAAACAAAATCATTCCTCTTAATATCATTTTGTGATATGTGAGCTCAATGATGAGTTATGGTAATGGACCCAAGATATATCTTCGTGGTGCCAAGCCGAGTATACTCAAATATGGTGGCCTAGGCCACCCCCCTCTCAATCGAGAGGTTGATGTGCATACTCGTGTTTGTCATTTTTGAGTTGATTTGTACTCATGATTGTCATCTTGTGAATTGCCTTCATCGTTCTTAGTCTCATGCACTCTAGTTTGGTTTTGAACTCCCTTTTTCTCGATTTTTAGAGTGCATGTGCTTCCCAGCTCACTTGTCTTAACCCAAGCCTCCTTACTCCCTCACGAAAACCCTCTCTCTATGTGCACAAGAATCATCCTTGTTTCCTGGAATTTGGAATCAGATGGGACCGGTATTACCGGATGTGGGAGCGGTACTACCGGACCTGGGTAGTTCCCAGGTCGTCTCCTGGAAGAACTGGTCCAGGAACGGTACTACCGCCCACATGTCAGGTACTACCGGTCACCGGTACTACCGGTTGGGGAACCGGTACTACCACTTACAAGCGGTACTACCGCTTCAGCAACCGGTACTACTGGTCGGCGTTTTCCTGGTATATATTAGACGCGCGTGGGGAGGCACCACTCAGTGCCCCATTCATCCCCACTCCCTCCACTCATACCCGCGCCGCCGCATGAGACCTTGAAGCCGCCGGAGCCCTGCCGCGCCCTCCTCTCCCCGGATTCCCCTTGGATTCGGCCTCTTGGCGGGCTCCCACCTCTTTCCACCGCCATGGATCCTGGTACAACCACCCTTTCTCTCCCCGTTTGATTTCCCCATTAGATCTAGGTTTTGGCTTAGATTTGTGGAGAAATTGACTTTTTGAAAGGTTGTACTGCCATATGCTTCCTTGTTACCGAGTAGAATCATCTATTTGCAGTTCAATGCCATCAATTTGGTCCGTTTTCATCAGATCTGACGATCTTGTGCCGCTCAACCGGTAGTACCGGAACTTTTTCCGGTACTACCGCTTGCAAGAGGTACTACTGGTTGTCAGGTCCGGTAGTACCGGCCCAAACTGACCACATTTTTCTGCTTAAATACTAGATTCTCTCGTTTGCTCCTTTTGATTCTTGTGCCCTTACCCCCTTGTTATCCTCCCTCGTGCTTTCACAGATGCAGGTGGTTCTCGGGATGCACGCAAGCGTTCCAAGACTAGCCGTGAGATTGTTGAGGAAGAGACGGAGTCTGAGGAAGAGGTTATGCCACAGCCAAGAACCGTTCCAAGTTGCCTGCCACTCGAGGTGGTCGTGGGGGCCGTGAAGGGGTTACCAAGCGCTCTGCTGTGCGTGGCAGCGCCCCTCCCTCTCGCCCCCCTTCCACTGGGCGTACCAAAAGTCTCAGCTCTGGGCCAAGGAAACTGTCAGACATCTCTGAGTCAGAGTTTAGGGCTCTCCGGATTGAAAATGCTTACTCCCGCAACCGGAGCGAGGCAAGGGAAGACAGTCTCTTCTATGATGATTTCCAAGAGCATGTTTATCATGAGGTTCTTTTGACCAATATCCAGATGGTGGTGCCTCAGCAGTGGATTGACATGGGGCACATTGACAAGAATCTTGACTACTTTGCTGAAGCTGAGGAAATCTGCTCTCACCTTGGCTTGTTCCCCATTATGGAGTTTCAGTATGACTATGATCCCCTCCTTATTTGCCAGTTTTATGCCACTGCACATTTCCACACTGGCCGCACTCGGAAGATTACCTGGATGACTCAAGGTGCTGTCAAGGAAGCTACACTAGCGGAGTTTGCTGCAATCTTGGGGTATGAAGATCGCGGCCGGGACGTTCCTTGTGGTTTTCGCTGTCACATGCGGGATCATCCCTCCAAAAAGGATGTCCTTACACCTTTGTATATTCGGGGCCGTGGGGTCGCTGGCAAGATCAAGGATCTTCTCCCCACATATGACATTCTCCATCTCGCTATCATGTTCCCGCAAGCCTCTCATTACAAGAATCGTGTGTATGATGGAATTTTTCCTTCGCTCCCGCTATCCTGTTCCGAATTTGATAGTATTGCTAGATGCATCTACCGTTTAATCATGTAGCTGGGCCCCACATGTCATCCTCTTATTAGAAGAAAGGTGTGCATGATGGATTTTTTACTTTCATGCCTCCCTGATTTGAACTCGATAACGTTGCTTGATCTATCTGTCTTTAATCATGCTTCTAGGTCCCACATGCCAGCCTCTCATTAGAAGAATCGTGTGTATATCGTGTGTATGATAGAATTTTTTCCTTCGATCCCGCTACCCTATTCCGAACTTGATTGCGCTGCTAGATGCATCTACCACTTAATCACGCAGCTGACCTCCATATATCATCCTCTAATTAGAATAAACATGTGTATGATGGATTTTTTTGACGACGGTCACGCCTCTATGTTAAGTTGATAGCGTTGCTTGGCGAATCTGCCATTTGGTCATGCATCTTGGTCCCACATGTCAGCATCTCATTAGAATAAACTTCTGCATGTTAGACTTTTTCTCGCTCGCGCCTCCCTATTTCGAACTTGGCAACGTTGCTCGATGCAGAACATGTATAATGTCTCGCAGGTGGGTCCCACATGTCAACCTCTCTGTAAATGAAACATGCTATGATGGTTTCGGCCGCCTCCGTTGTTCTGACCTTGGTCCGTTGCTAGGTCCTAGATGTCAGCCTTCTTTGTGCAGGACACGTGTCTAGGCTAGGTCCCAGATGTCAGCCTCCATTTGAAAGAAACGTGTGTATGTTGGACTATTTTTTTGGGTCGAGTCCGCCGTTCTGACCTTGGCAACATTGCTAGATGCAGGAGAAGTTTATCTGGGTCCAGGTTTCATCCTCTAAAAAATTTAATCTATACTCTGTTGTTGCGTCCCACATATCAGCGTTAGTATATAATAACAGAAATTGCCACGAACACTATTTTGACTTTGGTACGTTGTTGGGTCCCACATGTTAGTCTTCTCTGTGCAGAAAACATGTCTATGCTAGGTCCCAGATGCCAGCCTCTATTTGAAATAAACATGTGTATAGTTGGACCAATTTTTCGGATCGAATCCATGCTAGATCCAGCAGCAGTTTATCTTGGTCCCAGATGTCAGCCTTAGAGAACAAAAAATGTTAATCTATACTCTATAGCCGAGTCCCACATGTTAGCCTTAATATATAATAATACAAATTTCCATGACCACTATTTTGACCTTGGTATATTGCTGGGTCTGACATGTCAGCGTTCCCTGTGCAGGAAACGTGTCTATGCTAGGTCCCACATGCGAGCCTCTATTTGAAAAATGTGGTATATATGTTCGACCGTTTTTCGCGTCTAGTCTATCATTCTGACCTTGGCAACATTACTATATGCAGCTGCAGTTTATCTGGGTCCCAAATGTCACCGCAGAGTATAAAAAAGTTGACTCTATTGAAAGAGCATTTTCCTAATCCCTCTGATTTTGATGTTTGATAACAACACACTAATCGGTTTAACTGTGTGCTAAGTGTATCACAGGTTTGATAAGGGGTGGCACAAATATTGGCATATCAATTCCCTTTGTGAAAAACCATTATGCCAAGCGGTAGTATAGGAACTACGACCGGTACTCCTGCTAGACACCGGTACTGCCGGTTCCAGTACCGGTTGGCACCGTCCAAAACTGATAAGGGTGTGTGCTAGTCAGTACCACCCGGTACCACGGAGCGGCACTACCGGTCCAACCGGTAGTACCGCTTGAGACAAGCGGTACTACCGCTTGACACGGTCGTACCGCTCGGAAGTACCGGACCGTACTGAAGAACACCCACTCCTCTCCGTTTTGGTCAGTACCAAGCGGTACTTGGGACCGGTACTACCGCCCCGACCGGTAGTACCGCGTCATATGACCAGTACTACCGCTTGGGGGTAGTACCGCAAGGGCGATACCAACCAAAAATGAAGAAGGCTAGACGAAATGAAGCATCTCCGGTACCTGGTCCGGTACTTGACCGGTAGTACCGCTTGCAAGCGGTACTACCGCTTGAGGACCGGTACTACCGGTGCATTAATGACTCCAATGGCCATATTTCGTGGAGGGGTATAATTACCCCTCCAACTACCTTGTGACAAGCTGCTCAGCTCATTAAAGTCAAAGACCACCATTGGAGTCCATTGGAGCCACCCAAATCTTCAAGATCTCCTCATCCCACCACCCAAAGTCCTTGATCTTCGGGGAATTGAAGGAGGAGGCCCCGATCTACTATTTCACCAAAAGAGATCTTCATTTCCCCCTCATTTCATTGAGGGCCCCTTTGCTCTAGTGTTTTCTTGGAAACCCTAGTTCTTGTTTTGATTCTTACAATCTTGTCTTTGATTGCTTTGACAGCTTGCTTGTATTTGGGAGCCTCCGATTAAGTTGTGGATGTGTGCCCCAAACTTGTAACGGTGTTGGCTTACACCTTGAAGGTTGCCGATATAGTGGAAGGTGAATCGATCCCGTTGGGGTGAGATTCATCGGAGAACAAGGAGGCCTCTCGTGGCGTTGGTGGTTTGAAACCACCCCCTCTCCAAACGTAGACGTACTTCCCCTCATAAGGAAGGAACTACGGGAAACAAATCCTTGTGTCTCCGCGTCCACTTTTCGGTTACTTCTATCCTTTACCGCACCTTACTTACTTGCTACTATGTGTTGTGGTAGTCCTTGCATAATTGTCATATAGGTAAATTCACCGTAGTTGCATTATCTAGAGAATTTACATTTTTGTCAGACCTTAATTTGAAAAAGAAGAAAATTTGAAGTAGCACCTATTCACCCCCCTCTAGGTGCCCATACGATCCTTTCATCTATAATAACACAAATTGCCTAGGATTTGAACTCGAGACCTCAGGAGTGGCTATCTGCGTGCCTTGCCACTACGCAAGAAACAGTTAATACAATAGAATCGTTAAATGGTGCTTCTATAACTTATGAATTTGTCTCCTTAAAAAGATTTTCTTTGACCATGTTTATCTCCCATCGAATAGTAAGGTGGCACTCCTGGCATCTAAACTAAAAAGTGCTACATAATGAGTAGTTTCTACGCAAAAATGCTACATAAACCGTGTTCGGTTACCATATCTTTGAATGACAAAGGGCCCGGGAGGAGCAAAAAACCTGAAGTCTGCCGAAGTACATACATCCGGATAAAACCAGTCCTCTTTCGGTAAAAGAATCGAATCAATCCTTTCCTTATCCAACTTTGAGATCCACCAGACTGTGTGGAAAAGAAACACGAAATCCAAGAAAGAAGTCAAGACCGAAACCGATAGCATTGACATGTCTTTGTTCCATATTCATGCCTATTTATGGTGGTGAGTAATTCCACCTCTACCCCTTCCTGTTGAGCCTAAGAGTCCAGTCATTGATTGTCTCTAAAATAGTAGTTCTTTCCATTCTAGATATAGGAAAAAAGTGAGCCTCTTTTCAAGATATAGCCACTCCGTGTTTTGATCAGCCATTTTGTGTGGGTCGTTGGACCTTCAGGCTTCAGGTTAGGTCAGGATCCTGCTATCATGGGCTGGTTCTAAAAAGGGCCTCGTCCTTCCTATGAAATAAAGAGGTATACAACTCTAGATACGGATGCATCAAGGTGCCGGCATGTGAGAACGCTCGTCATAGCATTGCGCCATCTTAGATGTGTCTTTCGTTTTCAAAATAGGAGTTTTTTGGGTCTAGTTTATCGGTCCATCAATAAATGCGTATGGAAAGTGCAATAGTTGATGTGATGGATGTGCCCGATATCGATCAATGAAACATCGGCTCGACGCAGGATTTCAATAGAACGAAAAACAGGGATAGGTACTTTGTCCGCCGGTATCATTGGAGAGTCTAGCTATCTGGCTTGAAAAGGTGGTCCGGGACCTTCCTCTCTCCCAGCAAGCAAGACGAGATCCAAGTGTTCTTTTTTTTGTTTATACAGAATGAAATTTGATTCTGGATTGGTTTAGAACAAAGGAAATGCGCGAGCGGGAGCAAAGGATTGGGGATCTGGTTCTGGAGACATTTCGAAGGAAAAGCAAATGGCTTTAGACGAAGTAAGAAAAGCTGGTCTTAGGTTTGTCATAATTGGATTCATCTTTTAGCTGCCCTTGGCAAAGTTGATTGATAAATAATGGCTTAGTTTTCCTTCTTTTTCTTTACCAGAAGCAAAGAAGTTTAGAGTTCGTGCTTGTGCCACGAAGGTAGCGATCGAATCTGAGCTATCTTTTTTGACGGAACTTGTTTGACCACTCGCCGCTTCTTGTTCCAGCTAACCTTAGTATGTGGCTAACCTGAATCCATCAACCATTTATGTAGTGAGGAAAGCCATGCTATCAACAAATCCTATAAGCATGCTATCCATCAGCCGGGCCCAACCCGGCCCCAGGTAAACCATAAGGCATGACCCGAGCATATGCATTAAGGCTTTTACCAATTATTCCAATCGATCAGTCCGATCCTTCTCCTCCAGCTCTTGGTCTTCGCCCTAGGAATTTTGTAGTTTACTAAGCCATGTATCAGAGCCGATTATTTGAGTATCGATGTTGTTGGAGTCTAGCTTCTGACCAATCCACTTCACTTCGGAGGACATAACAGCTTAAGAAGAAATCGAGATCAGGCCCGTGGAAAGCACACACACATGCCTGGGGAATGAATCCACCTTTTCATTCTCAATACTAGGGGGGGGGGCTTATCCGACCAATCGCTTTTCATTCAAAATAGGTCTTGACCTCATCTGACTATACGAAATTTCGAAATTATTTTATGAGTGGTAGTAATGGAAAGTGCAAACCAAATTCTCTCTTATTATCTATAACTATTGAGCTTGGTCGGGGGCTGCATGAGGCAAGATAACGTTCGATCACTAATAAACTACGGCTTGTTTATGAATAGGAATTCCAGTCTCAGGTGAGCCAGTTATTGATGGGACGAGGGCTCTGCTCACCACCAGGAAAGTTATAGACCTAGAGAGGAGTAGGCGATATCACTGCGTAATGCGTTAGTGCCTGTCTGGTCGAAGTAAGAAATAGCATTAGATACTGGTCAAACAGCAGACCCGAGCATATGGAGGAGAAGTGGAAAGTCGATTCCAGGCTGAGGTGGTTGGGCAGATACCAGAGTATTTAGAAGATCGGAGTGTGTCTTAAGCTGATCGAATTTAAGATCAGATAGTTTCCTTCTGGCGTAAAGAAGAGGGATTTAGTGCGATGAGAAGTGTGCCGTAGCAAGAAGCCCGCCGTTGTAGTGATCTCCTCCAGTGGGTTTTCCAACAGTCCATGGTACAAGGAGCTCTGAGAACTAAGAATAGTTGTTTGACAACTTCGTACGACTTGTGCTAATTATAAGAATATCGGCCGTGTATTCAATAGGTTGATGCAGATCCTATCCTTTTGATAGCATCTGCATGAACCTTTGACTGAACTTCATCCTCGGTCGAAAAATACGGAGGTTTGATAAACTTTATTGGACCCACCCTATTTATAAGCGAAAGTGAGAAATCTACGGTCTTCCGGGAGAGAAATCCGAACCTAAAACTACTTTAGGTTTTGATGCACCTAAGTCGTCCACTAAACAATTGAAGTATGCTTTAGAGTGAGCTCTACCCGGGTAGAGCGAAGGAACAAAACCAAGTAAACTAGTTCAACTGATTGTTGAAACCATAACAAATTGAATCAAGCAAGCCAAAGAGGAAATCCCAGGACCATCAACAGAGGGGGAACCTAATCTAAAACAACCCTTATACACTGATATAGCAAGATAAATGAAATACAGGCATCCGTCCACAGACAAGTGTCGCAGACTCCTTTTCAAGACTTTAAGGTATGTTGGTTTCACTTTCACCTATGGATTAGCTTCCTCATCTCTATCGCTTGCTTCGCCCTGCTTGAAGGCCTAGCTCAAAGTATAAGGAAAGTCACCCGCTTAAGGAAATTGCACCGAGTCACCCTAATCCAACAGGCATATTTGAAGTAATCTATTGACACAATAAGCGGAACCCAAAAGATAGTATGTCAGATACGAGCCATTGCGCAGTCACCTATATAAAGACAATAGGGAAGGACGATGTAAGGCTTGTAGAGCTAATAACAAGTAGACAGTTGTTTGAGGCTTCAGCCTTATAAGAATAAATGAAGTGAAGGGAGCGCAGCAAGCTAAAGAGAAGCATAAGGAAATAGCTAGAGCATAGAGGAGTACAGTGACATGAGCAGCTAAGAGAACAGAGTAAAAGATATCAAATCAAGGGAATTTCTATAAAAATCACTGGGCGGTCGGATATAAGTTTTGACTTTGAGAACCCATCCGAACAGTTTGCTTGTTCCCGAATCTAGTGTAGTCTTATGTTCCTGATATCTTCATCAGCGTTTGTATCTGCCGATCCGGCAACTCTTGCTTGAAATTAATAGAAATGAGGTGGAGCTACCTCGCTACCATATTTTCGCTTCATCCCCAAGCCTTGATAAAAGATCGAGAATGACTTCTCGTATCTAGTAGATTTATCACACCTAGAGCTCAAGACGAAGGAGTTTGGTAGTAGATGTTGTTTATCCAATCCTACTTACAAAAGGGCACTAAAAAGGGATAATAGAATGGGATTCTGACACCCGGACGTGCACCGTCTGCTTCATCTTTGGCCAGGGCTCATGCGTTTCATTCCTTTCAAATGGCATAGTTGAGAAAGAAACAAGCATGCATGGATGCTTGCCCACAAGGTTTTCCTTTTTCTTGGGTCTTACTCCAAAAAAACAATATGAAAACTGTGATTCTTCTTACCTTGGGTCCAATTGAACCAACCCTTAGACAACTCTTTCCAGCTCCAAAACATGGTGTCCCTCTTAACTGAGGTAGGTAGTATTCTTGTAATTTCCTTGGTCAAGAAATCAGATCTACTTTTATAAGGCTGACATTGGGACGTTTGTTCGAGTAGGTTTAGAGTTTAGGATTGATGAGCGGAGAGCGAGTCGGTACATCTAAATTGTCAAAAACTACTCATTCATGCAAAATAGAATCATTTAGCTCAGCTTATCATTGTGGTCCCAGGTCGAGTTCCGAGAAGATTGCTCGTTGGCCTACTCAAAAAAGAAAAAAATCTATCCTCGTCTATACCTATACGTACGGTATTCATGACCTACAAGTATAGGGGTGTATCGCAGTACTTTCGATAAATAGGAGTGTCGATCCCAACGAGGAGCAGAAGGTTCTGAACAGTGGTATGGAGCAGGAACTCCCTGTGAATACTTAGCAAATGAATTTTAAGTGGTTTTCTGACAAGGTAACAAAACAAGGAGCAAGTAACAAAGGTAACGAACAAACGGAGAAAGTGGACCAATCCTTTCTTAGGAAAGGACAAGCCGGTGTAAATACTTATAAAGACCAAACGTTCTCGAGGACACATGGGAATTCTGTCAAGTGCTTTCGCTTCAAATAGCTGAGTACTCTTCTCTGGTGTTGTAAGTGTTGTGTGGGTGAACCTGTGCTAACATATCGACCTTACTTGGACTAATACATAATTGTGATTAAACCCCCTGCAAACATCCATAACTACAGGAAAGTAATTAAGATATAATCTAACCACAACCTTAAACTCTAAGATCCTACACTCCCTTGTGCAAAGGTGTCCTAACAGGGGTTTAGGTTTCTGTCACTCCAGCAACCCTAGAATTAGTAGGCAAATACACAATGCATTCCCCTAGGACCATAAATGGTGAAGTATCATGTAGTCGACGTTCACATGACACCACTAGAAGAATAGCACCACAACTTAAATACTAAACCATTGAATAATAACTCAACACAAATCCACTACTAACAACATGACTTCTCCCATGTCCTCAAGAACTAAACGAACTACTCACGAGACATCATATGGATCAAGATCAAAGATGATATGGTGATGAATAACAATCTGAACATAAACAATAATACAATGGTTCCACTCACAAGCATCAACTACAATAGTAATCAACACCGGGAAAGTTTCCCCTAATTCCCCCGATAGAAATCTGTCTGCCAGAGAGATCTTTCTCTCTCGGTGTTTTCTGCCCCCTAGAGGCGGCGGAAATCTATCTGTGGTCGCCCTCCCAGGCTTAGGGTTCCGTAGGGAAGATATAGGCGAAAGGGCGGAGTCGGGAGCCGGGCAGGTGGGCCACACCTGCCCTAGGCGTGGCCCAGGGGGACCTGCGCCTAGGGGGGTGTGGGACCCCCTGCGTCCCCTCTTCGCTCATCCTTCTGGCTTCCTTCTTCTTCTAGGAAAATAATATGTTTCCATATTTTTCTGGTATTTTTCTGATCTTCGCGAAATTCCACCGAAACGCCTTCTTTTCCATCAGAATCCAGACTCCGGCAGCTCATCCTCCAAGAATCATCCAACATGCACAAACAGATGAAAAGCCATAAGTAAAACCTCATAATAAGACAAATATCAATGAATAGAGGTAGATTATGGTATAAAAAGGTGACGCAAATTGGGTGTATCAGGTATCCAAATAGGCAAGACGTACCAGTAAGTTAGCAATCAAGGGAATCAATCACAGGAATTGAGCCAAAGAAGAACCTCTTAGTGGACACATGAGCGCCTACATCTTTTTCTAAAGAGGACCTGGAAAGGTAAGTAGGTGACTCCGCCGAGACTAGATAAAGGTACATAGCGGATACCAGATTCTAAAAAACAAACGGTATGGCACCCAATACTAAATGGATAAGCAATTGGGGCTGGTGGTTCACACTGTAGAATGTACCAGCACTGGGTCAAAGTTTTAGGCTAGGTGAGAGCCTTTCATAGGCTGAAAAGCCTATCATATCAACTTACTTATACGGAATGGAATGAATTTCACTCCCATTCCTTGGAGTTGAGGGTGATAACTTGTCTTTTATATCGTTTTCTATACTAAGTCAGGAGCGATAGCGAAGCCGCCTATAGGAGTCGAAGGACGAAAGTCCGTTAGACCTGATGAGCCTCCAAGCCATAGCAACCTCTTGGGGAAATTACGAGCACCGCATTGCAAATGCACGAGATTAAAGAAATCTAGCGAAGCTGTGGATGAGGCAAGATAGCGTTCGAACCAAAGTAAAAGGCACTCAAGTTTCATCAGATCTAGACTTATGGTCAATGCTGAAACCAATTGCCTAACGGTTGGACTCTTATCTTAAGTGAACCCACTTCCTTTTTTAGGAATTTGTTTTACAAGGACTGTCCCGCTACTACTTCCTTCTGCTTGATCCTTTTTCTAAATGTTGGGATGTCATCAAGGCCAGGGCTTCTCGCCTTTCCTTTTGATGGCTCCTATCCCTAGACATTGCCCCCCGATACCAATACTAGAGATTTGCCTTGAGGCATTGGTTGGAAGGAAGCTCAAAATTCTTGGTTCGGTTAACCTTGATATATTGATTTTTTGGGACACTCTCCATTACGGCCTAAGGTGCTGGAAAGAGGTAAAAAGTAGGCCTAGGGTGGGCCTAGCGGATTTTCTCATCCTCTGCTCGTAGCGTAGGGATCCGGGGCACCGACCAGAAGCTAGACAGAAGAATGACCTTATTTTACTTTACTCTCCATTTGGCCTTCGCAATTTGATTATTCTCTATGGTCTCCATGCTTGGAAAAGGAATAGGTTTATTTTTCCTTTTATGCCTACTACGTACAGGGATATTTCACATTATTACAGGGTCTTGCACCATGTGACGGACTTTCATCCTTCTTCTTATGCACTTGCTACTCAGGAAACCTCTTTTAAGAAAGACCAAGCTAAACCCGGACTAGGTATAAGAGATCCTTACACTCTCTCTCTAGCTTATCTACAAAGATAAGAAATACCTACTGAATATTGCTTGGATAGCTACACCGAGTTTATGAAGATCAATACTGATGCTTCTTCTCATCCATCATCTTTAAGAGTAGGTGAGGACTTTATTTTAGCTACCGAATCAAATAAAAGAGATTAGCCAGTGGAAAGCGTGGTAATTCATTCATTTCAACCATAAGGAAGGATCTGTCCCGATACAAAATGACAAAATAAAGAGAATAGGATAGGGGGCGTGGATCTCGAAAAAGGACACATGTTCTAGCAAATATGTGCATTGCCTGCTATCCCACCATTATCAGTAGTTCCTCATCGTGCCTTAACTGACGGTTCTTTGTACCATGATAAATTCACTCTCTCTCTCGAATCTTCAGCTTCCATGGTGCTTCTAGATTGTTCTTTCTTGTGTTGACCGTCTCTGAAAAACTTGGTATGGTTCACTACTTTCCAGCACTCTTTAGGCGATAGGGTTCTTCTTTCTCTATTTGAGAAGGGGGATCTGTCTAACTCACACTATGTTTAACACATTGACTTTGAAGTGGTCCTACTATCCTCTATCTTCTTAGGTCCTTAACCATCTCCCTGAGAAAAGTAGACAATAAAAGCCAAAAAGTGGCGGAATGAACGATCCTAAAAATCCCTCGAAGGAGATAATAAAGAACCCAAAGAAGATGGTATCCTACTGCAGGGTGGTCTTAAGAATCCAAAAGAGGTTGCTCAGAAGAGATAGATGTATCCCAACCTCTATTGCTCTCGCGTAAAGACTTTTTTACGCGACGGGAAAAAGTGACTATCAATACGAATTCTCCTTTTTGTTTGAGAATCCCTGTTTGTATCCTTTGAGCGCACGCCCATAAGTAGATATCAAATCAAGGAAATCGATCAAACGATCCCAATACCGTGAAAGATAAACTTCCCAGATCCAGGGAAGCTTATCATAAAGGGCTTCGACAAGGGGTTTTATTCGTTTGAGAAAAAATGTAAGGTCAGAATACCGGAGTTCTTTCTTTGCCTCTAAGAACATAGATTCCTTCTTAAACCTAGGTCATGGCCGAGGGCGGGTATCTCGCTCGCATATCTAGAGCCCAGCATCTCTCCTGAACAACACCTTCTACAGACTCTACTGGTGGTATTTCCCGAGGCGAGGGTAAATATGTGCATTCATATCGGTCAGGAAACGACAATGACTCTTCTTTCCGGGAAGCTATGGGCACCTCACAATTCTTAGACTAAATTAGTGGAAGCGAACATTCGTAGGATTCATTGTCACCGATCATTCACAAAATAAGAAAAAGAAGGTATACGACAACTTAAGGAATCTTTAGATTTGGCGGCTATATACTCAAAGGGCAAAGACAGGCTGCTGGTACTTTTTTTAGCTAACTAAAGTCCAACTTCCTTTGCCGAAAGAGGATAAAATGGATATAAAATTAAACTTAGCATTACCCGACTCGTAACTTCAAGCACAACCATCCATCTCAATCCAAAATCTATGATCGTCTGTGATCCAAACCCTCCTCCGGTTTTGGATATATTGACAGTGTCTGCTCTCTAACCAACCAAGACATCAGCAAGTTCCTATCAAGAACAACACGACAGATCAATATGACCAATTTTAGGAATATCTCGGGTGAATACGTGCAAAAGTGTTGCTTAGCTCAGTGAAATGGAATAAGGAAGAGAAAATATAGTGTGATAAGGGAAGATGCAAGTCAATTTTGAGGTTTTCAAGCAAGGTCTGAGATAGATATACAAACAATAAGAATTCACATCAGAACCCTTTCCTGCTTCCCCTCTTTACCCATCGGACTTCCTATGCTTGCTTTCACAGCCTCCCTACGAGTAGCCCGGAATCAATGAAGGAGTTCATTCAGCACCGAGCCGAGCGAGCGTAGATTCAATATGTTTATTGTACCGAACGAAGGGTTTGCCTTATCACGAAAGCCACATTCGTTTGAGGAAGTCACATGTCCTGTTACCTATAAATAAGGAGATTCATTATTTTTTTAAGAAATCCCCTCTTCTTCCTCCTCAAGCCCCTATCACAAGACCAAGAGGATCTCATCCTGCATAAGACTCGGAGAGGATCTATCTAATGGCATGGCTGGCTGTCGGAGGATGTGATCTATTCTCATGTCACATCGCTTTCTTTCTTCTCCCACCATTTTCTTCACTACTACCACTTCTACACATAAATCAAAGAAGCATTGTGGAATAGTGGCATTTCGTTAATGGCAAAAATGTTCTTAGTGAAAGGGTTACCGCAAAACTAAGAACTCAGAGCGGTAGCGGTCTAATCATATAGATGACCATAGCGGCATCATCCAAGACAAACACGTTGATATGTCGGAAACGTATCTATAATTTTTGATGTTTCATGCTTGTTTAGTATCTACTTTGCTTTGCATTGTCTACACTTTGAGGTGTTTTTATATGTTTTCTGGAACTAGCCTATTAACAAGTTGTCACAGTGCCAGTTGCATGTTTTCTTCTATTTTTGGTTCCAGAAAGGCAAAAAATCAATATTCTCGGAATTGGACGGGACAAAAGCCAAAGTCAATATTTTACCGTGGACGACACCAGAGGAGATACGGAGGGGTGCCTCAGGGTGGCCACACCCCCCAGGCGCGGCCAAGCTTGGGCAGGGTGTGGCCCCCCTAGGAACCCCTCCTGCCTCGCCTCTTCGCCTATAAGAATTCCCCGATGCAGAAACCCTAGGCACTCGATCAAAACTCCACGAAACCTTCTGTAGCCGCCTCCACCATCGTCCCTAGATCGGGGGGATCTGAAGTTCTTCCCTTTATCCTGTTGGAGGGGAAATCATCCCGGAGGCCTTCTTCGGTATGAAGCGTGAGTAGTTCCACCTTGGACTACAGGTCCATGTATTAGCTAGATGGTTGTATCTCCTCCTTGTGCTTTCATGTATAGATCTTGTGAGCTCCGTTCATGATCAAGATCTAATCTATTTGTAATCATGCATGTTGTGTTTGCGGGGATCTGATGGATATTGAGATTACTATGTTAGATTGATTAATGGTTTTGTCTATTTGATTCTATCATGTATGTGTTGTTTGTGATCTTGCATGCTCTCCGTTGTTAGTAGATATCTTGGCCAAGTAATTGCTAGTGACTCCAAGAGGGGGTATTTATGCTCGATAGTGGGTTCATGCCTCTAGTTTCCAAGGGAAGTGACAGAAAGCTCTTCGGTTGTAGATGTGCTTTTGCCACTAGGGAGAAAATAATGGTCTCTTGTTCATGTAACAAGTGGATTATTTACCTTACACACTTTTCTTAAAGTAGTTGTCTGTTTCTTGCAACTTAATACTGGAGGGGGTTCGGATGATAACCTGAAGGTGGACTTCTAGTCATAGATGTAGTTGGATGGCGGTATATGTATCTTGTTGTATTTCCCAATCGAATCTCATAGGATCTTTTTGTCTAGTATTGCATTGTTATGCCTTGCTCAGTTCCTGTCAATTGCCCTGCTGTAATTTTTTTACCCTTCATGCCATGTTGTTTATCTAAGGAGAGCACCTCTAGTGAACTATGGACCCAGGTCCAATCTTTACCATTGATACAACTTCAACTATTACTGTTTACTTGCTGCAAACCACTCATCACCTTCCACACCATACAGTTAATCCTTTGTTACAGCAAACCGGTGAGCTTGACAACCTCACTGTTCGTTGGGGAAAAGTCTTGAGTTTGTGTTGTGTAGGTTTCCATGTTGCTTGCAACACTTGTGTGACGTTTCCTTCCTCCTACTGGTTCAACAACCTCGGTTTCTTACTGAGGGAAGGCTTGCTGTTGTGCTCTTCACACCTTGCTCTTGGGATTCCCAACGAAGTGCTCCTACATCAACCCAGCGCTCCATCACACGTCTCCTCAGTCAAGGGTCTTCTCGTGCAAAGAAGATAAAAATCATAACAACTGATTTCACTTAATGCATGTTACCCACCCGCTCTCAATACAGCAAGTGACTCTCTCTCACAAGACAAAGAAAGATTACCAATTCATAAAATACAATTTGATCAGAAGTGAGTTCATTGTTGTTGTATAGATCCTTGACAAAACCATTCTTGGCTAATAAAAGCCGAGCTATCTATCCAGATCAGGGTTGAACGATCAAAATAAGGTAAAGAAAACAGAAATCCATTACGATTAGAAACCAATGACTCTATAGCCAGGGCTCGATGGCGATGTAAGATAGAAATAATGGGGAGTTAGGGCTTCGGTTTCCTCTATAGCCAATTCCAATTCGAAATCATTTGCTGACATGCGGACTCACTTCTCTTTTATGGGATGAAAGCCCTTATCCAAGGATTCACCCACGTAAATAGAATCAAATACAACAAGTCAGGTCAGAGCTTGTCCTAGAAGATTGGGCTCTGCTACGCAGATCCACTCAACTAGGAAAGAAATATGCATTGCTGACTAACTGTTTGAATAATCCTAGTTAGTAGTAGCTAATCAAGTCAGAGTAGGGTGGCCGAGAAGCTTCTTTCCGGTGCCCCCCAAAGCAAAGCACAGACTCTACTCACAAACACATTTTCCACCTACGGAGGGGGAAATCATCGAAATATCCTCCTCCCCACCCGAAAACATGACGAGAGTGGATAGGGTGACAAAGGAGGCTGTAAAAATTAGTAGTGCATTTTTGAAAGATAAGACTAAAAAAAGGCGAGAGCAACATAATTGTTAGTTAGGGGTAAGAGGGGACGGGTCCATATAGAAAGTCAATCATGATTTTTCCAATATGCCGCTCTGCAAGCAAGGAGTGCCACGCACGAGCAGAGCGGAAACTAAGCAAGGGGAATTCCGTCATTCTATGGAAATCCTTTGATTATTTATAGAATCAAAATAAGTAGATAGTCTTTCTTGTTCCACTTGCAAGGCAAGGAAAAAAATGTCAGTTTCGTTATTACAACCTTATTTTTTTATGTCAAAGACAAAAATCTATGCGCAAATTCTCATTGGATCTCGGTTGTTCTTAACAGCGATGGACATTCATTTAAGTCTTCGGGTAGCACCACCAGATCTTCAATAAGGTGGAAATTCTTGTATTTCGTATGTACATGCTCCTGCAGCTCGGATGAGTGTAGTTATTTATATCGCGACCTCTATAAACAGTTCCTTGTTCCCATTAACAAAACATCCCCTTGTTCTTCGCTCTTCCGAAACCGGTACAGAAATTGTTGCTTTTTCTACTTTGTTTACGTTAGTGACTGGGGGTTTTGGGGAAGGCCTATGTGGGGTACCTTTCGGGTGTGGGATGCTCGTTTAACTCTTGTATTCATCTTGTTACTTATTTACCTGGGTGCACTGTGTTTCTAAAAGCTTCCTGTCGAACCGGCTCCTATTTCAATTCGTGTTGGACCAATCGATATACCAATAATAAAGTCTCCAGTCAACTGGTGGAATACATCGCGTCAACCTGGGAGCATTAGCCGATCTGGTACATCAATACATGTTCCTATGCCCATTCTAATCTTGTATAACTTTGCTAACTTCCCCTTATCTACACGTATCTTGTTCGTTCTGGAAACACGTCTTCCTATTCCATCTTTTCCCGAATCTCCCTTAACGGAAGAAATAGAAGCTCGAGAAGGAATACCACTAAAAACCTAGTTCGCTCTCAAATAAAAACCTAGTTCACTCGCTAAAGAATCCATGGTTGAATGGTGAAAGCGCCCACCAACCTAGAAAGACAAAATGGGTGAAAAAGTAGGTTCGATTCCTGCGGGATGAACTTGCTTTTGGATTCTTATCGAAAGTGAATCAATCCCTCTAACACTTCTGTTAGTGTTTTATGAGAAAATCTTAGCAGCCTAGACACAACAAGTGTGAAAATCCTTAGTCACTAGGCAAGAAAGCTCGATGGGAACAAAAAGGATACAATTAGTCCCGGTGCCTCCTTGTTTATTTCTTCGATCTTCAACTCGAGGGTATTCAACTCTCTCTTCCGGCGTTCTTTGTCCTCATCAAAGAACTCGAAAGAGGTAGTCTTGATCTCCTTGCCTTGCTCGCTGTTGCTTCCGATCTCCATAGGAACTCCTCTCCTTGGCCTCTTGGATCTTGATGACTCTATGTTGGTGTTTTCTTGTATGAACAAGAGGTAGATTTGTTCCCGGTGATTTGTGATTAGAGAGAGGCATAATAGGGCAGTATATAAGAGGGGTCAGGGGGTAAATAAAACTCGCGAGAAACACCAAATTGTCATCCAAAAAAACAATCCAAACCGACTAGAAAAATGAATCGTGGATTTGGAGGTGTCCTGCGCCGTAACGACCAACTATACGGTCGTGGCCCGTATATTTGCTGCCGTATAGTTGGTTCCAGGCATAAACTTCCAAATATTTTTAGCCCAGATCGGTTAGATTACTGACTAAGAACCGACAAAAAAATTTATTGTAATAAAAATGAAAAATGGGACGAGGACACAGAACGTCTAATGACCAACTATACGGCGGAAGATTTTTCACCGGCCATATAGTTGCGCCCAGATAGTTATAGTATCCAAAAAATTATTTTGCAAGCGGAATACAGTACATTTAACGACCAACTATATGGCGGGAGGTTTTTCTCCGGCCGTATAGTTGCGGCCGTATAGTTGGAGAAACCCCTAAAAAACTTCAGAAAAACAAGAGGAATTCAAAGGCAAAAAAATTAATAGTAGAAACTATAAAAATAAAACACTTATTAGAGTTAGAAAACTTACCTTTCACTTACTGTTTACTTAGTTGTGAGTGACAAGCTCCTCCAACAACATGGACTTCCTCTTCTTTGGAGGATTTTACCATAGCTCATATAGTAATGCTTGAAAACAAAAATCACCGGGACTAAAGCTCCTCTCAATAAGATCGATGTATTGCTGGGTAAAAATAGATGATGCATCTACTACCTTTGCTTCTTGTCTCTGAAATTCTTGAAGTAAAAGAATCCAATGGATCAGTCTTGGCTTATGAAACTTCCTCTCGAGGAGTTCTTTTAAACCATCACGATCCGATGAACTTTACTTTTGCATCAAAAATATAAGAACAAAACTTATCGCAAGAGAAAAATATAGCAAAGTGTTCTCTTTCTTCCTTAGGATAATTCTTTTGAGCACTATTGAGAGTTATACTAGCATGATGTATAATATTAAATCTGCGACCTATGTGTTGTCCTAGAGTTACTCCTGCAACATCATCACTAGCTTCACATATTAAATCAAAAGTCATATCCCATATAGGTGGTTTAATGACGGGAGCACGAGACAAAGCATATTTAAGTTTATCAAAGGCAATAAGACATTTATCATCAAAACTAAATCTTACTTCCTTTTGCAACAGATTAGTCAAAAGTTTAGAAATTACAGAAAAAATCCTAATGAACCTTCTATAAAATCCTACATGACCAGGAAAAATTCTTATAACTTTTACGTCCCTTGGTTGTGGCATTCTCTCTATTGCTTCAACTTTAGCCCTATCTACTTCAATACCCTTACCTGATACTTTATGTCCAAGGACTATGCCTTCTTTGACCATAAAATGACACTTCTCCTAGTTCAAGACAATATTAGTTGCTTCGCAACGCTGCAAGATTCTATTGAGATTGTCCAAGCAACTAATAAACGAAGTTCCATAGACAGAAAAAATCATCCATAAATACTTCCATTATCAGTTCTATAAAATCTGCTAATATAGCAGTCATGCATCTTTGAAAAGTAGTTGAAGCATTACACAACCCAAAATGCATACGTCAGTAAGCATGTAAACCATAAGGACTAATGAATTTTTTTAGTTGGTCTTCAGGATGAACAGCTATTTGGGAAAAACCAGAGTATCCGTCCAAGTAGCAAAAATGAGTGTGGTTTGCTAACCTTTCTAAAGTTTGATCTATGAACGGTAAAGGATAGTGATCTTTCCTAGTTTCCTTATTCAATTTCCTAGAATCGATGCACATCCTATGTCCAACAACAATTCTAGTAGGTATCAATTCATTGTTTTCATTTGGGACAATAATAAAGCTGCCTTTCTTAGGAACACAATGAACATGACTTACCCATTCACTTTATTTTACAGGATAAATTACACCTGCATCGAGTAGGTGTACTATTTCTTTTCTTACCACTTACATCATTTCAGGCTTTAGTCTTCTATTAAATTCTGCAACTGGTTTAGCACCTTCCTCCATGAATATTCGATGAGAGGCTATCATGGGACTAATACCCTTCAAGTCGTCCATTGAGTACCCAAAGGTCTTGCGGTGCTCCTTTAGTACCTGCATGAGTTCTTCTTCTTCTTCCCTGAAATTTTAGCACTAATAATAACAAGGAATTTATTAGTATCGTCTAAGAACCTATAATTAAGATTATATGGAAGAGTTTATAATTCTGGGGGTGGTAATTCTTCATCCTCTCTCTTTTCTGGTTCTTCAAAAGCTTCATCAGTTGGAGGTTCTTCAATGGGAAATGAATCAAATTTACTTTATAGTTCTTCTAAAGTTCTATCCTCCATAATTATTTCTTCACAATTTGGATCTTCATTTATTTCTGCATCTTGATTATTTAAGAAAAGAGCTGCCATTTCTTCAATAGTTTTCTCCTTCTCTTCTTCTTTTATGAATAGAGGGTTGTCTTTAAATTTAGAAAAGTGGAATTCTTTTTCCGCTTTCCCAAACTTAAGGGATACAATCTCCTTTTTGAAATCAACTATGGCACCTATATTACTCAAAAAGTTTCTTCTAAATATAATTGGGCAAAGAGTGTCAATTGGCATATCAACAACTACAAAATCAATAAGGAAATTTTTATTGTTAATTGTGATAACAGCATCTTCCACTACTCACAATGGAATTATAAGATTTTTATTGGCCAACATGATTGTCATATCAGTATTTTCTATTGTAGTAGGTGATATCTCTTCTTTTATTTATAAGTAAAAGTCATAGGATATAACATTAACTTTGGTGCCAAGATCACATAAACTGTAATGCAAGGTTTCTTTATATATGCAGGGAAGAATAGTGTTACCCACATATTTTACCTTAATTTTACCTTCAACCAATATAGAAGTCTCTTCATCAAGTTCAACTATGTTACAATGTGCATACATAGACATTATTGCTTCCTTGGTTAAATCTTCATCTTTGGTTTCATCTAGATGTTCTTCAATTATTAAAACACCTTCCTCTTCTTTCACCTCCTATACTTCTTTGACCTGTTCATATTCCAAAATATGCTTTTGTGCAGTGTTAGGAAAAGGTATCTCATACATTGGTTCTACGGAGGCCAATGTTGTTTTAACTTCTCTTTTATTCTCAGGTTCAGGTGGTGGATCAAACTTGATCGAGCCCTCTTTTAGAGCTTCAATGTGTTCTGTAAAAGCTTTAATAACTTGCAACACAAGATCTGAATCTAAATAAAGCTCTTTAGATAATTCATTAACATGTCCCTTTTTATTATAGTCATGAATACATTCATGATCTATTTCTGGGCCTCCTTCACTTCCTAGACCAAAATTCCATGAAACTCTATGATCGCGAATTCTGTTAAGTAAAAACCAAGCTTTAGTTATAGGTAAATCCATAAAATCTCCTCTCGCGCAAGAGTCTAGTTCAATTTTATTAGCTTCAATTAAACCGCCATAAAAGATATGCAGTAAATACCATTCAGGCAAATCATGATAAGGACATTGTCTAAGTAAATCCTTAAATCTTATATAAGTTCTTACTAGTCCTTCATTGGGACGGTTCCTCCAAGTCATTATAAGATGCCTGATTCCAAAAGATTTTGATAATGGGTAATATTTATATAAGAATTGGTAAGCTAAATCATCCCAAGTAGTAGTGGCTTCTCAGGGTACTTGTCAAGGTTTGACTAAAAAGTTTAACCCTTACCTCATCAACGGTATACCCTGTTAATTGGAACGTGCCACATATATCTTTGAAACATGCAATATGCTCATATGGATCGGGATCTTCTTCATCTCCAGTAAAATTATTCTTGTGTAAAATACCAAGTAGTAGAGGATTTATTTCAAACCCCCTTGTCTTCTCGTTGGAGTTGTCTCTTTTATAAATATCACATGGCTTCCCAAAACGGTTGAGTGGGTTAGCACTAGTCATGTGCTCAAACTCCATCATGTTGGTGGAAACCTATAACTCAAAACAAAACTTAACAAAACTAAAGTAAATAAACAAAAACTAAAAGACCTACAACGCTTATCTCCCCGGCAACGGCACTAGAAAATAGCTTGATGAGTGCAAGTGCACAGATCGGATGTAGCTAGTTTCGAAATAAAGATATCGATCCCACAGGGAGCAGGAGTCTAGAGTGTAGTAATTCTTGAAATAAATACTGAAACTAGAAATGCTAAGTAAAGTTCTAAGTGACAAGATAAAATTCGAGTAATGTGTAAAAAGGTGTTTTCAGGTTTTTGGTATAACAGAACAATGCGTAAAGTAAACAAAACTGAATACAGAAAATAAGTATCACGTATGTAAAAGAGATTTGAAACTTCAGTGGGAGAAAGCATTCTCAAGGATTGGCGGATACACCACTAGCATCATCAAGGGATAAGGTAAAGATTATTGTCATGAACATTCTTAACTACGTATGTGTGGGAGGAACTCCGTATTTGGACAAAGAGGCAACAACCACTGCTCAAATCATCCTCATAACCACAGCAAACAACAATCAACATCAATTGAATTACTGCGCTATTAAGGGACATAATCCCGTAGGACGTATCCTATGGAATGGATAGTGTTTTGTGAGTTTTCTCGATTCCCAAGTTGATACGTAAGGGGTGCCAACAACTTCATACTCACTGTAAGTGCTAACATCCCTCCGTCTACCAACAAGTAGTTCCCTACATCAAGTCCCACAAGAGGCAAATATTGGAGAGGTCGACTTCTCTCAACATCAATATGTAGACAATCTAACACATGGTCACAACGATGAATATCATAATAAACTTTATCTTATTTCATTCTCATGCTAGGGTTTATCCATCTCCCCAAGAACTAATGATCTACTTAGACATGGAGGAAATCAGCATCATAGAAATGGTAATGGAAACGATCATCGATGAATAGTAATTGTATAAATCCACTATTAGTGCAAGAATTACAACAAGATCTAGATAGGATGGATGGAGGTGATGGTGGTGATGAAGATGTAGCAATTGATGAAGATGGAGAGCTATGCCTTGGCCTCCCAGATCTGCGTAGGGCGAAGATGGATACCTAGGGCAAGTTCCCCCTCCAGATGCCTTCCGGAGGTTAGGTTTTGGCGATTTCTAGGTGTTCTGTATGTCGTCTCTCCTAACTAGTTATACGGGGTGAAACTATTTGAGGAGGCGTAGGCGGCGCCAACTATACGGCGACAACTATACGGCGGCAGCCCGTATAGTTGGTTGTTAACCCCTCTATATCATTTGCTCGCTTCGGGTTTTCTTCTGGTATTATTAATATTTCCCAAATAAGCAATTTACGTAGTTTTTGTCTCCTTTTCTCTCCAGTACAACTTCTCCAAGAATTGTGTCCATTGAATCCATCATCTGATCTGATCCTGGTGAAAATAAACATAAAAAGTGAGTGGGAACACCGTAAAATACCAAGATCCTACATCTACAATACAAAATAATAATCTAAAACATGATGCAAATATGCACTCATAATCGCTGCCGCCCTAGTCCCTTTCCCTTATTCTCTCCCAGACCACGAACAGAGAAGGAAGCATGGCGGCTAGGGTTCAGCGCCTCCACTGATTTGGCCCAACCAAATCGTCCAGATCTGTGGGATTGCACCAAGGATCTTCATCCCTTCCCTCAGGTCTGCTCTCTCAAACTTCTCAATTTCATCCATACATTTCAATGTTTTGTCCTCTGTTCGCAATAGCCTAGATTCTACAATATTCAAAAATTGATATGTGTTATTGGCATGTTTTCTTATATCTTTAGGTTGGAATAGCATAATATGCAATGAAACTCTAGATTCTACAAGATTCTAGGAATAGCCTATGAAAACCTAGATTCTACCTAGATTTTGAAATTGATATGTGTTATTGCATGTTTTCTTATATCTTTAGGTTTAGGAATAACATAGTATGCAATTGTAGAATTCTAGTTGGTTATTTTGGGATAGAAACCAATATATATGTTAGTATGTGTTGTCTATATTACCAATTTCTCTTTTATTATGTTAGAGGATATGTTGCACAGGAAAGGGCCTTCATTCAGGATGCTTTCAACAACTACATCACATGGTTCCTTGACAACACGCGGGTGGAGCTATACCCACGAGCATTTCATGATGAAACCTTGGAGGAGCCATTGTTGTTTGATGAGCTTACAACTGAACAATACAACAAGATGGTCAAAGAAGGGCGACAAGACGAGTTTGCTCCTTTGGTCAACTTCATGGTAATGTGTGTCGAATGTTTGTTTTTTGTCTTGGGCCTTTTCACACCTCGCATGAATAACTTACTAGTTTCTTCTTATCTATGACAGCGCGTGGAGGTAAGAAATTCCGCTGATGCATGTGGGGATGCTTTCGAGACATAGCCTCGCGGAGAGAAGGGAGAGGGTATGTTTCATGAATTCATTAAGAAGCAGGGCCAACGGTTAAGGGGGCTGTCGAACTTTCTAGGTTGTCGTGACCCCGAGGTGGCAACACCGTTCGTGTCACGGTCCAACACACCCCAAGATGACCATTCTGGCGATCCTCACTCCACATCCGAGGACGAGTTGAACACACCTGGGGTAGTAAAACCATTGCTAGTCCCCACTAACCCTTGCATTACTATATGTCCTTACCATTATTCTTTTGTTGACAGCTCCAAGGTGAGGAAAGCGTATCCGACGACATGACATTGGGCAACTACACTCGATACAAGGTCCATGAGCGGTCCGACTATGTGCTCAAGCCAAGGCAACCCAAGAAGCCTTACACACCCGACCCTTCCACGGCCAAGGCAAAGAAGTCCAAGCAGACATACTGTTAGAGGAAGATGATGAAGAGGAACCGAGGAGGAGGAAGATTCCCGCGAGAAGGGGCGAGGAAAGAAGACGACCCGTGGGAAGTAGAGTATATGTGGGCTTGTTAGTTTCTGAACTTGTCACGGGAACATGTTAGATGTGAACTTTGGTGGCGTTTGAACTTAATTTGTAGAACTTGTAATGGAACCCTCTCTATCGGTCATTCGAACTTTCTAGCTCTTGCAATGGACTCGTACTACTTTCCTCAAAAATTGTGTGCCACCCTACTATCATCTTTATTGTTTAAAAAATTGGGAGCTATATATATTACTTATTAGTGGGTCATATAATCTGTCCATATGTTAAGAACCATACAGTTGGTACAACATATATACGAGCTTGTAAGATAAAATGGGAGTCTTTCCATACGTTGAGAACCATAAAATGGTAGTTGGCTCATAAAATGGTCTGGCAGGAATGTGCGGCGCCACTGGTCACGATGCCACAAAACAGCTATGCCCTTGTCTGCAAGCTACATGATGGTGTGGCGACACTACCGGTGGCGTTGCACGGTGCAACACCATGAGCAAGGACATAGCACAGTGCAACGCCATTACTGGTAGCGCCACACATTGGTTAAAAAACTTGCAGAAGCTTCTGCAAGTTTTTTAACCAATATGTGGTAAAAACTTACAGAAGCTTCTGTAAGTTTTTTTATAGTGCAACGCCACGAGCAAGGACGTTGCACAGTGCAACGCCACCGGTAGTGGCGCCACACATTAGATAAAAAACTTATAGAAGCTTCTGTAAGTTTTTTAACCAATGTGCGGCGCCACAGCTGATGGCTTTGCATTGTGCAACGCCACACATGAAGGCGCTGCACATTGAGGAATCTTGCCTCCCAGCCATACTTCTGACTGTTTCGAGGGCAAATCTCGAGAAAGTACAAGCACAAAAGCCTCGAACACAAGCAAAATATTTTGGGGGAGGGGGCAAATGTTTCAGGGGAAAATCTTGACACATACAAAATATACGAGTTTCATGACATATTCGAACACAACCACCTAATGCATGGCATTTTTCCCTTCAGGGGATTAAAAACTCAAAGTCTAGAACACGTGACTCCTTGATTTATACGCACTTCTATTCTTGTAGACAATTGTTGGGCCTCCAAGTGCATAGGTTTGTAGAACAACAAGTTTCCCTTAAGTGGATTACCCAAGGTTTATCGAACTCAGGGAGGAAGTGGTCAAAGGTATCCCTCTCAAACAACCCTGCAATCAAGATACAAGAAGTCTCTTGTGTCCCCAAAGCACCCAATACACTTGTCAGGTGTATAGGTGCACTAGTTCAGCGAAGAGATAGTAAAATACAAGTAGTATGGATGATTATAAGTGGTAACGGTGCCAGAAAAGACTTTGATGGCGTGGAAGAGACTAAAGTCAATCTGAAATAGAGATGGAAGCAAGCAAACATGTAACAGATCTAGTTGTAAACGGTGTTTCAATGCTTAGAAACAAGGCCTAGGGATCATACTTTCACTAGTGAACACTCTCATATAAATATATTCTCTTCATGATGCTACCCTGAACTACTCTCCGATTGGATAACTCTAATCCATGGTAGGGCTACGAAAGCACTCCTTAAAGTTTGCAATCCCCATCTAGATAACCCCACACTGTCACCTTGAGCGCTAGATGGTTCCTTCAAACACCACAATTTCATAGAGACATCCAACTCCAAATATAACTCATGACAAGTATTTATGAATTCTAGCCTAAGTGCCACAATGGTATGCACACTGTCACTTTCACACTACTTGGAAAAAGGCCATTCATGGCGCACCTGAAAAGGCCATCTGTGGCGAGCCTCGCGCTGCGGCTATCTCCTAGCTGTGGCGCACTGCCTGGTGCGCTACGGTTGTGTCGAGATAGGCGTGGCGCACCTGCCAGTGCGCCACGGAAAGGAGTTCAGGTGCGCTATGGGAAGGATCTTCTGTGGCGCACGTTGCAGTGCGCCACTAAGCTGCGTAGGTGCGCTTTAGATACTGTGCGCCACAAAAGCTATGCCATGTGCGCCACGGGCGTTTTTTTGTTTTTTTTTATTTCAGAGCCAGATGATATACAATACAGATTATATACAATATTAAAGGAAGATATACACACACAGATATAAGATATACAGTTATATATAAATACACAATTTGCAAAACAAGATTGAAACAAATACATATAGATAAGTCCCATACATGAATACATAAGTTATACATTGTTTCGATCAAGTTACAAAGTAGTTGTTGACATGCAAATACATGTGTCTCGAACAAGTTAGAGCTCGGAAGCTCGCCTAGACATCTAAACTAGCTAGAAACAAGCGCGGGATAAATAACCAAAGACGATAAGTATCACCGCGATGAAGGTGTAGGTCTTCATCCGGTTCCTCGTCCTAACTCCCGCTAGATAGCGCGTGTACCTAGCTTTCGCCTCCTCCATAGTGTTATACCCTTTGTAGCTATTTCCGATGAAATGGTGCACCTGTCTCCGACAGTCTTTCCAATCATCATAGACTCCGGGAACTCGTCCCTTGTACACGACGTACCATGTCATGTACAAGTTGACAATAATAATTAACCGGTGATTGAAAAAATGTATAATTAAAGTCGTATATGAAGATACACTTATAGAAATTACTCCTAAATCAAAAAGACCAAACTCAAAAAGCATGCCTCAAACTAGGTTGTTTGACACAGGAATATGCTACGATGGAACTGTCTGCCAAGTAGGATGCACAACACCTGGACCTCTGCATAGCACAAGGCAGACAATCCCATCGCAGCACATTCACATATATAGTGTGCCACGACATTTCAATCATCGACATTCTCGAAAAAGACCAAAGTAACTCAAAAAGAATGCCTCATATATAACTAGCTAGGTCGGTGGACACAGGAATATGCTATGATGAAACTGTAAGCCAAGTAGGATGCACAACATCTGGACTTGTGCATAACACAGGGCTTACAATCCCATCACAGCACATTCACATATATAGTGTGCCACGACATTTCAATCATCGGCATTATTCTCGAAAAAGACCAAAGTAACCCGAAAATAATGCATCATATATATACATAGGTCGTTGGACACGGGAATATGCTACGATGGAATAGTTAGCCAAGTAGGATGCACAACACCTAGACTTGTGCATATCACAAGGATAAATATCCCATCATAGCACATTCACATATATAGTGTGCCACGGCATTTCAATCATCGGCATTACTCTCGAAAAAGACCAAAGTAACTTAAAAAGAATGCCTCATATATATACATAGGTCGTTGGACACAGGAATATGCTACGATGGAATAGTTAGCCAAGTAGGATGCATAAGACCTGGACTTGTGCATATCACAAGGCTCACAATCCCGTCGTAGCACATTCACATATATAGTGTGCCAAGACATTTCAATCATCGACATTTTCGAAAAAAGAGTAATAAAGTAAGGAAAAAAGAAGGACCAAAGTGAGCAAAGGACCAAAGAGTAAGCAAAAAACCAAGCATTGATTGATATATAATAATAATAATAAGCAAAAGAAGTAAGCGATGATTCCTAAACCTAATAAGATAAGTAGTAGCATGTACACTTGTCCACACACACACAAAGGTCATCTATAGTTTGAAACTACAACTAGGCCAACATCAAGCCTTCTGGCTCGTCTTAGGGAACGGGAGGAAGCTTTGTCTCGTCATGAACTTCCTATAGTCACCATGTATCTCTAGGTGATCTTCTATGTCACTATTATTCGGGATATTTCCTCCATAGAAGATCCCCCCCAAAGTCATGACATCACGAAAGATGATTGCCCCAAACTGCTGCTGGATGCGATACATCTCTTGTCTAATATCTAAATCAGTGATCTTGGCCTTGGTTTCGGCCCAGTGTTTGAGATGATTTGGAAGCGTAGAATTCTGCTGGTCTAGTAGGAACACCCTCATGTGATGGAGTGCGTAGTAGGCTTCCTTCGTACTGCTTTCCGGCTCCTTCACGCAGGGGAACTCCGTTACGTGGTTGAAGACGTGCCTGCCGAACTTGACCTTCGTACGCACGAAGGTGGTGCCTTCCGTAGAGGCATAGCCAGTGAGAGCAGCATCCAGAACTTCCTTGATCTTGTCGTAGTTTTTCTTCTTTTCTAGACTCCCCGAGTCGAAATACGTGGCGTGCGAATGCTTCTGCGATAAGGAGATGAGCGTGCAATGTTCATCTTCGCAAAAAGTTCAAATGGAATGTGTTGGAAAAAGAATGATGATAATCTAATAAAGCCAATCGATGGTGGCGAGTGAATAACGACTTACTCAGGAACGTAAGGCACGAGAATGTATTCCTTTGTCTTGTTCGCCATGAAGATTCTTTTTAGGTACGAGGCCATGATACGTCGTTCAGCGGTGCTTCCCAAGCATCCGTCACACATGTAGTAGGGGTCCACTATAGCAATGCCCGGTGTGTTCTCTCTAATGATCTGCATGGCCAGGCTGAGAGAAACTAGGCGGACCATGGTATAGTGTAGCGGGTATAGGTGGAACATATTGAATATGTCGTCAAATCGCAGGAAGAACAGATCCACAAGGGCATTGTCGACGAAGCCCAAGCCTGGTGGCACCTTAACCACGAATACCTGGTGCGAGGGATCTTTCTCTGCCAGAAGGCGTCTCTCTATCGTCAGCACACCGTCATGCACACAATGCAGTTCCGAACTGGCGAGCCTCCACAAATTCTTAGGTAGCATGGGATCACCTGCCACATGAATCCTCCACATAATACCCTCGAGTCTTGGTGGCCCGTCCCGAAACCTGATCGGATTCGCAGTTGACGCCACCGGCTGGCTCGAGCTGCTAGATTTTCTTTTCCTGCCCTTTTTTCCTTTTGGAGAGCGGGAAGGCACCGCAATCTAAGCACCGGCCGCCCTATGTAGTGTGTCAGGGCTTATAATAAAGGGTCGGTTGGTTGTATCAGTTGGCTTTGTAAAGGCGCAAGATGGATGCGTCTCCTGAGAACCAAACAGACGCTTGGTGATAGTGGGTTTCTCCATGGGGCCACCAGCTAGGTCTTCTTTGATAAACTGAGTGTTGAAGAAGTGATCATTCCAGTCTTCGTCGTCCTCGGCCGGATCCTGCGCCATGTGCATATCATCAACATGATCATCCGACCCACCGCGTGGAGGTGACGGCGAGGGCGGTAAGGGGACCTTTCCACCGCTTGTCGCTGGCATGACAAGCGGTGCTGTTGTCTGTGGCGTGATGGCCCCCGCCGTCCCCAAACGGATCATGCTCTTTGTCCATTGCAAGAATAAGCCAAAGCAACTTCTATGGACAGCCGACTCTTCTTCATCCTCTCCTAGGGGTTGAATGGGAGGTTCCAGGTCGTCGCAGCCCCTTAGCACCCGAATAATTTTAATCATGTGCACGCTATCTGGCATCGGCCTTGAGTGGAACGTGCGCTGCAAGGGTTGAATGATGGTACCCTTGGCAACATCCCTCAGCTCGTTGTTCACGTAGCGTAAGAGAGTGCAAGGAACATCCTTCTGCGGAAAACATGTAAAGCGTCGTCAGAGAGATGCCATAAGAGTAATAGATGGAGTGAAAGGCGGTAAAGCAATTTGTTTACCGTGATGGCGTCGAGATCGTCTAATGTCGAGGCATCGTATACGACGACATGGTGCAAGAGACGGAGGGGCTGCTTGATGGCGCGGTGCTGGCCGCCGGTGTATTCTCCCTATCGGGTGCTTGGAGCTCCGGTGTCGCCGCGACGATGGCAGGGGGTCACCAACATGTCCGGCGCCGCGGTGATGGCAGGGGGTTTCACCAACACTTCCGGTGCCTTGGTACTAGCGGGCGGAGTCACGAACACATAGTTCGCCTGATTCGTCGGCACCGCGTTATTCGAGTGGCTGCTGACCATGCTTGGAATCGGGCACGGCCCTTGTCGACCACCCGCACTCCAGTTCGCTATTGACTCTACCAAGGTAGGCAGGAAGGATGTGAGGGTGATTGCCAGGTTGTCTTGGACGATCTGCGGGATCCGCACCACTTGTTCCTTAAGTTCTTGAACCTCGCGGTTTTCCTCCCCACTCCTCCCCGACGGCGCCACATGTGTCCTCGGCGGTGGACCAAAATGATCCACCCAATTCTTACCCCCGAGGCCGGCCAGACGGCCAGCCGACGATGGCTTCTTCATAACCGGCTCTATTTTCTTGGCCCGGTTCATCGCCCTGTTAAAAGGGTTATCCCACCGGGTGGCCGTCGTCGACCCTTGGGATCAGGAACCCTGGGATCCATGACTAGCAACAATTTCCTTCTCCTGTAGAAGAAGTAACAGTGAACTGTTTATAAACCAGACTTCATCGATTAGAATGCAATCGAGTTGATCCGCGGTAATTAAATTACTTACCACAATTTCCTCGAATTCCTTCACCACAGGATCCGCGGTGAGTTGTTTGGTTTTTGGGTCCACATGGTAACGGGTCCTGATGAAGTTTCGAAGCTGCCCCGGTTCGAATTTCTCAAAGGGGTTATCTATCCCCTTAGATCTATACTCTTCGTCCTCCTTATGCCATTTGGCCTCCGCGGTTCTGTATCCACCAGATCCGAGATGGTGATGACCTATATTCATCGCCTGCAGCACCTTTCCCTGATTACTATTGGCCAGGGCTCTTTCGGATTCACACCTCTCCTTGAACTCCCAGAACTGATCTTCGGTGATCTGCGGGTCAATCTTCTGGATCTCCTCGAGACTTTTGCCTTCTTTATAGATCTTCTTCTTTATCCAGGTTCTCCAACTGGCCAGGGCGGTTCTCATCTTTGTGAGGGCGGATTTGTTTACTTCATTCCCATGATAATTTGTGTTTCGATACTCAGCGGGGAACTTGTATCTTGCGTGCAGCTTATCGAACAGGAGTGTGCGCAAGTGTCCATTATATTTATGCCGGAGACTCTCGGTGTTGATCGAGATGGTTGTCCAGGTGATCGCCGCCATTTGCCCATCTTACCCTCTAACGACAAGGTCGGGCTCCAAAGGAACCCCTGTTGGGCTCACTTTGGTAATTTCCTCTCTGACGGTGCCGACCATGTTCGGGCGCTGTTCCTTCTGCTTCTTCTTCTCAGGAGGATTGCTACCACTCCCATTGCCCTTGTCACCATCAGTGGTTTCATCATGCGCTGTTCCTTTGGCTTTTTCCTCCATGTCTTCCATCTCATCATCCTCGCTCTCTGAAGGATGGTATTCTTCATCGTCTTCTAGCCACTGGGTCGCCTCCCAGAATGTCAATTGTTTATTCGGAGGTCTGAGTTCTCCTTCAGCGCTGATGCGCTTAGAACATCCAGCCTCGTCGTTGTCACACATCTTTGCACTAATAAAAAACAAATAATTGGTTAGTAATAAAGTGCACGGAAAAATCCGGCATGACCTTTGCTAATTTTCTTAAACTAGGAGTGCCCGATTTTTGCCGAAACGTAAGTTAATCAACATTCCGGCAAAAATTGGGACTCATTTCATACAAGAACCTGCATACACAACATAATAAAGTGCTCCATACAAGCACAAGCACAATTTCAAGTGCTACAATTATATCACCATAGATTATATCACATGTCATTGATGACAGCAAGCAAAGACATGCAGATTATAGCACCTGTCATTATATGACAGCAAGCAAATACAAGTTTATATGACAACAAATATGACAGCAAGTTTTTACCATGTATTTTCAAAATAAAATCACCAAGAACAGCAAATCACATTACCAAAAACAAAATACAGTAAGTGCAGCAGCAGTAATAAATCATTTATTTGCATGCTTCTGATGAAGGAATTTATCAAGTAATTATTACTAGACCATCACCAGGAGCATTTCATCACTAAAACCATCACCAGGATATTTGGTTCAGCACATATTCATTTTATATATTCACACATTTAGTTCAGCACATATTCACTTTATATATTCACTGCAACATATTGCTTGCAGTAGTGCCTTTTCAGCACTACTAGACCATCACCAGGAGTATTTCATCACTAAAACCATCACCAGGAGCATTTCATCAGCACTAAAACCATCACCAGGATCAGTACTAAAACCATATATGCGTTTGAGCTGTATATGTGTGGATACAGTATATATATGTGTGGATATAGTATATACACATTACCAGGATCAGTACTAAAACCATACAGCATAACTAGGATTTCACCAGGAGCATTTGATCAGTATATACACATTGTTTGAGCTATATATGTGTGGATACCATTCAACACTAAAACCATCACCATAACTAGGATTTTAGCAGGAGCATTTCAGATCATATATCTCCTGATCTAAAACCTAGCCACAGATCATAACCAGGAGGTCACAAACCAGGATCATATATCTCCTAGCTACAAACAACACTAAAATCTAGCATAACCAGAATAACATTCAGAAAATAACTACAAGATAAAATTTGCTAAAAAAATCAAGCCTAAACCTACAAGCTCTCTGTTTGCTAAAAATCAAGAACTACAAGCCTAAACCTACAAGTTCCAGAGTATAATCATATTGCTGCACACAGCTACACACGGTCACACACAGATCAAAGAAGCACTTCAGAACAAGCAACTGGTGAACTTCATGTATCATTAAAGGACAGGTCGTAATAGCACACCCATAGCCCCCATAAATAATGGTTTGGTTTACAACCAGTTTCTCTCTGCAAGTCTACTGCATCTTCATATCTCAATTAAGTGAGCAGTACAATACAATACAAACTGGACAATAACCCATGTCAAAATAGGACCACCAGATGATAATAAAATAATGTATAAGGTTGGAAAAAATCAAATATTCAGATAGCATAACTCCTAAGCAACAAAAATTAACTGTATGGCCTTGGCACTTATGAAAAACAATTAAGAATCAACTGTTAGAACTCAACATATTTCAGTATTCCAGCTATAGCATGCAAATTAGAGAAAGATTGTTGCTAACCCTAGCTAACCCTAGCTAGTACTGGCACACTCTATGGAAGCAAGCTCAAACATTGTTGCTAACCCTAGCTAACCCATGGAGAGAGGGAGAGAGGGGGGCTGACCTCTGAGACAAGGACGACGTTGGCAGGCGGACGACGACGAGCGAACGATGACCTCCTCCTCGGACACGCGCGCGGCGGCGGGCAGACGACGGCCTCCTCCTCCTCGGGCACGGGCGGCCTTCTACTCCTCGGACACGCGCGCGGGCCTCCTCCTTGGACGCGAGAGGGGCTCTTCCTCCACGGCCTCCTCCTCGAGCGGCGGCGGCTGGCGGATCGAGCGCGGTGGCGGCAGGGAGGGAGGGGGATCGATCGGGCTGGGAGAGATGGGGATGAGTGTGAGATGGGGGATGAGATGGGATCGATGACGTGGATAAACCCCAGATATGTGTAGCGCACTATGCCAGAGTGCGCTATGGATATCTGTAGAGCACTCAGGCTAGTGCGCTACGCCTATCTGGGATCTAACCACTCTATAACAACAGTGCAGCACTCCTTCTAGCAACAACACTTGCCTATCCCACTGGTTCTGACCACTGCTCTATTATAAACTTGTGAGCATCCAGGTTCGAATCCTGGTGCCCCCCCTTTTTTATTTTAATTTTAAAAATACTTTTAAATGTTCCAAAAAATGCCCAAAAGTGGTGATATATGCCATACAAGTTTTGTTTTGTTTTTAAAATACTTTTAAATATTCCAAAATGCCCAAAAGTGATAATATATGTCATAAAAGTGGTACAAATATGATTCAAAGTATAAATAAATTTTATAATAATTTGTCCATGAATATTACAATCTTTTTTGACCACACGTTTTACTATATTTTTTGAGCTAGCGTTTTACAATCTTTTTTCCCATTTTTGTCGCGGTTGAATAATTTAGCCTCGACACTTTAACATTTCTTCTTTCGAACGAGCTACCTCTTTTGGGTAGGGTTGTCCTTTTTCTTCTTGTGATGTATGTTGGTGCATCATAGTCGTCGTCATCTTCAATCTTTGTATCGCCATACTAGTTGAAGTCTTGCTCGTTGGCGACTCCATCCATTCCGATGATGTTTCTTTTTCCTCTCCTCACGACAACATGGCTAGGCTTTGTCGGGTCGGTAATAAAAAACATTGGTCCACTTTGGTAGCCAGTACCCAAGGTTCATTTTGCGCGGCCACGTTCACACCGGCGGCCTTGGATTTGGCTGCTTCAGGTATAACCATGGTTGTGAAATACCGGTCTTCTCTTTCGACGCTCTTTGCCCATCTGACACGGAACATTGACACCTTTTCTCCATAGTAGTCGAGCTCCCAGATCTCCTTGATCCTTCCGTAGAATCTTTCCTTCACGTTGTCATCGGTGTAGAATTCCGATGTTACGCCCGAGTTCTGATAATCGCACTTGTTGACCTTTTCCTCCGTGTAGAATGTGTAGCCGTTGATATCATACGCCTGATAGGTCACCAGGTTTTGCATGCGTCCCTGCGACAAGGTGAATATGATCTTTTCCGTGTCAGAAGAATGCGATTTTGGGGGATTATCAAGGAGCGTCTGCCTAAACCAACGCATGAAATCTGAGTTGTGCTCTTTGATTATTTCTCCCTGCGTCCTCTATATGCCCCGGTCACTGTACTTCTTCTCGATTAACCTTTTGTGCTTCTGTACCCAAGGATCGACCAGTTCTAAATGCTATAGCGCGATGAGGTTTGCTCAATCAAAGTCTGCGCGTCGAAAATCGAAGTCTGCATGTAGTACGCGATGACCCTCTCGGTGACCAGATTCGTCGAGCTTGTCAAGGTGCCTATTGACGGGAAGACCGACAGGGTTCTCGATGTCTAGATAATTCGTGCAGAAAGAGATACACTCTTTGGCCAGAAAGCCCTTGGATATGCTTCCATCTGGACGGGACCTGTTGCGAACGTCACTACAAGAAATGTGGCAAACTATGACCTTCTGATAGTGACCGTGAACAAAATCTTCATAGATCTATGACGATTTTGCACCAGAAAGTCATAAGCCGTTCGAAGGGGTCAAAACCTTGAAAAATTAAGACGTTTTGACTCCAAAACGTCATATTTGCATTAGCTAAAATCGTCATAATATGACGGATTTAGCCTACGACATTTATTATAGCTAATTAAAACGATTTATATTGGTCATAACGTCCAAAATAGAATAAAGTTGAAATGAGTAAGCATTTGCCCCAGAATTTTCATCTATGTGGCATGTCTATGTATTATTTTTTGCATATGTGGCATACCTGTGTGTCAGGCCCCACAAACTGACCTCGTGCGCGCCTCTGAAATAATAAAAAAAGGCCCCATGGGGGACTCGAACCTGAGACCTCTCCACGGATAGAAGGAACCCAACCACCACACCAACACATCTTAGCTGATACATATCCGCGCAAACGTCATTTAACTACAATCCGCGATTGAAAATGGGCCTGGCGCCCATGTTACTCCTAATGGGCCTCGATGAGAAGGTATATTTGGGCTGCCTTTCACCTTGGGGAATAGTAGATTAGGTCCGGTTAGTTTTTTTTTCGTTTTTTTGTGTTTTCATAATTCTTGTGTATCTTTCTCATAAGAACTCCAAATTAATTGATTTTTGTCTCTAAATTTTTATAAATTTCATTAGATCATACTAGGATGTTAATTATGAATAGTATGATTACTTTAAATGGTAGATCTACTAATCCCATATTACTCCATAGTAGGGACAATATCATAATTCAAAATATGTTTTTGAAACTAGGGTTTTGAAGGTTCTTAGCTAGAGGATGAGCCTCGATAAACTTGCATTGGATTTCTAAAGAAACATCATATTGTGAGTCTAAAAATGATTTTTTTTCGAAAATTCATGGGCATCAGATAATGTACCTGTAGTTCAAACCAGACCCACTTCCTGCCGATTCGGCATGAATTTGTCTTTTTCGCCATGGGTGGACGGAATGGTTTGAGATATCCCGGTTCGGATATTGTCTATTTAAGGTGGTCTGTTATTTTTGAAAAATGTGGTGGTAGCATTTTGAATGAGCATTTTGGTGGTTGCTTCACAAAAAAACCCATTTTTTGCGCTCGGAAAATGGAAAATGGATTTTTTTGTGTGTCAAAGGAAAACTTCCTCCTGCAATATTGTTATCCACCCCAAGATGCACACACGTGTACAATACGGGTACATTATCACAAACTATGCCCTGATTCTAGCCATAACATTGGCCATTTGACCCGAAAGCCATGAAACCTCACACATGATAGGTAATTTTGTGAAGGTTTTTTTGAGACATACCGATTTACTAAGTTTGGTATTTTTCCTTGCAACTATGCAACATAATATGACACCACACAAAGGATTTACATTGTTCGGGCCGTTTTTGAATTTCTTATGCCCGTTTCAAAATATGGTCAAAACGGCGGGAGTGAAGGTTCTTAGCTAGGGGATAGTCCTAGCTGAACTTGCATTGGATCTCTGAAGAAACAGCATATTGTGAGTCTAAAAATCATTTTTGCCAAAAATCAGGAGCATCAGATAATGTACATGTAGTTCAAACCAGACCCACTTCCTACCGATTCGGCAGAAATTTGTCTTTTTCGCCAGGGGTGAACAGAAAGGTTTGAGATATCCCGGTTGGGACATTGTATATGTAAGTCTAATATTTTTACAAAATGTGGTGGTACCATTATAAAACTGTCATTTGGTGGTTGCTTCACAAAACGCCCCGTTTTTTACGCTTGGAAAATGGAAAATGGTTTTTCCGTGCGTCAAAAAGGAAAACTTTCTCCTGCAACATTGTTCGCCATCCCATGATACATATGTGTGCACAATATGGGCACATTATCACAAACTATGCCCTGATTCTAGCCATAACATTGGTCGTTTGGTCCGAAAGCCATGAAACTCGGACATGATAGGTCATTTCTGAGAAGGTTTTTTCGAGACACTTGGAATATACCAAGTTTGGTATTTTTCCTTGCAACTATGTGACATAATAAGACACCACACGAAGGATTTGCATTGATCGGACCGTTTTTAAATTTTTTATGCCCGTTTCAAACTATGGTCAAAAAGGCGGACACGAAGGTTCTTAGCTAGGGGATGAGCCTCACTGAACTTGCATTGGATCTCTGATGAAACATCATATTGTAAGTCTAAAAATGATTTTTTCCAAAAATCATGAGCATCGGATCATGTACCTGTAGTTCAAACCGGACCCACTTCCTACCGATTCGGCAGGAATTTGTCTTTTTCGCCAGGGATGTAAGGAAAGGTTTGAGATGCCCCGCTTGAGACATTTGTCCATGTAAGGTGGTCTAATATTTTTACAAAATGTGGCGGTACCATTCTAAAACTGTCATTTGGTGGTTGCTTCACAAAACGACCCTTTTTTGCGCTCGGAAAATGGAAAATGAGGTTTTTGTGCGTCGAAAAGAAAAACTTCCTCCTGCAACATTGTTCTCCATCCCACGATACATTTGTGTGCACAATATGGACACATTATCACAAACTATACCGCGATTCTAGACATATCGTTGTTCGTTTGGCCCGAAAGCCATGAAACCTCATACATGATAGGTCATTTCTGAGAAGGTTTTTTCGAGACACTTGCAATATACCAAGTTTGGTATTTTTCCTTGCAACTATGTAACATAATAAGACACCACGCGAAGGATTTGCATTGATCGGACCGTTTTTGAATTTTTTATGCCCGTTTCAAACTATGGTCAAAACGGCGGGCATGAAGGTTCTTAAATCGGGGCCGAGCCTCGCTAAAATTGCATTGGATCTCTAAAGAAATAGCATATTGTGAGTCTAAAAATGATTTTTTCAAAAAATCATGGGCATCAGATAATATACCTGTAGTTCAAATCAGACCCACTTCCTACCGATTCGGCAGGAATTTGTCTTTTTCGCCAGGGGTGGATGAAAAGGTTTGAGATACCTAGGTTGGGAAATTTATCCATGTAAGGTGGCATATTATTTTTGAAAAATGGTATGGTAGCATTTTAAAAGTTTTATTTGGCGATTGCTTCACAAAGCGACCCGTTCTTAACACTTAGAAAATGAAAAAAGGTGCAGCCAATCAGAATAGAGAATAAGAATACCCATGGATTACCCCACCGAAGGTGATCTCATCCGTTTACATGCACTCCATCCAACGACCAAAATTTTATCCCGCGCCTCCTTGGCCCCTGTCTTTGTACGTGGAATGACAGAAACACCCTAGAGTCCCATAGTCTTCACTGCAGAAGTGATCAGGGGTAATTTCGTGATATCAACATGGTCGAGAGGGACTGAACCCAAACCCTAATCCCATCGCTCCTCTTCGCAGACCCCGCCGCCACTCCTTCCTCTCTCTCTGCTCGACAGCCGCCCCTCACCGCAACCCTAATCCGCTTGCTTCTCACTGCGTCGCTCGCCACCCGACCTGCCTCTCCTCTCTCTCAATCGTGGATGGCGGCCAGGCCGCCATGGCTGTGCGCCGTGGTTGCTTCCCGTCGTTGCCACCACCTCCCTCCTCTCTTCTGTCCCCTTGTGTCAGATCCCGAGCCACCTCGCGCCACCGTGTCGACCCGACCCACCCAGAGCCAGATCCCCACCTTCACTGAGTATCACCTCTGCCTCCCAAGATCCAATCCATGCTGCCGCCGCCACCCCCACCCCACCCCTAATCAACGCCGTCTTCCATCAACATCCTCCCCGGTCCTCTCATGCCGCCGCTTCTCCATCCGCGTACGCGTTTCCCTTCTTCCTCCAAGCACTAGAACCACCGCCTGAACCTCCCTGCTCGATCATGTGCCCTCACACTCACCGTCAGCGGCCTCAAAGAACATCCTCTGCATCACCGGCGAGCCGTACCACAAGTAACGCATGTGCCCGAAGAGGAGGGGAGGTACGTCGGAAGGACGCCCGGATCTTCCAGATGCGCCGCTACCGCGACCATGGAGACGTGGGTGCGCGTGGGTGGCCTGCCGCCGATGCAGATGGAGGCGTGGGTGGCCCGTGCTGCTGGTGGGCTTCAGCGGGGACGACCACCGGGAGGGGCTGCACAGGACGCCCAAGCGCGTCGCCAAGGCCTTCCACGATGGCACCCGAGGTATATATCCGCCAACCCACCTTATCCTCCCATCTCCTCTGGATCTATTCGTGATTCCAAAATCATGGTTGCGTTCGTTCCATGGATGCTTGGCCCCAACTCTATCTAGAGACCAGAGAGTAGTACAACTCCAGCACATCCGACCTTTTAGTAAGAGCGATGCCTTGAGGAATTTGGGTATGTTTAAGCTGGTGCTATGTTGTGAATGGTTTGCTCGAGAGAGGCTATAAGGCAATGGACGTATGATCTTTGTTACCAATTTCATATCTCTCGATATTGATGCTTGGTGTCCCCTAGTTCGGATAGATTGATGCTTTATGTCCCTTAGTCCAGACAAATTTCTGTTACAAAATAGTAGTAGTATAAATGCCTCATTAACCATGTATATAATTTCATGGCCAGCTTCTTAGCTCTAATGGTAGTTGCCTCACTTATCTTATTACTGTGATTCATGTATTGCTTGTTCTTCTTTTTGACTGTTCTACTGTGATCACTGAAGTAGTTTACTTCATAGAGTTTGTATTCAGTTCTTGAAATTGACTGCTTACATGATATCACAGAAAGATACTGTAGTAGTTTACTTCATAGAGTTTGTTTAATGGAGTCACATAAAACTTGCCTTTAATTCATACCGCACTCAGTAAACATAGCACATATTATTCTTTCTTACTGTTGCTCATATGTTTATATGTTAACAGTAGCTCAAGTATGTAAAGTTGTAAACATATCTTAATACCTACAATGGAATATGTAAAGTTTGCTATCATATATATTGTCATTTCCTAGAACTGAAACTGTCTGCATATCCTACTAGTTTGTTAATTCTACATTTTTGTAGTCCTGATCTTGACTTGGATACACGCAACATATGTAATCTTGATGTTGACTTGGCTTCCAATAAAACTGGAGTGTGGGGATCATGTCCTTATCCTTTATTTGTTTGATGGCAACATTTAGGTGAGGCTTTTACTTTCAACAGCTAAACTATGGCCTGCTGCTGGTATTCACAATTTGGCACAAATACTGCATACTTGTGTTGTATACTCCATACTTGTAGATAACCTAAAGTTAACTACTGAGTGATAGTGTTGGACAAGGGAACCATGTAATGCCATTAGACTCAAGTTATCTGTGCAGTGTGGTATTATTTTCTGTTGTTTCCACTTGATAATGTGGTACTAAACGGGCATGGTAATGTCTCCTGTTTTTCTGTGTACTACCTTTAGCTTCTTATAAAATCATCTGACAGTGACCGCTAGTGTGATTGTAGTCAAATGACACTACAAGGTTGCTTCATTTATTTTGCATATTCTGTTTCACTCTCCCTGAACATTATATGATAGTATCTCCAGTAGTGTTGATGTAAAGATCTAAGAGATACATCATAGTGCTATTTTAGAGAATTAGGAGTATTAAGGTTTAGTATGAAATGTTATTCCTTTGCATAGTGCTAGTTAAGACATCATTGAATGGAGTTTCCTACATGAAAGTATCCTTCTTACTTTTGCTACAAAGATATCATGTTCTTTTCTAACCTTACTATGTATGTTCTTATGTGAATAGGCCCCAAGAAATAGACAAGACTTCTTCCTATTTGAGCATACATGCTTGACAAGGCAATGATGTCTCTAGTGTGCGATTCCTGTTTTTTACTTTATAGTCCTTTTCTTATAAGATGTGTATTGGTTGTGGCAACCAACTGGACAATGTATTTTGCTTCTTTATGGTTTTATGTAGAGCTAGCTGATGTAGGCTACACCGTTTTGCTCCTATTATAAATTCTTATACATTGACATGACCTCGTGTTTAACTTTTGTGTAGTGATCGGACGAGTCCTGCAGTTGATGGCTTTTGTACCCTGGGCGGCTGTCCTGCTGCTCGCCCCTGTGGCTTCTGGTTGGCGGCGGCGCACCACAAGTAGCCTATGATGGCTTAGCATCGGCTGTGATAACCCTCTAGTGAGTTCCGATTTCCATCTCCTCTATGTGCTCTATCTGTTGCGTCTCTCAAGCATCATGTGTATTTGTAACATGTAAAATATGTAGAAAAGACAGCCAAATTGCTTCAGAAATTATGCTAGAGGCTGTTGAGCTCAGGTTAAAGTCAATGAAATTTCTGTTTGAGAACCATTGGTCAATTTGTTTCATGCTTCTGCTGGAGGTTCATAACATTAGTTTGATATGCACATTGTTCCTTGGCTGGTATGTTTTCTTCTCGTCGAACATACTTGGATCTCTGTAGCTATGTTGTCTTATTCCACAACCGATGAATTATGTACATTATGTCGTTAAAGGCTTCTGTTTTGAGTTGATAGACTAAAGCATGTACCGGATGCTCGAATTTGTTATCTTTGGTCCCTCTTTTGTGCATTATCAATGTCAATTACTATTGCCTGATATTTGTTTGTTTATTTCTAGGACAAATGCAACACCAACATTGCAAGAAAGGATCTCCTTCGGAGGAAGTTACATGGTGTCAGCTTGCTTGAGATACTTTTACTCGATGTAGACTTGTTATTGGGAGATACATTTATGTAATAATATGGTTTTGTGTGAACCTGTATCTGTCATGGTTCATTGTATCAACCTATGAACCTGTTTCATTGTACCTGTGAACCTGTCTTGTAATTCAAATGTAATCATATATATTCTGTTATTTAGATTCTATATCAATTTGTGAAACCGTTTCATTGCATATTTATTGAAAAAACTACCTTATTTAATGTAGTGTTTGATATATATAATTTGGCAACTAAACCTAAAGAGGCCATGGCCCAAATAGTATTGCACTATTAAAAAGCCACATCTCTATTTTACACTGGACCAAATAATACTTTTATAATAAGGCCACGACCCACAAAATTCTGGATAAAGAATGTTGAAAATAGAAAATTCATGGACGTACAAAGTACAAAGGCCCTCAATAATCGATACTAAAAAGGCCATGGCCTAGAAGAATAAAGGCTGAATTAATGGGCTTGGCCCATGTAAGCAACCAGAATGGATCGGGCTGAATTCACACTACGACGATTTCATTTCGTCATAATTTTTCCACGTAGGATCGGCCACATAGGATCTGAGCTGGCCTGGCTAGATGGCCTATGACGATATTGGATCATCATAGACATTATGACGATCCAGTATCGTCATAGACTATTATGACGATTTTACCAAAATCGTCGTTATAGTTCATTTGCGACGCCCAGCTTTCGACGATCTCAAAATCGTCATAAAATCGTCATAAACAGACTACTATGACGATTCTGTGACAAAAATGGAGGGTCATATATAGCCAGATTCCTTGTAGTGCGTATCCTTTGATGTGTCCATTCATCCTTTCGAACGCCATCATGCTGCGGAGGAACATCGGCCCGAGTTGGACGATGTCCTCCACATCATGGACCAGCAGATGCACCATAATGTTGAAGAATGCGGGCGGGAAGTAGACCTCAAGCTCTCATAGTATCACCACGATCTCCTCCTGTAGCCTCCCAAGCTGATTCACGCCAATCGACTTCCTAGAGATGACGTCGAAAAACTTGTAGAGGCCAAATAACGTTTCAAGGACGTGCTCATACATTATCCCTTTTAGTGCAACCGAAAGTACCTGCGTCATTAGTAAGGCACAGTCATGAGACTTCATGCCACTGAACCTCTGCTTCGCCTCGTCTAGGTATCTCCTTATCTTGCCCGCATAGCCGTAAGGAAATTTGACTCCTAGAAGGCACTTGAAAAACTGTTTGATCTCATCCTGGCTTAGAGTGAAGCAAGAAGGAGGGCAGTAATATTCATTATTCTTGAACTTTTTACCCTTCCGACGACCTTGTGTCGTCTTCGACTCATGATCATCGTCATCTTCCTGATCATCAGGAGTAGTGCGTCCTCCATGAAGCTCCTTCCGGATACCCATGAATATCAGGTCGTGCCTTGCTTTTAGACCATCTTTCGTCCTATCTGGCATGTTGATTATGGTGGAGACCAGACTCTCGCACACGTTTTTCGTGATATGCATGATGTCAAGGCTATGAGGCGTGCGGTGAAACTTCCAGTATGACAACTCCCAGAAAACATACCTTGTTTTCCATACCTTCATCAGCGGCTTGTATTGCTGCCTCTTTCGCTTCTTTCCAGGCTTAGGACAATCTTTCCATTTTTTCAGCAATTCTTCCACTTCTTCGCTGCTCCTCTTCTCTGGGATTCCTCGGGTCTCACATTTGCCATCGAACAGGTCTCCATGTTTTCTCCATGGATCATTCTTGCCGAGCCACCTCCGGTGCGCCATGAACACGGTTTTCGAAGACCCTGGATCTTTCTCTAGTTGGAGATAGCTTGTGTTATCCATGCACCTAACGCATGCGGAGAATCCTTGGATAACCTGCCCCGAGATATACCCGCAACCGGGATAGTATTGCACTGTAGTGACCAAAGCGGCTCTCATAGTGAAATAATCTTGTGCGACAGCGTCATAAGTATTTGCTCCAGATTCCTATAACGTGGCTAGCTCCTCGCTCAACAGCCCGAGATACAGATTGATGTCGGTACCAGGTTGTTTCGGCCCTTGAATTAGCATACTCATTTGTATGTACTTCTTCTTCATGCACAGCCATGGAGGGAGGTTGTACATCCATACAAAAACGGGCCAAGTGCTTTGCGTGCTGCTCTGGCTACCGAACGGATTGAGTCCATCGGTTCTTGCACCAAGCCTAATGTTCCCAGAATCTCCACCGAATTCTGGGAATTCGATGTCCAATGCTTTCCACTGGCTAGCATCTGAAGAGTGCGTCGGCAGCTCGTCCTTTTCAGGGTCATCGTCATCTCCTGGCTTCTTCCTTTCTGCATGCCATCGCATGATCTCCGCTTCCTTAGGGTCCGCGAAATAGCGCTGCAGACGAGGAGTGATAGGAAAGTACCATACCACTTTTCGAGGTGCTTTCTTCCCTTTCTTGTATCGACTCATGCCGCACACCGGACATGTGGTTTTCTCCGTGTCCTCGCCCCGATAAATGATGCAATCGTTGATGCATACGTGGTATCTAACGTGCGGTAGATCGAGAGTACAGACGATTTTCTTGGCGTCCTCGATACTAGTTGGACACGTGTTCCCCTCCGGGAGACGATCGTGCCAGAATGCCATCATATCGTCGAAGCTTGCGTCGCTCAATTTGTGTTTTGCCTTCATCTCCATAGCCTTGAGCGTTACATTCAACCAGGTATCATCGGGCCTACATCCTTCATACAATGGAGTAACCGCGTCGTTCTCAAGTTGCGCAAGATTGGCTTTATCTCTAGCGGCAGACCTGGCGTTACTCATCTGCTTGAGAAGCAGCTCTTGTACATAAGGGTCCCGCACCCACCCTGACGTTGTTCCATCGTAGTCTGCTCCTCCGGCATCTAGATCATCATCATCCCGGTCTGCTTCCGCACCTTCACCATCTCCAGGCGACTCTTCATCATCTCGCCCGTCCTCGCCGTGATGATCATCATCATGTTGCCCACCTTCACCGCCTCCATCGTCTTCGTCATCGCTTATCCAACGAGTGTATCCATCCATGAAGCCATGGCGAAGCAGGTGCACCTACAGATTCCCGGAATCTGGGTCGATCAAACCAGTTGAGTTTGCATCTTCTGCACGGACATATTATCTTCGTCTTGTTATTTCGTATCATGTCGGTCGTCGCACATTTCAAAAATCTAGCCACAATGCCTTCGCTCATTATGCGGACCATTTTTGCCTGCACGGTATACACGGTACAATTAGAAGTCTTTTAGAACCACATAATCAAAGCATGCATGCAATGGTCGATAGATAATTTTGGCATGACCTATCCTAAAATAAGGACCTTTGCGAAATGCCAAAGTCTTGCCAAAATGGAAATGAATCAACATTTTGGCAAAACAAATGGCAACTCATTCACACACAAACACAAGAGAGAGAGAGACTGATCCATACACATGAACATATCATGTCCATACACACATGCATGAGCATCTCGATCCTCTCCATATACACACATGAGCATCGAGATCCTCTCCATAATACACACACATGAGCATCGATATCCTATCCATACACACATGGGCATTGATCATCTACATACATATGAGCATATCATCCATATACGCATGAACACATCCTTACATGGACAACTTACCGAGATGAGAGACCGATCGCAAGAGAAGATGGAAAGGAGGTGCGCGCGAGACTCGAGAGCTTCCTCTATGATGTATGTAACATCCAAGGAAATTTCTACATGCTAAAAATGGTGAATGAGTGGAGAAATTGAGGTGGGAAGGAGAAGGTCCCGACTAGATCTAAGGAGGAAGAAGGAGGGGAAAGTGAAGTGTGGGTTGTGGATGATCACATGTGCATAAAGTGGAGCTGCCAAAAAAAGGGTCGACAGATCCGTGGCGCACGTGGCCCTAGTGCACCACAGGGAATAATCACAACCGTGGCGCACATGCCAGAGTGCGCCACGGATGTGTCTGCCCATTTACAGAGCAGAGGGGCATTCGCTTAGGCATAGTGCACCCTCTCCATGTGCGCCACGGTTAACCCTAACAACCGTAGCGCACCTACCCTACGTGCGCTGTGGGTATCTGGCATGCGTCCAGCAGGGCCCTGGCCCACACATATCTAGGCGCACTATCACCCTGTGCACCACGGTTGTTATAGTTACTAGTAGGGCACTGCCCACAGGTGCGCCACGCCTGTTTTACCCGTGGGGCACTTCAACCACGTGAGCCACGGATGTTTGGATTACCTATAGCCCTTTTACTAGTAGTTTCACACACGGGGGAGAGAAGAGATCTATTAAAGCACTTGAGTAGCAGAGCAGATCTACTTGATTAGAAAGATCATGACCACAACATGATCATGCATGGAGAGAGATGAACACATAGCTACCGGTAGAGCCCTTAGCATCGAGGAAGAACTACTCCCTCCTCATCATGGGAATCAGCAACAACGATGGAGATGGTGGTGGAGATCGATGGATATGGAGATGGGGGCACTTCCCTGTCCCGGCAGGGTGCCGTAATAGAGACTTTCGGTCCCCCGAATCTCCCCTTCGGTGGTGGCGACACAGCGGAACTTTTCGTGGATTTTTGCTCGATGGTTTAGGATTTTTGCCTTGGGTGCTTCTTATAGGTGAAGGGGTAAGACAAGGAGGCAGCGAGGGGGGCCACACCCCCTGGTGGCGTGGCCTAGGTGGGCCCGCGGCACCCTAGGGTGTGCCCACCATGGTGCCCTACTCCGTCTCTACTTCGATTTTCCGTATCGCTTCGGGAAAAATATGAAGATTGGATTTTGTCCCGTCCAGTTCTGAGAATATTCATTTTAGCTTTTCTGAAACCAAAAATAGCAGAAAACATGCAACTGACACTGTGGCATCTTGTCAATAGGTTAGTTCCAGAAATTGTATAAAAATACCTCAAAGTGTAGACAAATCATAAGACAAATATGATATAAAACAAGCATGGAGCATCAAAAATTATAGATTCGTTTACGACGTTCAAGCATCCCCAAGCTTAACTCCTGCTCGTCCTCGAGTAGGTAAGTGATAAAAAGAATAATTTTTGAGGTGACATGCACCATCACAATTTTGATCAAACTATTTGCAAGCATTGAAAGCTGGGATCAAAGTACTCTAAACATGAGCATGAAAGATGTAGTTCTAACAATAAGACATAGCAACTAAGTTGTAACATGAAATTATACAAACAAAGATCATGAATAACAATGCATTGAAAGACATTTGTTTCACATATAGAAAGCATAGCATAGTGGCATTCATCTTGTCCCTCATGGAGTAGCAAAACATAAATTCATAGGACACCTTCAAAGTTCATAAGGGTGACTAGGTACAAATAGTTCAAGAACAAGCAATATCAAGAATATGAATCAATCAATAAGTTTTGCGACAATGCACATAGAACTAAGAATGGCAACTATGCTCTATTAATTGGTGCCTAAGTATGGAAGGTGGAGACTCAACATAAAAGTGGAAAGAAAGTCCCTTCATAGGGAAGCAGGGATTTCAAGTTTCATAAAGAGCTTCCAAAAATTATGGTATTTGTTAGCTTTCAGCTCTCATTGCCCCTATCATAAGCATCTTGAGGTGATTAAGGTTAAAGTGAACAAAGTATGGAGTATATGCTTGACAAAGTATAAGTTGGCAAGCTCATGTCCCTTGAGTACGAGGGTCGTTCCTCATGCTACTCAACTTTAGTTACCAGCAAGTTCTTGTCATAGTAAGTACATGTCTATCATAGAGAACCGCCAACGGGGTACCCCTTGCCCCATGACACAGGAGCTATCCCATATCAAAATGGCAAGGCAACAAACAATGAGCATCTCAACAATCTTCTTATTTACCATGGGAAAATGGTGCTTTTTTCTCTTCTTTCCTCTTTTTTCTTTTCTTTTTCTCTTCTCTTTTTTCTATCTCTCTCTTTTTTATAAGAATAATGTTTCATAGATTGCTCACTATGGTGATGTTGCAAGTTTCCACCATGATTATGCATGGCTTAGGCTAGTGGCCCATGCATTTCTCTAACACATATACATAACTCCATGGACTTACAAGCTCCCCTTTTATTTCACACAGCCGACATCCATAAACAAAAGAGCATGATATAAAATTGGTACAAGTGTTGAAAATGTTCCCCATGACAACATGGTTCTGCTAATTCCCAACTTATAAGTGCAAGCATATACAACATAGATCACACAATGGTTCAAGTTTATTATGGGCAAGAAAAATAAAGTGTGCCATCAAGTTTGTGAGAGCTTTAATCACTAATTTTCACATCACAAAGTGACTTTTTAATTGGAAGGTAGATAAAACAAGAATTTAATTGAAATGGTGTAACACACCATGCATAGGAATTTATAGTGGACACTTTGGAATAACTTGGTTTCTTGGGAGTTGGATGCATGAGTAGAGCTTACTCAGTACAAGTGGAGGCTAGCAAAAGACTAGGAGCGACCAACTAAGAGAGCAATAATAGCCATAATCATACAGAGCTACAAAACATTATCAATCAAAGCATAAAGTGGTACCACAAGTCAAAAACTAAATGATCATAGAGGCTAAGGTGACTGGTTCATAGTATTAACATGGTGTAAGCATGTGCCAAGTCAACCCAAACAAAACATAAAAGGAGAATACCACAATATTATGCTTTTGTATGCTAAAACAACACATGATTCTTTCAAGGCACATTAAGCAATATCAATTGTTTGAAACAAGTCATGCTACAACAATAATCACTAAGAATAAGGTCAAAAGAACATCTAGCATGACATGATAAAGTCTAAGCTACAGTCAAAACAAGCTCCCTTTTGTACCACTATAAGCATGATACTTCCTTCTCTTTTCCAACACCAATCAACTTATTTGAAATAACTCACAAAGATAATAATCAATAAAGATCAGTGAGCTTGTCTCACAAATCCACAAAGAAGAACTAAAAATTTCTAAGCTGAAAGCACAAGAAAAATGAGGCTAAACACAGTGCTAGCAAAAGAGTACACTCACAAGACAGTAAGAATGAAAACTAGAGTGTTCTAGGCAATGAAAACAGAGTGTGTGTCTCTCCAAAAGAAGTGTGCTGGGATCCAACCAACTTATTGCAGCAAACCAAGAAAAATAAAACTAAAAACAAAAACAAAGACGCTCCAAGAACAACACAATAGTGCATGAAGCAATAAATATAAACTGTCTAGAAAGAAAACCTGAGATTTTATTAATGAAGAAGGGGATGCCTTGTGCATCCCCAAGCTTTGACGCTTGTGCCTCTTGAATATTTCTTGGGGTGACACGGGTGGCATCCCCAAGCTTGAGCTTTTATCCATTCTCCATCCCATCACATCATTCTTCCCCTAAACTTGAAAATTTTCCTTCACACAAAACTTTACACAATTCTTCATTAGCAACATTAGTGTATTCAAAAGTAATAAACCTTTTGGGTTTAGTTTCAACACAGCAAAACTTCCATTAAGAACACAAGCTACTGAAGCAATTCCCTTAAAAAGCTCAATTCACCCAAAAAGAAATCGATAAGAAGCAAATGTAAATAATGGCAGAAATCTGTCAAAACAGACCAGCAGGTAAAAACCAATTTTTTCGAAAACCTTCTGTTGCTCAAATAAAAAGTATTGAACTAACTAAAATTATCTAGCAACATGGGGGATTTACTTATAAAATTACAGCTCAATCCTACATACAGATATTTTTCACGAATTTTAACAGTGAAGCAAAAAAATCTGTTTTGGGACAGCAACTTCCCCAAATCTGACTTCTCTCTCATTAGAGGTTATTCTTGGCACAAAAATCAAATAAAAAGGATAAGGATAGGTTATTACAGAACTAATAACTTCCAAGACTCAAGAAAACTTTTGGGTTATTGCGGTGACCCAGCATACCACTGGATGTGTAGTACACTATAGTCGTTGACATGACATCCACAGAACACCATTCCGAAAATATCACATCCCTCAGAGTGGTACAACAGAAACATTGCGGGTCCATATTACAAAAGTACAGACATTATTATTACAATACTGGAAGTTCAAGACTTCCATAAGATTCAACTTACCAACCAAAATATAAAGTGTTTCAGTGGAATTTAAAAGTAGCAACTCCGACTAGGAGTTGAGCTCAGCAGCTTATTCTATAGAGTTCATGCTGCTCGGATCCGTTGTTAACTACTAACAAGGGATACTTAGTTGGACTCGTTATCATCGACATCGTAGCGGATTTCGGAATCCACTCCTTCAACACCTCCGGACAGATCGGGTTCCTCGTAGAACACATCTTCTTGACATTCGGCTGCATACATTGGCACGTCTTCGGGATCCTTAGAGTCTAAGCAAAGGATCAAAGGTAAGAATGAGTAACAGCGTTACCCAACAAGTTCATTATATGCAAGGTGGGAAGTTTGATTGTCGGGGGGGTGACCCCGGATAGGATAAAGACGGGGAAAGACGAAAGTACGATCCCCGTCTGGTTCCCGAGTTACAGTTTAAGTCGGCCGGATCCCGTATAAGTCGGCCGACATAAGGAGGCGAGAGGCCTGTAAATGTATATTGAGACATTACCCGGCCGAGATATTACGTAAGTCGGCCGGGTCAGCCCGAGTGATCTTGATGCAGGTGAAGGAAGATCCGAGCTATTCGAGGAAGGACCGGATGATAAGAAACTTGCAGGGGAAGGAGAAGCCTGAGGTCAAACCCTAGCAGCAAGCTAGGGAGAATCTGAGCAGAGCCAAGCGCTACAGACAAAGGCGCAGAGCGACAGAGAGGCAGGAAGAGGTCACGGAGGTGACAGTGCGGAAGACCGAGGCACGCAGGGGGGGCCTCTGGAACCTTGCCATTGTTAGAAGAGCGACAGGGAAAGGGGAGCGCCGAACTACTATATTGGGACAAGCATATTCCTCGAAGATGCTTGCCACGTCAGCCCTAGGGGAACCCAGGGCTCTCCTTTATAAGGGGAGGCTTGGATTCAGAAGAGGCATCGACTAAAGTTAGAGCCGTTAGGCTGGTAAAGTTCTTATCTTCTCTCTGTATACAGCTCAAGGAGCACTTGTAGCCCGAGGAAGAAGAAATAAAGACCTTTGCCCTAATCTTCTGTGTGTAGAATCTACTACATCTTTCCCTCCCCAGATCCCACTAGCATCCATTGTCCCCATACTTTAGCCTACCCATGGCATCTGCCGTGAGACCACCACGACAGTTGGCGCCCACCGTGGGGCCAGCAGCGGTGCTAGCTGGAGTTGTGATCCGGATGGGAAACTTCATCAACACCGGCGAGCGCGTTGTTTCTGGCTTGGTCCAGAGATTTGGTCTCTGTGACTATGTCAGCGACAATGCAGGGAGCTTCAAGGGGAAAACTCCCCCGCGAAATGGCGTCTTCATCAACCTGGGCGCGCATAAGGTTTACGTCGGCGTCGACGTCACTGGCGTTTATCCTCACCAAGTTGTTGTTGCAGGAGAGCCCCCTCTTAACGCAGCAAGCCGTCCGTCTAGAGCGCGTCCTACAGGCAGCGTCGAGGTGATGGTCGCTGCCGGAGGACAGGCTGGAGCAGCTGCAGGCGGGTCAAGCAGGGAACCCGCCGCAAGCGTACAAGGTGTACCCAGGCAGACCGCGCCTCAACCCACCGAGGTAATCCTGCCAGTGACCAGCCCGTCCGAGCTGCAAGACGCCACCCCAAAGGCACCAAGAGTAAGAGGGCCACCTCTCGAAAGGCCAGAGAACATTCTTCAGGCGACCATAGAAAACTTGACTACACCTGTAGCGCCGATACTTGATCCGGCAAATGCTCAGGCTGAGTTAGAAGAAACCAGGAAAAAAGTGCTGGTAGAGGCCAAGAAAGTATCGGCCTTGCGGGAGTTCCTGAATAGGACCCTGCATGAGTATGCCAAATCTAATAAGCTTGATGTCGCACCCGAGCGGGTGGACGAATTGAGATTAAGGGGGAAGAACCTCATGGATGATATCAACAAAGAGCATGATGCCCATAGGGCGGAATCAGATGGCTTAGGTTTGCCGAGGTATAATACCCCGACAAAGAACCTGAGAGCAGCGAATGCCGCGGCGTTGGAATTAGAGGGGTTGACTGGGGAAGCCCGGCAGAAACAACAGGAAAGAGTGAATGAGCTGGTGCGCATCGCGAACCAGCAGAATGAAGAAATACTTAAAACAAACCCGGCGAGGCCGGGGGCCTCGCGAATGGTTCACTCGGCAGGAGCAACACCTGCCTTATCCACGGCAGCAGCATCTTCACCCGGAAATAACGCGCGAAGGGACAAAGCAGTAACCTCAGGAATGAGGAATAAGCAAATTGTTCCATATGATCCGGCGATGGCTGGAAAGGCAAATGAGAACAGAGGCAATGCAAGCCGAGGTAACAGTGGGGAAAGGAACCACGGCCGTGTAGAAAAAGACGGCGGAAGCCGAGGCAATGGAGATCTCGGCAGAAGAGAACCCCCAAGAGGCAATCATGAGAACCATACCCCAGTTGAAGTAAGGAGAGAGCAACCGCTCAACCCACAACCAAGGCATGAACCCCGGCAGGAAAGAGAAGTGAGGCCAGCTCGGCACAATCAAGTAAATGAAAGATACAATGATGGTTAATCCGAGATGGAATACGCGATCCATGGAGGAAATAACCACTATGGAATGCAAGACAGGATTCTGTACAGAGATTTGCCGTCAAATGATGCAAGAGTGAAGCTGGACCGGCTATACCGGTCTGAGTTGTTGGAAGAATAGGGTCCACCGGGTCCGACTTGCTTTGGACCACGGATCATGGGCGAACCACCCGTGCCGAACTTTCAGCTAGCGAGAGGCACAAAAACATATAATGGGAGTACCAAGCCACAAGATTGGTTGATTGACTATGCCACTGCTGTGAAGATAGCGGGTGGGAACTTACGATGGGCAGTACGGTATGTCCCACAAATGTTGGAAGGACCAGCTAGGGTATGGCTGAATAATCTACCAGCAGGCAGTATCAACTGTTGGTTGGATTTTGAAGAAATGTTCGTCAGCAACTTTACCAGCACATACAAGAGGCCAAACAGGCCGCAACGGCTAGCCATGTGCAAACAGAGGCCGAATGAGACAGACAGAGAGTTTTTAACTCGATGGTGCAACCTGAGAAACTCATGTGAAGGGGTTATAGAATCGCAAGCGATAGCTTGGTTCGCGCAAGCCTGCCGTTATGGCAGCGTGTTGTGGCAACATCTGCAAAGAGATATGCCGACCACACTGGCAGAAACTATCAGAATAGCAGACTCCTATGCAATAGGGGACCCAACGCAACCAGAACTAATGTTGGCGGATCATCGCGAGCAACAGGATCATTATGCGAGAGATTTGGCCGGGCCATCTAGGCGCAATGATTTCAGAGTAAGAAGAAGAGAGGAAAGGCCGGATTATAGATATAATTCAGCCCAGGTGGCAGCGGTAGCACAAGATCAGCCGAGTCACGGAGCAACTCAGCGGCAGAAGAATGGACCTCAGCAGTGGACACCAAGGAATGAAGGAAAAAGACAGTGGACCCCAGAGCAAAAGAAGCAATGGCAGGAGAGGCCGAAATACACGTTCGAATCCATGTTAGATCAACCGTGCAAATTTCACACATCAAACCCATCCAGACCAGCTAATCATACGACCCGCCAATGTGCATGGATGAAAAATGCGATGGGGAACCCCGCAGGAGTTCAGGGACCCCATCAAGCACATCAGCAGCATCAACCACAATTTACTGGAGCGAATGCACAACAACTGATGTTACCGCCTCCCCCCCCCCCCCCCCCCCGAGGTACGATAACTCGGATCGGGGAGATGCAGTACATCAAGTAATGAACCAAGTCCAGGATGGAAGGACAAATCCAGCAAATGCTAGACGTAATGATTACAGAGAACATCATCAGTCTTATTGCATGTTCACAACGGAACAGCAAGACAAGCAGAGTGTGCAGCGCCGGCATATGGAAGTAAATGCAGTTATGCCGGCAGTACCAAGATATGTGGCATGGTCGGATCAGGAGGTAACTTGGAGCATAAAGGACCACCCCAGAATAATGCCGAATCCAGGATCGTATGCACTCGTGTTGGATCCGACATTCGTTGGACCAAGCATCAATGTGAAATTTTCAAAAGTACTCATTGACAATGGAAGCAGTATCAACATCATGTACAAAGATACCATGCTTAAACTCGGAATATCGCAGAACATGTTGCAGTCCACAAGGACCACTTTCCATGGGATAGTCCTGGGACTTTCATGCGAGCCCATCGGTAAAGTCCGAGTGGATGTGTTATTCGGCACGAGAGATAACTGCAGAGCAGAAAACTTGGAATTTGAAGTGGTAGATCTGGAAAGTTGTTATCATGCACTACTCGGGCGGCCCGCGCTGGCCAAATTCATGAGCAGCTGCCATGTGAGTTATCTGAAGATGAAGCTACCTGGACCATAAGGAGTAATAACAGTTGCAGGGGATTACAAGAAGTCAATGGAGTGTGCTTCGGCCAGGTCAAATTTGGCTGAATCATTGGTTATAGCAAGAGAAAAGAGAAGGATTCAAGAGGTAGCAGCACTCGCTCAGTCGGCACAGCTGAACATGCCGGCGCTGGCCAACCCACATGGCAATGTCTCTTTTCAGCCGACTAAAGAAACGAAGAAATTTCAGGTCGATGAGCAATTCCCAGAGCGTACTGTTACCATTGGTGCAGGCCTGGACGCTAAATAGGAAAGCGAGCTCACCAACTTCCTCCGTGAGAATCGGGACATATTTGCATGGTCAACTCAAGATCTGCAAGGTGTTCCGAGGGAGTTGGCTGAGCACTCTTTGAACGTGAGGCCAAGAGCAAGGCCGGTGAAGCAACCTCTCCGCCGCTTCGCCGAAGACAGGAGAAAAATAATAGGAGATGAAATAGCTCGGCTCCTCGCGGCCGGGATCATCATGGAAGTACTATACCCGGATTGGTTATCAAATCCGGTGCTAGTAGAAAAGAAGAAAGATGATCCCAATGTGGCCATTGTATGGCGAATGTGTATCGATTACACCAACCTGAACAAGGCGTGTCCAAAAGATCCTTTTCCATTGCCTAGAATAGATCAAGTCATTGATTCGACCGCTGGCTGTGAATTATTGTCATTTGTAGACGCGTATTCTGGTTTCCACCAGATACCGTTAAATTCGGCCGATCAAATAAAGACAGTGTTTATTACCCCGTACGGGGCTTATTGTTATCGCACAATGCCATTCGGCCTGCGGAATGCAGGAGCGACATACCAGAGATGCATGCAAAAATGTCTACATGATCAGATAGGAAAAAATGTACAAGTATACGTAGATGATGTGGTCATCAAAACTAAAGAAAGCAAAACGTTACTGGAAGATATACGGCAAACTTTTGCGAACCTGAGAAGGTTCCGAATGAAGCTTAATCCAGAGAAATGTACGTTTGGCGTGCCGGCTGGTAAATTACTCAGTTTTCTTGTCTCTAGCCGAGGTATAGAGGCCAACCCAACAAAGATAAAGGCAGTAGAAAGAATGGAGTTGCCAAAATGTTTAAATGATGTACAAAAATTCACGGGGTGTTTGGCCTCGCTTAGTCGGTTTGTATGTCGGCTAGGAGAGAAGGCACTACCACTCTATCAGCTGATGAAGAAATCAGATAAATTCGTTTGGACTCCACAAGCAGACATCACATTTCGTGAATTGAAAAAAATGTTGGTTACAGCACCCATCTTGGCTTCTCCATTATCAAAAGAGCCTATGTTACTCTATGTGGCGGCTACCAACAGAGTAGTGAGTACTGTAGTCGTAGTGGAACGACTTGAAGATGGTAAGTCGGTTCAGAGGCCGGTGTACTACCTAAGTGAGGTGTTATCCACTTCAAAACAGAATTACCCACATTATCAGAAGATGGCTTATGGGGTATATATGTCGGCGAAAAAGCTTAAACATTACTTCGAAGAGAATCCCATTAAAGTGGTTTGTGAGGCACCCATAGCCGACATACTGAGCAACAAAGACGCAAGTGGCCGAATAGCAAAGTGGGCAATCGAGTTATCACCATATGCTCCACAATTCGATAGAAGAGATGCAATCAAATCTCAGGCGGTCGCCGACTTTTTCGTGGACTGGGCCGAGGTACAATATGAGCCACCATTGCCAGATCCAAATTATTGGACTATGCATTTTGATGGTTCCAAACTAAGGAATGGTTTGGGGGCGGGAATAGTGTTAACCTCGCCTAAAAGAGACCAACTGAAATATGTGTTACAAATACATTTTGCTGCGTCCAACAATGTAGCCGAATATGAAGCACTGGTCCATGGATTGAAAGTAACAAAAGAAATTGGCATACGCCGAATCTTATGCTATGGCGACTCGGATCTAGTAGTACAGCAAGTCTCAGGCTGTTGGGACGCATTAGATGCTAATATGGCTTTATACAGGTTTCATGTGCAAAAGATCAGTGGATACTTTGAAGGATGTGAATTTCACCACATACCTCGGGCAGAAAATGATGCCGCGGACACATTATCAAAATTAGGATCAACCCGGCAATCAATTCCGCAGAAGATAACGCGCCGATGGAAGTAGATCAGCAATATAACTCGGAACCCCCCAAGAGGAGGACAGCCGAGGTAAGCGCAATCATGGGAAAAGCCGAGATAGCTATGTCGGCAGAAAACATGGAAATAGATAGTGAGATCACGCCAGAGAAAGTCACACCGTTGTGGGCGCAACCCATATTTTCTTACCTAAAAGACTCGATGTTGCCGAGTAATGAGGTATTAGCTAGACAAACTGTAAGGAGAGCAAAAGCTTATACAATCATAAACAATGAATTGTATAAAAGGAGCGTCACAAACGTGTTGCAGAAGTGTGTGAGCTCGGCAGAAGGTCAGGAGATCCTCCTAGATATACACCAGGGAGAATGCGGGCACCATGCCTCATCTTGTACCTTGGTAGCCAAAGCATTCAGGCATGGATTTTATTGGCCGACGGCATTGAAAGAAGCAAAAGAGTTAGTTAAGAAATGCAATGGATGTCAGAGATACGCAACCAAAAAACACATGCCATCGGCCGAATTAAAAACAATACCCATCACTTGGCCATTTTCTGTATGGGGTTTAGACATGGTGGGACCATTTAAGCCGGCACGAGGAGGAATGACCCACATGTTGGTTATGGTGGACAAGTTCACAAAATGGATTGAAGTGAAACCAATAAAAAAATGTGATGGGTCCACAGTAGTGAAATTTCTCAAGGATATTATCTTAAGATATGGGTATCCGCATAGTATTATTACAGATAATGGCACAAACTTCGCAGAAGGAGCTTTCGCCAGATTTTGCCGAGAGAAGCACATAAGACTAGATATTGCCTCTGTGGCTCACCCGGCATCCAATGGGCAAGTGGAAAGGTCTAATGGACTGGTGTTATCGGGGATAAAACCACGACTTCTCAAACCATTGCAAAGGTCGGCAGGATGTTGGATTGAGGAAATCCCAGCCGTACTATGGAGTCTCAGGACTACTCTGAATAGATCAACAGGTTATACGCCGTTCTTTCTGGTATACGGGGCAGAGGCCGTACTTCCAGCCGACATAATATATGACTCGCCAAGAGTTGCTCAGTATACAACCTCGGAGATAAACGAGATAGCTCGGCAAGATGCTCTAGACCTGCTAGAAGAAGCCAGAGAGTTGACATTATCACGGTCAGCTATTTATCAACAGAACCTGCAACGATATCACAGCAAGAAGGTGAATCCAAGAGTATTCAAAGAAGGAGATTTGGTCCTCTGACTCGTGCAACGTACGGCCGGCATGCACAAGTTATCACCCCCATGGGAGGGACCATTTATTGTGAGCAAAGCGTTGCATAATGATGCCTATTATCTAATCGACGCTCAGTCTCCCGGAGGGAACAAGGCAGACAAAGCTGGCGAAGAAACGAAGCGTCCATGGAATGTAGCTTTACTTAGGCCATTTTACTCATAGCATTGTATCTCAAGGTCAAGATCCAATGATGTATCTGAACCTCGGCGCCCAGAGCAGTGACTCGGGAACTGCCGTATATTATCTAAATTTCATGTTATGTATTTGAACCTCGACGCCCAGAGCAGTGACTCGGGGACTGCCGTATATTATCTAAATTTCATGTTATGTATTTGAACCTCGGCGCCCAAAGCAGTGACTCGGGGACTGCCGTATATTATCTAAATTTCATGTTATGTATTTGAACCTCGGCCCCCAGAGTGGTGACTCGGGGACTGCCGTATGCTATCTAAATTTCATGTTATGTATTTGAACTTCGGCGCCCAGAGCAGTGACTCGGGGACTGCCATATGTTATCTCAATTTCATGTGATGTATTTGAACCTCGGCACCCAGAGCAGTGACGTGGGGAAAGCCATATACTATTTTCATTTCACACTAAATATTTGAACCTCGGCATCCGAAGCAGCGACTCGGGGACTGCCATATGCTGCCTCAGTTTTATGTTGAGCGCACCCGTATTAGTCTTATACTATTTCTGAAATTTGGTTCCGCGCGATAAACAATGATTCAGGGATTGCCATATATTGTCACAACGAAGTAGTCAATCTCTGTTCAGAACAGATCAATATTATATGATATTCAGAGCTCACGCATGGATAAACCATAAAAAATGAAGGCAGAGATTAATCCTAAAAAGTCAGGAAATTGAAGGCCACCAAAGCAAGAATTCGGGCGAACACCCACTTAACAAAATGGTAACAACTACAAGCGTATATGTCACAGCAGTACACGGCAAAAGAAATTTGAATCATACAGAGAATGGACAAATGTTTCGCCTACATCATATGCCCGACATACCAGGGATCAGGAATAGCCTAAACATTGTTCGTTGGGGAGGCAGCAACTTGGTCAGGTGCGGGGCACTCCGACGAAGGAGGAACTTCGACTGAGGTTGCCTCACCCTCCGCGGACCCTGGTGCAACTTCAGCGGAAGCCCGAGGCTGCTCAGGAGCATCAGTCCACGCGGTAGAATGCCCGGTACCTTTGGAGGAGGACCGCGCATCGCCGTTGCTGTCCGAGTTTGAACTGAAGCTGTCAGATGTGGTCGAGTCATCCTCACCTTCCCCCTACTCAGCCGAATTATTATCCGAGGCATCCTCAACTACAACCTCTTCATCCGGGTCTGGAAGAAAACTCGGTCCTTCATTCCAGGTGTGCACGTCGGCATACTCGACGAGTTGGAAGGCACGAGCTTGCCGAAGAGCAACAAAAGTGGGATCCTCAACCCAGCGGGAACCAGTGCGCAAATTTCTCAGGATGTCAAGAGAGATGTCTTCATACCATGACATGATAACAGTAAGGGCCATGTCGGCACCAGCACGCCCAGCTGATTCCCTCCAGAGACTTAATTGCCTCTCAGATGCCATTAGTCTTTTCACCAGTAATTTGACCTCGTTGATATTAGGAGTCCCCGAAGTATTCGGCCAAAGTACATGGTAAGCTCGAATAGCGGCTTGCACCAAGTCCCGGCCCATAATCTTCATCGGACCAACTGCGGCACCAACGGCAACCAAGTAATCCTCCATTGAATACTCCGAATCAGCGGTAACAGGAACACCTCGGCGCACGCGAGCTGCAAGAACAGCTTTAGAGCTCACGGGCTTAGCTTCGGGAAAATGATCTGCGCAAAACACAAACATGTCAGGTGGCAGCAGGGACAAAGACAAAAATATAATTCGGCTGTGCTAAGAAACTTACGATGAATATATCTCATCATTATCTGAAGGTCCTTAGCCCAATCAATTTTGCTTTTCTCAAAACGAGCAATTTCCTCGATCAACCCCTGGGTTTTCAGTTCGGCAGCATCGAGGAGTTCTTTGTTCTTTTGCAGCTCCAAAGACAGCCAATTCTTCTCCTCGGAAAATTCTTGGTCGACCTTTTCTAATTCGGATTTCTGGGAGAGCTTAAGGGTATCCACCTCGGCTCGCAGGCGAGCTATTTCATCATCTTTTTCTTGTAGTTGCGCCGAATGAGTAGCGTTTTGCTCTAAAAAAATGCAGCATCACGTCAGGCATGGGCATGCAATCTTGGTGCGACGCTGCAAAGGTTTGCAACTCGGCTTTACCAGAGCCAAACGTGATAAGGAAGCTTAGCACACATGTTAAAAGAGAAAAGATGTAAGATAAAAGGGAAACTAACCTTCAAAGCTCTTGACCTTCTTCTCAAGGCGAATATTGAGGTTATTAATGTTACCTGTTCACCAAGAAAGTAAGCCGGCATCTCGCGGACGAATAAATAGGAACGTTGGAAATAAGGAAAAGGAACTATCGACATACCAGCCTTCTTTACCACTGGAAGGATTTTCTCGTACTTTTCTTCCAGCTTGCGGTCCGAAAAAAGCAACCTCTGAAATTCGGCAGTCCGCCGGTCGTGTGCAACCTGAGCAATGGGGCAAAACAATAAATTGATAGTAAGAGATAAATCAGATCCGAGTCGAGTAAAACTTAACTCGGATCTAGGTGGCTGGATATTCAAAACTAAATCAGATCCGAATCAAGCAAAACTTAACTCAGATCTAGGTGGCTGGATATTCAAAACTAAATCAGATCCGAATCAAGCAAAACTTAACTCGGATCTAGGTGGCTGAATATTCAAAACTAAATCAGATCCGAGTCAAGCAAAACTTAACTCGGATCTAGGTGGTTAGATATTCACAGCTAAAGCAGATCCGAATCGGGCAGAACTTAACTCAGATCAAGATGGTCGGAAATTCGAACCCTAGAAATAAACTTAAACTAAGTCGAAGATCATGAAACTTCCAAGCATATAACAAGTTATTTCCTTGCAAGTTTCGGGGACTAGAGCATATAGTAACATCTGGGGACTAATCTGAGACTCAGAGAAACAGGAATTACCTCATTCATCTTGTTAGTGTCAAGGATGAACTTGGCAGCGTGGTCGAAACGGCCGCTGATGTCGGAAAGCTGAAAGGGCTGGTTGATGGGATTACCCTCAAACTGATCAGCAGCATTCCAATTATTGGCGTACTCCACCAGCGCGCCGAGGCTGTTACCACTAGCTGTCCGAGTTAAGACTTTACCCCGGACATGTTCTGTAACCGCTGCGGCCGCAGGGCTCTTATGAAGAGCAAGATGGGTGCTGGCAGCCGAGGCAACGGAGGCTTTGGTAGGCGCACTTCCCTTGCGCAGCATGTCGGCAATGCTAGGTTGAGAAGAGCCGACAAGACCCTTCTGGGAAGAGGAAGCCTTGGTGGCAACAGCTTTTCTCGCCTTAGAAGAAGCATCAGCAGGAAGTGACACCTCGGTAGTGGGGACGGCGTCTTCAGGAGCAGCAAGAGTTACGGTAGCAGAAGGCACCGAGATAACGACCTCTTCGGCAGAGGCTGGAGTGGCTGTAGAAACTGCCGGGGTAGATAAAGGCATAGTAGCGGCGCCAGGACCCATAGAAGAGGCAGCGGGTTCGACAAAAACCTCGGAGGGCCGATTCGAATCCATGTCAACAGAAGGGGTTTCAGGCACGTCGCGACGAAGAGGAGACAAATTCGGAGCTGGAGGAGAAGCAGCACGAGTAGGACTAGGAATCCTGGTATCATCGACGGGCGGAGGAGACGGCTGCCGAGTCGGGCGGCTAATCATGCTAGGACAACCGGGTTTAACAGAGAGCGGAGCACTGCAAAAATAAGAAAGAAAAAAGTGTCAGAGTGAAAAACAGAAAGAGAGAAACAAGAAATATGAGCAAAAGGAACTTACCCGGCAAACCCAGGCATAGTCTTGCGCCTGGGAGGATTCGGAGCGGATTTCTTCGTTCGTTTCTTGGGAACCATTTCCGAGGCACTAGCAGGAGCCCCGCGTTTCCCCGAGGTAACAGGGGGTCGAGAAGCAATAGGCTCGGCGTCGTGAACCTGACCGGCCGGATTAGCTGGGAAAGTAGAAGCCGGAAATGCATAAGAAATAGGCATTGCGGCAACTACCTCAAGAATTTGGACCTCGTCCGAATCACCTTCCTCCTCGTGCGCCGAAGTCTTGCCACGAGCTCGAGCCGGGGCAGGATCCGACTTAGGGACGAACTCCTCGGAGTCCGGCTCACCAGTATCCGGGGTGCTCCGGTCCGCGGGCCACGGGAGCAACAAAACTTCAGCGTCCTCATTCTTCTGCTCTGCAAACCTCTGCAAGACGAGGAAAAGGAAAGTTAGCTGAATCCGTTACGAAAACAATGGAATAGCAGAGCGTTATTAATTAAGCTCACCTCGGGAGGCGGATGATCGCGGCTGAACGGTTTCAATCCCCAAGCCCAATCCTCAGGCATCTCCGTCTTAAAGATAGCTCGGACGCGCTTATAGATAAGGTAATTGTCAAGCTCCACGGTCGAGACTCGATTAGGGTCAAGGGGACCACTCATGTAGCACAGCTTGTGAGTCCGCTTCTGGAATGGGCAGATCCGGCTACTAATAAAAGTAGCCATCAGATCTTCGCCGCATAACCCGGCGCGGATCAGCTCCTTAAGCCGAATCTCAAAAGCTTCGGCCAAGGCATGAGTTTTCCTCGGATTGTAGAGCCAGTTCACTTTAGAAGGCGGACCAATTGAGAATGCAGGGAGCCGAATCTTATCATCTGCCCCTCTATTCTTGACGTAAAAGAAGGATTTGTGCCACTTCTTGCACGACTCTAACCCGGTGACACGAGGAAATATGGATTTCCTCCGAGGTGTAATAGACGCTGCCCCACATTGGGTAAGCGATTTCTCGGAAGGGTGCAGAGATTTGTCAGGGACTACATTGGAACGAATCTGGAAGAACTTCGACCAGACGTGCACTGATGGCCACAGGCCGAAGTACCCCTCCAAAGCGGAGATAAAAGCAGAAAGAGAAGCGATGGCGTTCGCGGGAAGATGATGCGGCTGAAGGCCGAAGTAGTCGAGAAATTCTCTAGCAAAGTCACTAAGAGGGAGACCGAAGCCACGCGCGAAATGCGACATAAAAACCAGATACTCGCCCTCCCTAACGTCCGGAGAAGACTCGCTGCCGGGTAAGCGACAGGAGACCTCGGCGGGAATCCTCCGAGTTCGGATAAGCCACTCGATATCACGGCGTGTGACAGAAGAGCCCTGCCACGAGCCTCGCTCGGGCCCAGAGCCAGCGTCGTCGTCCTCTACCAAAGCACCGCTAAATGAACTAGACATGGGTTCGCCGGAAAGATCGCCGGAGGAAGAGCCGGTGGCGGAAGAAAGTTTAGAACTGCGAGGCCCCGTCGAGATTTTGCACGGGAGCAGCGGCGGAGGAGCAGAGGAACCGCCGCACGAGTGCGAGATTCAAACGGAGAAATCTAGATAGAACCTAGGCAACGCGGCCAGAAAGAACTCACCGGCGACAATATTGGAGCGGACGACCGCGGGCGAGGCAGGCGGAACAACACGTCGAGGTCCTCACCGTCGAAAGTTCCGATGAGCGCGCGGCGGCGGAGCTGCAAGAACGCGCGGAAGCGAGAGGAAGAAGAAGGGCACAGGCGAACGAGAAGGGGAAAAGTGAACTCCCAGACGTCGTGCCCCTCTTTATAGTCAAGCCACGAGCGAGTAGTGGGATCGTGGGTGCGGTGGTTGAACGTGTAGATCGTGGGCGGAGCAAATGCACGACGTTGAATGGAACCGCACCAGCGGTCACACAGCAGCAGAGAAGGTTGCGATCCCCCAGGGAAACGGTACACGAGGCGTCGCAGCGCCGGCGCAACAGGTACATCATCAACTGTAGCCTGTCAGTAAATACTGTAGAGGAACAAAAAACCAGAAGAATAATGATGAGGGTGACACGTAGGACAAGGCGTACAAGAGAAGGAACATAGGTACCTCGAACGAGAAAAATATAACTCAGAAACAATACAGGAAAATGTGATGAAGCTGATACGACCCGGCCGAAATTATCGGCAGGGCCACACCAGCTTCGGGGACTAATGTCGGGGGGGTGACCCCGGATAGGATAAAGACGGGGAAAGACGAAAGTACGATCCCCGTCTGGTTCCCGAGTTACAGTTTAAGTCGGCCGGATCCCGTATAAGTCGGCCGACATAAGGAGGCGAGAGGCCTGTAAATGTATATTGAGACATTACCCGGCCGAGATATTACGTAAGTCGGCCGGGTCAGCCCGAGTGATCTTGATGCAGGTGAAGGAAGATCCGAGCTATTCGAGGAAGGACCGGATGATAAGAAACTTGCAGGGGAAGGAGAAGCCTGAGGTCAAACCCTAGCAGCAAGCTAGGGAGAATCTGAGCAGAGCCAAGCGCTACGGACAAAGGCGTAGAGCGACAGAGAGGCAGGAAGAGGTCACAGAGGTGACAGTGCGGAAGACCGAGGCACGCAGGGGGGGGGTCTCTGGAACCTTGCCATTGTTAGAAGAGCGACAGGGAAAGGGGAGCGCCGAACTACTATATTGGGACAAGCATATTCCTCGAAGATGCTTGCCACGTCAGCCCTAGGGGAACCCAGGGCTCTCCTTTATAAGGGGAGGCTTGGATTCAGAAGAGGCATCGACTAAAGTTAGAGCCGTTAGGCTGGTAAAGTTCTTCTCTTCTCTCTGTATACAGCTCAAGGAGCACTTGTAGCCCGAGGAAGAAGAAATAAAGACCTTTGCCCTAATCTTCTGTCTGTAGAATCTACTACATCTTTCCCTCCCCAGATCCCACTAGCATCCATTGGCCCCATACTTTAGCCTACCCATGGCATCTGCCCTGAGACCACCACGACATTGATGCTCTAACTACCACCTCGGATTATAAATCCTTGGCACTATGCAATTTTTGTAAATCTTTCTTCAAAGATTGATTTTATTCTAAAAACTATGACAATCAGCCTTCATAGGTTGACCAGAACTTTCATGGAGTTCCTTTCCTGCCGCGTTCGCAGCTCCTTCCCGGAACAGGGAGTAACAAGTTACAATTCTTACACTCTACAGAGGTGCGTTACTTTACCCATGAGAGAACAACTCCTTGTTGCACAACCGGGCTTACTTTTCCATCCACAATTCCATGATGTGGGGCCCAGTAGTTGGTCCAAGCCAATCACTGCCCCCTTCGCGACCTCGCATGCCTCCTTGGTGTACACCATGCCCACATAACGAATTACGACAATGGTTTGTACAAACCATTAGATGCCAGAACTATCGTGGGACGATGAGGGTTCCCACCCATATGCTGCATATCCTCTACGAATTACCAATTAATATGCACTCTACGAGGATAACAGCCACGACCTGCACATTCGGCTTCATGCGAGAGGAAGAAGATACAGCTGACTTCTCTGTCCCATTCCAAATCTCATGGCTAACGTGTAATATACAGCGCTAGAATCACTGATGTCAGGGGTTATTAATTCCCTACTTAATCATCATTGTTGCAAATAGAACCCTAAGTTCTATTACTCCATTATATCATCACTTAAGATGATATCTATGATTTCATTATTTGTGAAAATAATATTTTCTTTCTTTTATAATATATATGATAACACACAATTTGCAAATACTTTGATAAATACTCTTCAAAGGACATGAGCAAGTGATGAACTTGCCTTGTGATGGCAAGGTAGTGAAGTCCGATGCTTGCACTGGACCTTGAGCTTCTATGTCTACAAAAACATCATTATTGCCCGGTAAGGACAATATTTAAAGAAGCAAAATGATTATTCAATAATGTAATGCATCATTTAACTTGATATGCATCCACCCTATTATTATACAAAGTTCTTTTTAATAATAAAGGATTTATAAATATTACTTTTTAATATTTATAACATATATTGAATTATTTTATTTTATTTTCCTTTTATTGATTTAAAAATTCTTTTAGGAATTATTAATTAAACATTAAAATTGTTATTAAATATTTATTTAGTATATTTCGAAAATACTACAATATTAATATATAATGAAAGTGTTTTTTATTTATTTTTATCATCTTTCAATAATTTTGTAAAATTCCATAAGGAATATATCAATTGCAAAATTCTTATTAAAAATTAAATGTCTAAAATGTTACATCTTAATTTATTTGGATAGTGTGGATTATTATGAATCCAAAAATATTTTATTTATAATTTTTGGTCTTTTATTTTATTTTCTAGGATTTAATTAATTTTAGGGGTATTTTGGTCTTTTCCTATTTATTAGAATAGGCCTTAAAAGATTTCTGGGTTGGCTTAATTTTATTGGGCCCTAGTGGCCCATTAGACATAATCCAAATAACCACCCCAAAAGGGTCTGGCCAACTCAGCCCACTCCTCTGCCGCCTCTCTCCCTCGAGCTCATTCCTCTCCTCCTCTGACCTCGACCCCGTGGTCAGTGATGTCGCCGCCGGCGATTCCCGCCGTCGTGGACTGTTCTGGTCGCCGCCGTGGTGCGGTAGGAGGACTACGCCCATCCTTTTCTATCCAATTGGATTTGAGTATGGGGCTCTCCTACGACGGATCGATGTCGTCCCGAACCCTAGGGTTTAGGGGTTGGCGTGGATCCTGGTGCTGCCGCTGCCGTCGTGCGTCGTGGTGATGCTTCTCGCCTCTATGTGTGTTCATGGTCGTCGCCGTGGCGCCGTATGGGTTGCAGCGCCCCTCCTGGGGTGCTCCCTATGCCGCCATGGACGTCGGACACCTCTGCTTCCTCTTCTAGTCTTTAGCGAGAACCTTTGGTGAGTTCTGTTCCTCTCCCCTAGTGCTCTCTGTGCTTGCTCAACCTATGCTAGATGTTGGCAGTGACCTCTCTGGTTACTGTCTTGTCCTAATTAAGATGATTTATTCAATTTAGGATTCTTATCTTGTGGATCATATACTGGATGAATTAGATCATGTTTGGATGGTCTGTAAGCATGCTAAATGGTTATTAGCCTGAGGCTTGTTGCTTGAGATGAACTATAATGGTTCTGGTGGCTTATTAGATGATTTTATGCTTGGTTTGTATCTGATTCAGATGGTATAGTTGCTTTGGAACCAATGCTTTGTAAAGTTAGTGGGTTGATAACTTTCCACTATCATTTCTTGGTTTATGATCATGATTATGGTGTGATGAGACCACTGTCTTAGTGCTGTTGATTTGAGAATTAATGTGTGGTTTAAGATCATCATGATCTTAAACAGTGAAGATTAACATAGGAATATCCTAATTATGATTCCTGTATTAACAGGAAAATGATTAGTAAGTTAATTGATTGAATCTGTGATGATTAAATGTTTATCCTGATTCATGTAGAATTGTTCTTGTGACACCATCTTGGTATGCACAATATTGATTCTAATCCATTGATTGGGTTGGTTTAAGCTTAAGACAAGCTTAACTTTAGAATATAAATGGAAATGTTCTTTTCTGAAATCCCTAATACCAATGATGTTGGTCTGAGGCTTAGGGGTTTAGGCCTTATCTAGTGGATTCATATAGATAGACCTGGTAGTGGTACCAGCTATTGTTTCTTGAATCAAAGCTTGGAGAAAAATGATAGTAGGCTTGATCATTGTATGGATCCAAAAGATTAGATTCTAAGGTGCTACCCTTATCTTAGGGATGTGCCTAGAATTTAAATCTTAGCTATCTTTGTTCTTGGATTGAAATATATAGCTTAATAACCAAATCAATGATGTTGTTCTGAGTCTTGGTTAGATCCTTGTACTTTGCTGTTTGCTTTTAAAGTTTAAAATCTCAATGATGGATTCACCCCACTTGAGTGTTTTCTGAGAGTTTGTTTCATAAAACAACACATGCTTCTGTCTAGATAATATGTTTAGATCATGTGAAGGTTTTATGATACTCACCACAGAAACTGATGATTAAGATGTTGGGTGATGATGTTGATCTTGTTTTGTTGAGCTCCTTTGCTTGACCTGGAGCTAGCCTGCTACTCCTAGCTCCTGGACTTGATCTTGCTGTCCACCTTATCCTTTCCCCTCCTTATGTCACCATCCTGGTGATGAGATCCTGGCTTTGGGTTGGTTTGGTTGCTGGCTGTTGTGCTTGGTTTAGCTGCTGGCTGTTCTTGTGTGTGAGCAGTGAAGTGATGCACTAGTGCCTCTCCACGGCTGTGCTGATGGTTTTGTGTGTTGGGGCGGTGCTGTGAAGCTGACAGCACATCACATGCAATTAGGTGTGTGTCCTGCTTGTGTGCTTGTTGTGCACTTGTGGATATGCTTTGGACTTGAGAGTTACTTTGATCTGATTACTTTTACCTGGCTGGTGAAACTTATCCCTCCTTGCTGTCAATTTGACCCTTTGGCATAAAATTTATGAAAGATATATTCTTTCATATTGGTGAAACTTGCCCCTTTTTTATAAATTTCTCAATGATGAAAGTTGTCCAGTGCACCTCACTGACATGTCTGAGAGTAAAACCACTCCAATCCTAACTTTTATTATTGTTTTGTTAGTGTTTGTCTTGTAGGTACAGATTTGAGATGAAGATTTTAGTTTAGGTTTTTCTTTATAGGATAGTTAATGTAATTTTCTTTATTCTTTTGTAATTTTTTTATTTTTTATTTTGTAATTTTCATTTTATTCTTTTGTAATAAGGATTATATAATTTTCAATAAAGAAATATTCTTATTCTTTATTCATTTGTTATTGTGAAGTTTGGAGATGATTTCAGTAAGTTACATTTTTGTAACTTGTTTATGTATTGAAAATATGAAATAAGTTTTCATATTCTTAATTGTTTTCTTTGGATAAAGTTTGAGTTATAATAGTTAACTCTTAATTAAATTAAGATTCAAACCTTATTCCTAATTCATTTGAATTATAATTCAAACACTCAAGTTTAAAATTCAAATTCACTTTCCAAACTCATAATTCCTCAAAGATCATATCAAAGTCTATAACAATCATCCTTTAAGACTAAACCTAATCTCAAAGTATGAAAGAAACCTTGATCACTTAAGGTTTTTTCTGGCGAAAATTTTACCCACATTTTCACAGATGAATGCATGCAACATTCCAAATTCCTAAATCTACCCTTCGTTAGTTCCTCAATGCCGGGATGTTACAGTTATCTCCCAAGAAGTACTTTTCTTTAACGCCTTTAAGTTAGGCATAATAGTTTGAGAAGATGGTGACACAAGAAATATTAATTGAAGTAAAAGAGAGCATCAAGAAGCAAGTTAAAAACACATTTAAGTCTAACCCACTTCCTATGAAAAATAATCTTTTAAAGAAACAAGTCATGTGACAGCACAAAACAACAAGCATAGGAAAGCAAAACAAGTGCAACTTCAAAATTTTCAACATAAAGAGGGGAAACTTAATATTGTTGAGATGCATAAAACCATGTTTCCCTCTCTCATAATAACTTTCAGTAGCATGATGAAGAAAATTAACAATATAACTATCACATAAAACATTCTTATCATGATCCACATGCATATAATGATTATTACTCTCTGCATAAGCATAGTCATTCTTATTAATTGTAGTGATAGCAAATTCAACAAAATATCTATCATTATTATTCTCATCACCATATTCATCAAATATAGGAGGCATATTGTAATCACAATTAATTTTCACCTCAATAGTAGGTGGACTGAAAATATCATATTCATCATTGTAATCATCGTATATTGGAGGTAAAGTATCATCAAAGTAAATTTTCTCCTCCGTTCTTGGGGGAATAAAAATATCATAAAAACTAGCTTAGATAATGTTTCCATAGTATTAGCAGTAATGGTGTACAAAGAATTCATACTAATAACATTGCTATGAGCATGCAAATAAAGTTCCATGGGTTTTTTAATTTTCTCTTCTAACATTCATGTCCTAACTCAAGATAAATACTATAGAGCTCTCTAATTTTGTTGTTGTTTTCCATTAAGCCTAACTAGTGAAAACAAGAAACAAAAATACAAAATTGCAGAATCTAAAGGAAATAACTTCGAGCACTCACGCACCAAGAGGATGTGAGTACCTTTTACCTTACCTCCCCGGCAACGGCGCAAGAAAAGAGCTTGATGTCTACGCACTTCTATTCTTGTAGATTGTTGTTGGGCCTCCAAGTGTAGAGGTTTGTAGAACAACAAGTTTCCGTTAAGTAGATTACCCAAGGTTTATTGAACTCAGGGAGGAAGTGGTCAAAGGTATCCCTCTCAAGCAACCCTGCAATCAAGATACAAGAAGTCTCTTGTGTCCCCAACACACCCAATACACTTGTTATGTGTATAGGTGCACTAGTTCGGTGAAGAGATAGTAAAATACAAGTAGTATGGATGATTATAAGTGGTAACGGTGCCAATAAATACTTTGATGGCGTGGAAGAGACTAAAGGCAATCTGAAATAAAGATGGAAGCAAGCAAACATGTAACGGATCTAGTTGTAAATGGTGTTTCAATGCTTAGAAACAATGCCTAGGGATCATACTTTCACTAGTGAACACTCTCATATAAATATATTCTCTTCATGATGCTACCCTGAACTACTCTCCAGTTGGATAACTCTAATCCACGGTAGGTCTACGAAAGCACTCCTTAAAGTTTGCAATCCCCATCTAGATAAACCCACACTGTCACCTTGAGCGCTAAATGGTTCCTTCAAACACCACAATTTCATAGAGACATCCAACTCCAAATATAACTCATGACAAGTATTTATGAATTCTAGCCTAAGTGCCACCACGGTATGCACGTTGTCACTTTCACACACGTGGGGAGAGCAGAGATCTATTAAAGAACTTGAGTAGCAGAGCAGATCTACTTTATTACAAAGATCATGACCACAACATGATCATGCATAGAGAGAGATGAACACATAGCTACCGGTAGAACCCTTAGCCTCGAGGAAGAACTACTCCCTCCTCGTCATTGGAATCAGCAACGGCGATGGAGATGGTGGTGGAGATTGATGGAAATGGCTCTGGGGCACTTCCCCGTCCCGGCAGGGTGCCAAAACAGATACTTTCTGTCCCCCGAATCTCCCCTTCGGTGGTGGCAGCGCAGCGGAACTTTTCGTGGATTTTTGCTCGATGGTTTAGGGTTTTTGCCTTGGGTGCTTCTTATAGGCGAAGGGGCAAGGCGAGGAGGCAGCCAGGGGGGCCACACCCCCTGGTGGCATGGCCTAGGTGGGCCCACGCCACCCTCGGCTGTGCCCACCCTGGTGCCCTACTCCGTCTCTGCTTCAATTTTCCATATCACTTCGGGAAAAATATGAAGATTGGCTTTTGTCCCGTCCAATTCCGAGAATATTCATTTTTAGCTTTTCTAAAACCAAAAACAGCAGAAAACAGGCAACTGGCACTGTGGCATCTTGTCAATAGTTTAGTTCCAGAAAGTGTACAAAATACCTCAAAGTGTAGAAGCATAAGACAAAGATGATATAAAACAAGCATGGAGCATAAAAAATTATAGATACGTTTATGACGTATCACTCCTCCATGGATTCCAGATACATACTCACAGTCTAGAATAGAGGCCATTTTCCCTTCTTCTTGCGCTCTTCGTCTTCCTCCATGGAGCGCCACGCCGTTCGACGCTGTCTTCCCCTCTCCGTAGCACGAGCCTCCTTAGCGAGGCGCTCCTCTTCCTCCTCTTTCTTGCGGCGCTCGTCCTCATGTTGCTTGTGTTCCTTTTCCATCTCATCTTTACGCAGCGCTTCATGGTACCGGCTTATGCTTATTGCACGATCGATCTCTTGGATAGACTTCGTGGATTCAGGTTGCTCGAGATCTATCCAAGTGTAGTACCTGCATACCGGAGGGGAGACTACAAGAAAATATTGCATGTTAGTACTATAATATGGAATATTTGGGACACATGAAGAACTAAATTTCTTTGTGCATACCGGTGGAGTCTCGTACGGATTGCGGCTACACACGGGAGAGAGAGAGAGTAGTTGGCACACCTGAAAAAATTCCTTCTCCAAGTATTGGTATTGGAGTCGGTGGACTCCTTAACAATTCAATTGGTTTCACACCAACAAATTGGAACCTCCTAGCCATGGGCCTTGGATGTATGATACGCCTTTCGTGGCCATTCCTCTTGATCGGCGCAAGGTGGCCTAGAATTGGCCCTCCTCCTCCTCCTCTCTTCCTCTTCCTTCTCCTTTTGCCTCTTACTCTTCCTTCTCCTTTTTCCTCTTGCTCTCCTCCTCTTCCTTCTTCCTCTTCACCTCGTCCTCTTCATCCTTCTTTTTCGCCAAGTCACAAGCAATTTGAACTACTGAATCGAATTACTTCCTCTTCCTCTCCTCCTCTTCCTTCTCCTTTTTCCTCTCCTCGTCTTCCTCCTTCCTTTTTCTCACAACCTCCATAGCATCCGCCCAGTACTTCGAGTAGTTCACATCTTTCCCATCATTGTCCTTGTTGGATTGAGTCGCCATACCTATAAGAAGAATGGAAGGTAAAAGTTAGTAAAGTAAGCATGAATGTGAAAAATAGTGGATTGGACCCAATAAGCATGAAAGGTAGTAAAATATGCATAAATTTGAATATACCTACAAGCATACGGATTTGGTCCTGCCAAATAACCTATCATACTAGCCGGATTAAAACCACCATGCCCTCTTCCTCTTCTAAGCCCAAGTTGTTGACCTCTTCTTAGTAGTTTCAATAGAGAACTCAGACTCTCACCGTGAGAGGATGATTATAGTCCAAATGTCGCATGCGAGACACCACGATAAAGTGCGAGCATGCAAGATGAAGCAACGATGGCCTTCCGCATGTGCACTCACAAGTATTGAGCGAGACCTTTAAAGCTCGGTCTCCGTGTTGGACACCATCAGCCATTGTACCTCCGGGTTTTGTAACTTGGTAAATTAGCTCATCATTATCATATTCCGTGACAACTTGGGAATCTGCTTTCCTTGACTGAAATTACATACAATCGTCAACCTTAGGTGGGTACTTTTATTTGTAATTGTTCATGTTGTCCCTCGCAATCTGTCGATCCGTTTCATGTGAGTATTGTAGAAAATACCCATTCATCATGTCGAATGTGTATCGGATTATTGATGTGACGGGAAATGCACTTACCTTTGAGCGACTTGTTGAAGCATTCTATCATGTTGCTTGTCATTTGGCCGTACCTTCGGCCATCATCATCGAAAGATCGTGCCCACTTTGTCCTATCTGCAATGTTCCTATCGAGAAACTCTCGACCACCCGCATTGAGTTCCTTGTTGAAGAGAAATTTGTTGTACAAGTTTGAGAAATGACGTTCCGTGAAAGCGAGGCAAAAAACCTGTAGATCATCGGACAAATCCTTGCTCTTGCATGCCCTATAGAAGTTTGCACAAAAGTGTCTCATGCACCATCGATGGTGCAACGGAACATGGCCGGGAATATCAATCGTCACCGCACTGAGAATTCCTTGATGACGGTCAGAGATGACGCATATATCCCTTTGAGGGGGTAATATGTTGGTTCTCAAAAGATGGAAGAACGACTTCCAATTATCATTGCTATCCACCTCCACAAAATAAAATGCCAAAGGAATCAACCGGTTGTTGGCATCATTGGCTATTGCAATCAAGATAGTGCCCTTGAATTGTCCGGTCATAAAGGTGCCATCCATGGAGATGACCGGCCTACAATGTTCAAAAGCATGGACACATTGCTCGAAACCCCAAAATGCACGACCAAAAACTCTAACGGTTCTTCCATTTACTATCCTTCTCTTGTTTCCATAAGTTTTAACCACATGAACCATGCCTGGGTTAGCATTGGCCATCGCTCCCAACAACCTTGGGATTCGGTTATAAGATTCCTCCCAATCACCATACAACATATTGAATGCGACTTGCTTAGCCGTCCATGCCTTCCCATAGTTCAACTCGTAGTGAAAGAGGGATTTCACAAGGTCCATGACCATCTTGATGCTCATTATTGGAAATGATGCGATGTCATTGGAAAGCCTATAAGCGAGGAACTCAGAGGTGAGTTGCCGGTGCTTCGCATCCTTGCCATCCACCATCGGGCCTCGTCACATGTGAGTTGATACAAAACTATATATGTGTCATTCGGGACCTCCCTTGAATGGTCTTGCATGCACAATCCATGGACATCCTTCCTCCTCGCACTTCACCGTGAAACGCTTCTTGATGTCCGAGTGCACGACCATGTAAGGACGATGATGATTAACCGAGAAGTCCTTGATGACCCACAAGTATAGGGTGTGTATCGTAGTACTTTTGATAAATAGGAGTGCCGATCCTAGCGCGGAGCAGAAGGTGCTGAACAGTGGTATGGAGCTGGCAATCCCTGTGAATACTTAGAAACAGATTTTTAGTGGTTTTATGACAAGGCAACAAAACAAAGAGCAAGTAATAGAAGTAACAAACAAACGGAGCAAGTGGCCCAATCCTTTCTTAGCAAAGGACAAGCCGGTGGAAATACTTATAAGGACCAAGCGTTCTCGAGGACACATGGGAATTCTGTCAAGTGCTTTCGCTTCAAATAGCTGAGTACTCTTCTCTGGTGTTTGTAAGTGTTGTGTGGGTGAACCTGTGCTAACATACCGCCCTTTCTAGGACTAATACATACTTGTGATTAAACCCCCATCAAACATCCGTAACTATAGGAAAGTAATTAAGATATAAATCTAACAACAGCCTTAAACTCTGAGATCCTACGCTCCCTTGTGCAAAGGTGTCCTAATGGGGGTTCAGGTTTCTGTCACTCCGGCAACCCCACAATTAGTAGCCAAATACACAATGCATCCCCCTAGGCCCATAAATGGTGAAGTGTCATGTAGTTGATGTTCACATGACGCCACTAGAAGAATAGCACCACAACTTAAATACTAAACCATTGAATAATAACTCAACACAGATTCACTACTAACATCATGACTTCTCCCATGTCCTCAAGAACACAACGAACTACTCATAAGACATCATATGGATCAAGATCAAAGATGATATGGTAATGGATAACAATCTGAACATAAATAATAATCCAATGATTCCACTCACAAGCATCAACTAAAATAGTAATTAAGACCGGGAAAGTTTCCCCTAAGAACTAAAGCAATATCCAACACAATTGTTACAACGGGACGGAGTGGTGATGATGGTGCTGGTGGAGATGATGGTGTGGATGATGATGATGATGATGATGATCCCGATGAAGCCTAGCTTGATGACGGTGTTGATGGCGATGATCTCCCCTCTCCGGGAAGGAATTTCCCTGGCAGAAATGTTTCTGCCGGAGAGATCTTTCTCTCTCGGTGTTTTACGCCCCGCAGAGGCGGCGTAAATCTATATGTGGTCGCTCCCCCAGTGTTAGGGTTCCGTAGGGAAGATATAGGCGAAGGGGCGAAGTCGGAGGTCGAGCAGGTGGGCCAAATCCACCCTATGCGCGGGGTCAGGTGGGCCCGCGCCTAGGGGGTGTGGCCCCCCTGAGGCCCCCTTGGCTCCTCCTTCTGGCTTCCTTCGCCTTCTAGTAAAATAATATGTTTCCATATTTTTCAGGTATTTTTTTATCTTTGCAAAATTGCACCGAAACGCCGTCTTTTCCATCAGAATTCAGACTTCGGCAGTCCATCCTCCAGGAATCATCCAACATGCACAAACAGATGAAAAGCCATAAGTAATACCTCATAATAAGACAAATATCAATGAATAGAGGTAAATTATGATATAGAATGGTGATGCAAATTGGGCATATCAACTCCCCCAAGCTTAGACTTCGCTTGTCCCCAAGCGAATACTGAGCTCAGTAAACATGTCCACAGGTTTATGCACTGAAGTGTCGGTAAAAGAATACGAACAAGAAACATCACACTTACCATTGCACAACTCATAGAAGAGAGCAACTCACCATTATATAACTTAGCTTCCAACCAAGTACAACAGTCACAATAGAGATGCATAAAGATAAATCATAATTGGAATTGGCAAACTTGTCTTGGTCAGAGAACACCTGGCAAACAGTTTCACAACAAGCTTCTTGTATAAGTTTCAAAACAGGAACACTCTTTGCTCAAAAAGGTTTTTCACAAGTGAAGGCTTTCAAAGTAATACTCAATAGATAAGAGTTTTGTGCAAACAAGGAAGATAAAGAACATGATTGAATAAATCACCATATGAATGCTTGAAACACAACAACTCAAATGCTTGCTGGAGATAGAGAGGAAGTAGGTTTACTGACTCAAACGGGTAACTAGGAGAAAGGTCCCTTCTTAGAGGGTAATAGGGATTACAAGTCATAAAGAGCTTCCAAAAGATTATGGTACTGACTAGCTTTGAGCCCTCATTGCCCCTATCATAAGAATCTTGAGATGATTAAGGTTAAAGTGAACAAAGATGGAGTATATGCTTGACGAAATATAAGTTGGCAATCTCGTGTCCCTTGAATATGAGGGCCACTCCTCATGCATACTCAACTTTGGGTCTAGGTAAGTTCTTGTCATTGTAAGTATTTGCATATCATCGAGAAACCGCCAACGGGGTACCCCTTGCACATGGTACAGGAGCTTTCTCATAACCAAAACGATAAGGCAAGCAGACAATGAGCATCTTAGCAATCTTTTTATTTACTATGCATATAGCTTTTTATTGAGGATGCTTCATAGATGACTCACTATGGTGATGCTGCAAGTTTCCACCATGATTAAGCATGGCTTAGGCTAGCGGCCCAGGCGTTTCTCTAACATAGAATAAAAACTCCATGGACTTACAAGTCCCCTCTTTATTTCACACCATTGACATCCATAGACAAAAGAGCACGATATCAACTATGTACGACAAGGTACAAGTGCAATGTTGAAAATGTTCCTCGTGATAGCATGGTTCTGCTAATCCCAACGTATAGATGCAAGAATATACAACTTTGATGTCCACAATGGTTCAAGTTTATTAGGGGCAAATAAATAAAGTGTGCCATCAAGTTCGTCAGAGCTTTACTAACTAGTTTTCACATAACAAAATACTTTTAATTTGAAAGATATATGAAACTTGAGAATTTTCTAGGAATAGCAAAAGCTACTAGGTAGATATGGTGGACACAAGTGGCAAAAGGTTTTAGGTTCAAAGGGTTTTGGAAACATGAGAAGTATGCCTTCTCAAAACAGGTTTTTGGCTAGCAAGGCTGGGTAGCAAGAACGAGAGTTGAAATAAAAAAGCAAACATACAAAATAATAAAGCCAAACATGCAATCTTCCTTGAAGACACAAAAGAATATTAAATAAAGAATACTAAGCTTATGAACCAACAAGAAAGAAAACAAATGATACCAAATACCTGTAAGCTTTTTCTTTCTTTCTTTTTTCTTTCAAACTAGTGCCACTGACCAGAACTTGGTTTGCCAAAACTAATTTAGATCCACTTGATGATCCCAAAGTGGTGTCAATACTGAACAACAAGATCCATCATATAATAGAGATTGCAAACATTTTTTTTTGACACAAATACAGTGGGGAAGGCCCCCACTGTGTCATTTTCATATATTAAAAATATTTACAAGTTGGAAAGCATATGCATGCTCCCTGATCTAGACCAGTCTCCCAATTACAAAGTATCTAATCAATCAGTCATGCCCTGAATAAGACTGGGCTTAACCCTATGTCTAATCTCAAGTACAGATAATATGTAAATGGCATAACATTGCTCACTACTCTTCTGTGCATGTTCAAATATGATCTGGTTTCTATGTGACCAAATGCTCCAACATCCTGTAATCATAGATATTTTGTAATATTGGTTTGTGGATCTTTCTTTGGCATCAATAATTCTGTCAATAATTCCCAGGTCCATATTCCATTCCTCTCATAAGCTCCACCAGAAGTTCCTCTTGAACTCACATTCAAAGAAGATATGATCCACAGTCTCCTTGATGTTTTCCTCACATAGTACACATGTGTAATCCTCCAGATGGAAGTTTTTTCTTTGAAGACGGTCTCTGGTGTTTAGTCTGTCCTGCAATAAAATCCAGAAGAAGAATTTGTTCTTTGGTAGGCATGGTGTTTTCCGTAGCCATTTATATGGGATGGGTGCCTCAGGTGCTTTGATGATGTGTTCATACACTTTTTTTGGTAGAGAAATTACTTCCTCCCCAAGGCAAGCACCACATGTCAGGTGTGTTAGCTATTGATCATGTCCTTAAGCTCCTCAAACTGATCATTGGCTATCATGGATAGTGGCAGTTGGAATAAATTGTATCCATTTTCAGCAACGGTGCTGGATGCTATGTTGAGACATATTCTTCCATTTTTGACAAATGAGAAAAGTTCAGGGAATTTAGTTCTGAGTGGGGTTGATACATTCCATTTGTCATACCAGAGTAGAGTACTAATCCCATTTCCAGCTACATTTGTGGTCATGTCCTTAAATTCTAGCAGGAAGGAAAGGCAGTTTCTCCACCAAAAGGAGCCTTTTTGTTGGCTTGTGCATCAAGGAGTGCACCATTGCAGTAGTATTTCTGCCAGAGCAGATTGACCCATGGTATATCCTTGCCATTATAGAATTTGATTAAGTTCTTCATCATCATAGCTTTATTGTGCTCCCTGAGATTAATAATGCCAAGACCCCCAGCTTTCTTAGTTAAGCATACTTTATCCCATTGGACAAAACATTTTCCTCCCTTCTCAATCTACTTACCATGCCATAAGAAGGTTCTGGCAGTTTTGTCTATATGATCAGTATGAGTGTAGTGCATTTTCATTGCACACATAATGTGATTTGGCATGGCTGATATGACAGATTTGATCACAATAACTTTGGAGCAGTATGATAGTAGATTGGATATACCAGCAAGTCTTTTGTCCACTTTGATAATCATGGGAGACAGGTCCTCAACACTGGGTTTTGTAGTACCCATGGGTAGGCCCAGATATGTAAATGGTAAAGCTTCTATTTTGCATCCTAATAGTTCAGCCAGACTGTCCATCTTTTCAGGTGAAGTGTTGATTGGGATCATGGATGACTTGTGATAATTGATCCTTAACCCAGTAGCTTCAGTGAATTTTTTAAGCAATTCCTTTAATTTGCACAATTTCTCAGCATCGGCAGGCAGAATTAAAAGGGTATCATCAGCATATTGGAGGATTGGGTAGTTTTGCCCATATGAATTATCAATGGGGAGTGATAGCTCTCCAATTTGCCAGGCATGATTCACAATGATCTGTAGCAGTTCAGCTGTGGCCACAAAGAGAAGAGGTGAAAGGGGATCACCTTTTCTGACTCCTTTCTTGCAAGTAATGGTCTTCCCTGGTACACCATTCAGAATAACAGATGTTGTAGCACTGTGCAAACTCTTCCTTATCCAGGCAATGAACTTGTCACTGAATACAAATTTCTTGAGCATGGTGAGGATGGCTTTGTATTCAACCATGTCAAATGACTTTTCAAAATCAAGTTTCAGGATGATGATGATTTCTTTGACTTGTGGCATATATGCAGATACTCAAATGCCCATGCAAGGCAGTCTTGGATAGTTCTAGATTTGATGAACCCATATTAGTTTTTGCTCACAATGGGAATGATAACTTTCTGAACTCTGTTGGCAATCAGTTTAGTGATGATTTTGAGTGCCATACTGACTAGTGAGATGGGCCTGAAGTCAGAAGGTCCGCGGGGATGTTGCGTCTTGGGTATGAGAGTGATGTATGCAGTGTTGATGCTACGTAGGTCCAGTGAGCCATTGTAGAACTGTTCACATAGATTGTAAAACTGGTGTTTCATAATGTGCCAGTATTTTTTCATAAACATACCATTAAATCCATCTGGCCCAGGGGATTTATCAGGTGGCATATGTTTTATGATATCATCAATTTCCTCATGGGTAAAAACAGCATCCACTTCAGATAGGTCCTGTGGGGTGATCATATCATCAAGTTCAAATTGAATATTAGTGTCAATGGATACACCGAGTCTCTCTCTGAATGAGTTCCAAAGTAGAGCAGCTTTATGATCATGCTCTACCAAAGTGGCATCCTGTTCATTGGTAAGAGTGTAAATAAAATTCTGCATGTAGTTTCTGATGGCTATAGAGTGAAAGAACTTGGTGTTTTCATTACCCAGCTTGGCCCATCTGATATTGGCCCTTTTCCTCCAGTATATTCTTTTGGCTTCAAGCATCTTGTATTGATGGTTTTTGACAATATTTCTGAATTTTTTTCCTGGACTGTAAGTAGTCTCTGTTCCTCCAGTCCATACAGCGGAGAGAGGACAAAGTTGCAGTTGCCAATGATTTTTGTAAGGTTGGATAGATTTTTTCTCCATTTTTTGATTCCCTGTCTGAGGATTTTGAATCTGGCAGCTATGTCTTGTGCAGCATTTTTATATGGTCCTCTGTTGATCCAACAGCTATTCACAATTTCAGCCAGGCCATCAAATTCCATCTAGTGCTCCTCAAATCTAAAAATGTTGGATCTTGGGATGTCAGTGCCAACATTGATGATAATGGGGACATGGTCAGATCCAAGTCTGGCCATGGGTGTAGCAATGGTATTGGGATATTCAGTGGTCCATTTGTGTGATGTAAATATCCAGTCATGTTTCTCAAGAAGTGGTTCTGCTTGCATGTTAGACCAAGTAAATGCTCTCCCTTTTAGTGGGATTTCCTTAAGATCATGTTCTTGTATGATAGCATTAAAGCTATGTATGTTGGCAATGTTGCCCCCAGGTCTGTTTCTATCTTCAGTGCTTCTTATCATATTCAAATCCCCCATAACCATCCATAGGTCAAATGAAGATGAGTCTAGTTGCATAAACCAATCATAGAAATGATGCCTTCCTTCATTAGTGCATGGTGCATAAATATTGGTGAGATACCAAGTTTGTGCAGTCAGATAGCTCTCAAATTAATTGTCATCTGGAAGTGTGATTGGCTGATAATCTGTCCATTAAATTGTGCACCATTCCAGATAACAATATGACCACCAGAATTACCCAGAGATGGTTGGTATGCAAACTGGTTTAGTCTTCTAGGGAAGAATTTTCTGATATAGCTGAAATCTAAGTGTTCCCTCTTTGTTTCTTGTAAACAGATGATGTTACAATTACTTTGATTTATCTTATCAGCAAGATCATCACACCTATCATGTGAATTGATGCCTCTAACGTTCCAATCCATAATGTATATTGATCTATTCATGTTTATTGGAGTGGTGGATGTTGCCTGGGTGCCAGGTACTGACAACCATAGTGAGATAGAATTTAGTTGTCGTAAGCCATGGGATTATGGACCAGATGACTGAGGTTTATATATGGAGCTGAAGGAATCACATGTCAGGGAATCTAATTGATGACAGATATTGTGCTCAAGTAAAGCCACACAAGATTATTACAACCCAGGATAGATATAAGTCTGCCATGCCAAATATAAAGGAAATCCAGGTAACAAATAAGTCTGATACAATAAAACTTGAGATAGTTTAACTGAGCAAAGTAGGTAAGATAGATAATAGTGTAGCATCTACCCCTACACTTGGGCCACATAGATGGGTGATTACACATCATTCTTTGACTTGTCCTTGTTTAGGTTGTCCTCTGACACCTCACTAGGAGGTATCTGACAGAATCCAGTCCCAATGGCTTGAATGGTGTTCACAGGTAGCACAAGAGGTGGGGCCTATCATTCTCCACCACAATAGCTTCAAATTGTCCAGACAAGTTCTGTGCAGCCATCTTGGAGCTCTCAACATGGTCATCAGCAGCCTTCTGGTTTTTGAAGCCAGCAATCAGGCTGGCAATCCTGTAGCTTCTCCTCACATACTTGACAGTGTTGGGTTCAGGATTCTTGCGCTTGGAGCTGGGAAAGTTATCTGGCTTGGGGATCACAGCAATCTCACTGTCAGAGCTCTCAGATTGTGCAGGAAGGGGGATAAAGTTTTTGCTTGATGAAATGCTCAGAGGTATGACAGACTGATAATTGGGGTTGCCAGTTGAGATCTCAAGTGTATATTTAACAGCATTGTCCATGTCATCAGCTTTAGTTATCTTCACAGTGGCTCCAGTAATGCTACTGCCAGCAAGACTGGGGATTTGCACATGATCATCACCCATGAGACTGGTGAGCAGCAAAGCCAGGTTGTTGACAGGATCAGGTAAAGAATTGTTGGGGTGTACAGGTACCTCAGATTGCATGGGTGGGGTTTAAGGATCAGGTACAGAATTGTTGCAACAAATGGCTCCTGCTGTTGCAAACAAAAATAAGAAGTGCAAAAAGTAAAAGATGAGACTTCTCATTAATATTCCAATAAAGGCACTCACACCAAGGGATACATAGATAATCAACTAAAGGAGAGATACTTCCACATGCAAACCAAACTATAAGATAACCTCTCTACCATAGATATGAATCCACTAAAAAGGTAAAATATGAAAGATAATGGTGGTGATACCACGACACTCCCCCGAGCTTGGAACAAGCCAAGGGGATGCCAAACCTGATGATGAATTACTCCTTTGGTGGTGGTGTTCTCTTGTCATCATCAAACTTCCAAGGCAATGGTTCCCCATCCAAAAAGGATGTCATTGTTTCTGCAATCCTGAAACTAGCAGCAGAGCTAATGCGATCAAATCTAGCTTCATACTCACGGTTTTGATTTTGTATGTCATAGATTTGTGCTTGCAATTGATTGGTGGTTTGATGGAGTGAGAAGATCTCTTCTCGGAGCTCAGAAACTTCTCCCTCATGCTTGGTGATGAGTTCTGAATGTATCTTCTGAATAACATCCAATTCGCGTTCTGCCATCTTCTTGTACTTGAAATGTTCCAATGCTTCCATCCTGTCTTCCAGGTTGCCTTCTCCCTTAGGGCCTTGAACTTCTTTCATTTGTACCTTCCCCTCTTTGAGGATCAACTCTTTGGGGTGAATCCTCAACTCATACATGTACGGGTTGAGGACATCCGCAGAGGAATCCTCCGTGGGTGATCCAGAGGAAGACATTGAGGCTCTAAATCTGAGAATTTTCCTGACAGAAATAGATCGAAAACGAAAACACGATGAGAACACGATGAAAGAACCTCGAGGAACCCGGGGGGTTATATATAACGAAGATTCAATGCATAAGGAAAGTTTTGACATGAAAACGAAGTGGAGACGGAGTTCGGGGGAGTCAAACCCCCTCTAGGCGCGGCCAGGCTGGGCCCATGCCTGGGGTGGGTTTGTCCACCCCGGGCTCCATTTCCTCTTCATTTTCGTCCCATAACTTCCCTTATGTATTAAAAACATCAAAAATATAAAAAGATTGGAGTTTCACGAACCTTCTATTTTCACCACTTTTACCTATTCAAAGACAGTTTCTGGTGTTTGGTTCTTGATAAATTCTTCTGGAGTCACCATTTGAATGACATCTACTTCTTCATTGTAAGAATCTCCAGAAATATAATGTTTTAGTCTTTGGCCATTAACAACCTGTGTTGTGTCATCCTTCAGAGAAGAGATGTTGATGGCACCTGAATGGTACACTTCCTTGATAACAAAAGGTCCCTCCCATTTGGAGAGTAGTTACCCTGCAAAAAATCTGAGACAAGACCTACACAAAAGAACTTTCTCACCAACATGGAACTCCCTTTTGAAAATTCTCCTATCATGCCATATTTTTACTTTTTCCTTAAAGAGCCTAGAATTTTTGTAAGCTTCCCCTCTCCACTCATCTAGATAACTTAAATCGAGCAGTCTTTTCTCACCAGCAAGTCTAAAATCTCTATTCAACTCTTTCACTGCCCAATAAGATTTGTGTTCTAATTCTAAAGGCAAGTGACAAGCTTTCCCATAGACCATTTTGTAAGGAGACATCCCCATAGGATTTTGATAAGCAGTTCTATAATCCCACAAAGCGTCATTCAACTTTTTAGCCCAATTTTTTCTAGACCTATTGACAGTCTTCTGCAAGATAGATTTAATTTCCCTATTGGAAAGTTCTACCTGACCACTAGTTTGGGGGTGATAAGCTGAAGCTATTCTGTGGTTTACATCATACTTAGCGAGAGTTTTTCTAAAACCCCCATGAATAAAATGGGAGCCTCCATCAGTCATGAGATATCTAGGTACACCGAACCTAGGAAAAATGACATCTTTGAGCATTTTCAAAGAGGTCTTACCATCAGCACTGCTCGTAGGTATGGCTTCTACCCACTTTGTAACATAGTCAACAACAACAAGAATATGAGTATACCCTTTTGAAGGAGGAAAAGGCCCCATAAAGTAAAATCCCCAACAATCAAAAGGTTCAATAACAAGAGAATAATTCGTAGGCATTTCATTGCGTCTAGAGATGTTACCTACTCGTTGGCATTCATCACATGATATAACAAACTTCATTGCATCTTTAAAAAGGGCAGGCCAATAAAATCCAGATTGTAAAACCTTTTGTGCAGTCCTATCCCCAGCATGATGTCCTCCATAAGCACTGCCATGACATTTTCTCAATATCTCTTGTTGTTCAAATTCTGGAACACATCTTCTCATAATGCCATCTACTCCTTCCTTATATAGGTGTGGGTCATCCCAAAAGTAATGCCTAGGATAAAAAATTTCCTTCTTTGCTGGGATGTAAAGGTTGGAGGAAAATACTTGGAAATAATAAAGTTAGCATAATCAGCATACCAAGGATTCTCATGTGGACTTAACCTTATTGAAGCTAACTGCTCATTTGGAAAATTATCATTAACAAGCAAAGAGTCAAAAGAAATATTTCCCAACCGAGATAAATTATCAACAACAGGATTATCAGCACCTTTCCTATCCACAATATGCAGATCAAACTCTTGCAAAAGCAACACCATACCTTATAAGCCTAGGCTTAGCGCCCTTCTTTTTCATAAGGTACTTAATAGCTGCATGGTCAGTATGAATAGTAACCTTAGAATCAACAATATAAGGTCTAAACTTATCACAGGCAAAGATTACAGCTAAGAACTCTTTTTTAGTAGTAGCATAATTCTTTTGAGCAGCATCTAGAGTCTTGCTAGCATAATGAATAACATTCAGCTTCTTGTCAACACGTTGTCCAAGGACAACACCCACAGCAAAGTCACTAGCATCACACATGATTTCAAAAGGTAAACTCCAATTAGGTGGTTGGACTATAGGAGCAGTTGTTAAAGCTTTCTTCAAAGTTTCAAAAGCTTCCTTACAATCATCATCAAAAACAAAAGGTACGTCTTTTTGAAGAAGATTAGTAAGGGGCTTTGAAATTTTGGAGAAATCTTTAATAAATATCCTATAGAAACCAGCATGACCAAGGATACTACGAATACCTTTGATATCCCTAGGACAAGGCATCTTCTCAATTGCTTCAATTTTGGCTCTGTCAACTTCAATACCTCTTTCAGAGATCTTATGTCCAATAACAATTCCTTCATTAACCATGAAATGACATTTCTCCCAGTTAAGAACAAAGTTGGTTTCTTCACATCTCTGCAAAACTTTATCAAGGTTGTGCAAACAGTTATCAAAAGAAGTTCTATAGACGGAAAAATCGTCCATGAAAACCTCCACAATTTCTTCACAAAAACCATGAAAGATAGCATACATACATCTCTGAAAGGTAGCAGGAGCATTACATAAACCAAAAGGCATACGCCTATAAGCATAAGTACCATAAGGACAAGTGAAAGTGGTTTTCTCCTGGTCTTGTGCTATCACAGCGATGTGAGAAAACCCAGAATAACCATCAAGAAAGCAAAAGTGAGTCTTTTTGGACAGCCTCTCAAGCATTTGATCAATAAAGGGCAAAGGATAATGATCTTTCTTAGTAACTTTATTAATCTTTCTAAAATAAATGCACATTATATACCCAACCACTACTCTCTGGGGTATAAGCTCATTATCCTCATTAGGCACAACAGTAATTCCCCCTTTCTTGGGAACACAATGAACAGGGCTAACCCATTTACTATCAGCAATAGGATAAATAATACCACCATCAAGGAGTTTTAATACCTCATTTCTTACCACTTCCTTCATTTTAGGATTTAGACGGCGTTGGTGCTCAACAACTAGTTTTGCATCAGGCTCAATATTAATAGCATGCTGACATATAGTGGGAGAAATTCCTTTAAAATCATCAAGAGTATAACCCATAGCTCCTCGGTGCTTCTTTAATACCTCCAATAGCCTTTCTTCTTCCTTCCCTGAAAGTTTAGAACTAATATTAACAGGATATATATTCTTATCATCAAGATAAACATATTTAAGATCATCAGGTAAAGGTTTTAATTCGAAAACATGATCCCCTTTGGGTGGTAGTGTGGTACCCAAATCTTCCATAGGTAAATTATGCTTAAGTAACACAGGCTGACGAAGGAAAACCTCATCAATCTCATTTCTTTCCTTCATAAAGGCACCACTTTCATGATCTTCCATGAACTGCTGCAAAGCATTATTAGGAGCAAGAGAAATAGCAGACAGTTGTTCAACCTTGAAATTCTCATCAGGTAATTCATTTTCATAAGGGGGTTTGGCAAATTTGGAAAAATTAAACTCATAAGATTCTCCAACAAACTTAGTCAAAAAAATTTCCTTCCTACAATCTATGATAGCCCCACAATTATTAAGGAATGGTCTACCAAAGATGATAGGATAGGTTTTACTAGCTTCTTTACCAAGTACTAGAAAATCAGTAGGATATTTAATCTTACCACAAAGGACCTCCACATCTCTTACAATACCAATGGGGCAAACTTGCTCTCTATTGGCAAGGTGAATAACCACATCAATGTCTTCAAGCTCACAAGGACCAATCTCATGCATAATTTCCATGTAAAGCTCATAAGGAATAACACTAGAACTAGCACCAATATCACATAAACCATAGTAGCAATGATCACCAATTTTAACAAAGAGCATAGGAACACTAGCTTTTCTAGCCTTACGAGGATGAAAGATAATATTAGAAGCGTCTTCACAGAAGACAATATACTCATCCTCTATATTTCTAGTGACAAGATCTTTCACAATAGCTACCACATGCTCGATATCAATAAGCTCATCGGAACCTACAATTTTCTTTGCGCTTTTGCTAACCACATTAGCCAAAATAGAGTGTTCCCTTACCTTGGAGGGAAAAGGGATCTTCTCAACATAAGGTTCAGGCAAAATAGGATCAACAGTACAAACCTCTATACTGGCAGGAATGTGGGTAACAATGTCTTTATAAGGAGCATGGTACTTGTCCCACTCTTTCTTGGGAATCTCAATATAAGAGGAAAACGCATTAAAACATTCCGTAAGAACTTGAGGATCAAGGCCAAACTTATTGCTAATATCACGGAAGTTATTAGTTCCCATAAAAGATTTAATGCACTCATAATCATAGTTTATACCTGACTTTCTTCCTTTGTCATTCTCCCAAGCCTCGGTATTATCTTGAATACGGTCTAAAAGATCCCATTTAACTTCTTCCTTCATACTTGTGAATGATCTAGTACAAGAAGCATCTAATACACCTTTATCATGAAGATAAAGCCTAGCATAAAAGTTATTTAGAATAATATTGTTAGGGAGTTCATGAATAGGACATTTAAGCATTAGCGGCTTCAATCTCCCCCAAGCTTGAGCTGTACTTTCTCCATCAAGAGGCCAAAAGTTATATATAGGACTTCTATCCATTTGGATTTCATTGGGAGGATAAAATTTAGAGTAAAAGAGAGATGCCATCTCCTCCCATTCCATGGATTGTCCATTCTTTAGCAGCTTATACCATGCCTCAACTCTCCCTTTCAATGATATGGAGAGCAATTTCTTTTTCACTTGCTCAGTTGTGATACCTGCACACTTAAATAACCCGCATAATTCATGGATATAAAGCAAGTGATCACTAGGATGGACAGTTCCATCCCCAAAATAATAATTATCCATGACATGATTTACAATACTTGTAGGTATCTTTAAAGGATCTATCTCAACAAGTGGTGGTTCATCTACTACCTTTCAGTGGTAGTAGTTCTCCCAAACAGAAAACCAAGTGGTTTATCCATATTGGAAACAAAGTAACAAACAATAACAAAAGGAAATACTCATAGTGAAAGTTTCCCTTACCAATTCCACTCTTCAATAGCGCTTCACTCCCCGGCAACGACGCTAGAAAATAGTCTTGATGACCCACAAGTATAGGGTGTGTATCGTAGTACTTTTGATAAATAGGAGTGTCGATCCTAACGAGGAGCAGAAGGTGCTGAACAGTGGTCTAGAGCTGGAAATCCCTGTGAATACTTAGCAAACGGATTTTTAGTGGTTTTATGACAAGGAAACAAAACAAATAGCAAGTAACAGAAGTAACGAACAAACGGAGCAAGTGGCCCAATCCTTTCTTAGCAAAGGACAAGCCGGTGGAAATACTTATAAGGACTAAACGTTCTCGAGGACACATGGGAATTCTGTCAAGTGCTTTCGCTTCAAATAGCTAAGTACTCTTCTCTGGTGTTTGTAAGTGTTGTGTGGGTGAACCTGTGCTAACATACCGCCATTCCTAGGACTAATACATACTTTTGATTAAACCCCCTGCAAACATCCGTAACTACAGGAAAGTAATTAAGATATAAATCTAACCATAGCCTTAAACTCTAAGATCCTACGCTCCCTTGTGCAAAGGTGTCCTAACGGGGGTTCAGGTTTTTGTCACTCCGGCAACCCCACAATTAGTAGCCAAATACACAATGCATCCCCCTAGGCCCATAAATGGTGAAGTGTCATGTAGTCGATGTTCACATGACACCACTAGAAGAATAGCACCACAACTTAAATACTAAACCATTGAATAATAACTCAACACAGATTCACTACTAACATCATGACTTCTCCCATGTCCTCAAGAACACAAAGAACTACTCACAAGACATCATATGGATCAAAATCAAAGATGATATGGTAATGGATAACAATCTGAACATAAACAATAATCCAATGGTTCCACTCACAAGCATCAACTACAATAGTAATTAACACCAGGAAATTTTCCTCTAAGAACTAAAGCAATATCCAACACAATTGTTACAGCGGGACGGAGTGGTGATGATGGTGCTGGTGGAGATGATGGTGTGGATGATGATGATCCCAATGAAGCCTAGCTTGATGACGGTGTTGATGGCGACGATCTCCCCTCTCCGGGAAGGAATTTCCTCGGCACAAATCTGTCTACCGGAGAGATATTTCTCTCTCGGTGTTTTCTGCCCCGCAGAGGCGGTGGAAATCTATCTATGGTCGCTCCCCGAGTGTTAGGATTCCGTAGGGAAGATATAGGTGAAGGGGCGGAGTTGGAGGCCGAGCAGGTGGGCCAAACCCACCCTAGGCGCGGGGTCAGGTGGGCCCACGCCTAGGGGGTGTGGGCCCCCTGAGTCCCCCTTGGCTCCTCCTTCTAGCTTCCTTCGTCTTCTGGTAAAATAATATGTTTCCATATTTTTCTGGTATTTTTATGATCTTCACGAAATTGCACTGAAACGCCGTCTTTTCCATCAGAATCCAGACTCCGGTAGTCCATCCTCCAGGAATCATCCAACATGCACAAACAGATGAAAAGCCATATGTAATACCTCATAATAAGACAAATATCAATGAATAGAGGTAAATTATGATATAGAATGGTGATGCAAATTGGGCGTATCAGTCCTTTATCCATTGCTTAAATTCCAACAAGGTCTTGAACCTTGATCCTTTGGAAAAGCCACTATTCACGTGATTGTCATCCCGGTAAGAACTTGTCCTTTGTACAAGCACTATGCCCTTGCCACCATCAACTCTGGCTTCATCCGCGAGACTAAGATCACGAAACAAAGGCACCCAATGGTCCCGACCCAATACGGTATCATGGTTTTCTGCCTCTCTAGTCGTGAACCCCTCCTCGTTAACTTTTTCTTTGGGATCATCATCATCCGATTCCGATGCATATACTCGAGAATATGGGAGGTCACGGTCCATGTCATCTTGCGTGATATATTTGTCAAAATCTCAAACATTGTTGTCGTGGAGTTGAACATCATCATCTTCACCCCCACAATCATCATTGTCCTCTTCCAACACTTCGTCTTGGTGTCTTAAAATCGGGATCAATGTTTGGGTCAAAGGAGGTTCACTCCATAGCTCTTGGTCTATGGGTGGAGGACTCGTAGTATGCAATGGGGAGGCAAGATAGTTCAAGTCCAAAGGCAATGAACTATCAACTTTCTTGCTGGCAAATAGCTCAAGAGCATTGTCTAGTGATTTGTCCACCACCTCCTTGTATGCAAGCCAACGGGCCTCGGAGATGATACGCATGGTCTTCCAATGGACGTGCATTCCCAAGCCAACATTATGTCTTCCCTCCAACTCAACAACATCATTTGGTTCCATCCATTTCAATTCAATCCTCAATTGCTCCAAAACCTCGGCATAGGTTGGAGTACGCTCAAACACCAAATCAAGCTCGTCCGGGTCCGGTTCTATGTTACCTCTCAAAAAAGCATCCTTGTCTACATGGTGAACATGGACAATTTTTGTCGTGCCTAAGATAATCACAAAAACAATACCATGGTCAACATACTCAATAGATACACTTGCTACCATGAACACAATACCCAACCCATATGCCAATGCAACAAAATTCTACCATGCATCTTACAAAACAACCTAGGGTTTGCAAGATATGGGCCAAAACAAGAATTCAATGGGTGAAATCAAAGAAGAAGGGGAAGAATACCTCAAGGCACTTGGGGGGATCGAAATCCACAAAGAGAAGCTTCCAATTTGGGCACTAGGAGGGAGGAGGTTGAGGGAGGAGCCGAGCCGCCGCTGTTTTGTGGTGGATGGGAGAGACAAGTGAGGGCTGGGTCGGGGCTGGGGCAGACGCGCGCGCATTAACCCTAGTTCTAAAGTGCGGAGCCACCGTGCACAATGTTGCACTACACAGTGCGACGCCGTTAGATGTGGCGCCGCACTTATGGAAACAGGGCCCACGAGGTCACGGCGAGGCCACGCTGGCAGGCGTGCAGCGCCAAACTTCACGACGTTGCTCTGCAGGGTGCGGCGGCGACGTGTATGGCATTGCAAAAAGGATTATTCCGGTGAATTTGTTTTTGCTAGAGTTCATTTCGTGAATTTATTTTTTAAAAAGGTTATTTCTGGCCAAATTGCCAATGCAAACGCCCATTCCAAGTCTAGGATTTGAACCAGGGTGGGCTGGTTCCACCATATGGAACCTAACCATCAGACCCAAGCTCCGTTTGCAAATGAACACTGTTTCCAATCCCGAGAGTTAAGGTAAGTCATGTATTCGAACTTGAAATTTTATTTGAGATTGGTCAAACGAGGCGTATCTGCCGACTTTATACTTACTATGTCCGTAAATAAGGGTACTTTTAGCTTTTGCACAAGTTAAATTTTATTACATTGGATCAACTTTATATAAAAATATGGCGACACGTATTATATCAAATCGACATATTATGAAACTAAATTTAAAAAGGATCTAGTGCTAGCAATTTAGAGTCATAAATATTGCTACTTTTTTATACTACTACAATTAGTCAAAATTTATTAAATTTGACTTAGAATAAGACTAGAAGTACACTTATTTCGGAGAAAGGGAGTAGTTATTACATATTATATGTGTATCAAAGTAAAGGTAATTTTATTCATTCGAATTTTGCTTACTTTCCGCTAGTTATTTCATTGCATATATGCTCCAGTGTACATGCATTTTTTTGGTACCAAGTGAACCAACTCCCAATATGACTGACAACCACTTGCTCGCTTATAATAGACTTCCTCTTCCATGTCAGCGTAATTAAACAATCTATCTTCTGTCCATCTCTGCTCTGTGCACAATGTACAAGTAGGCTTCAACTCTAATTTACGTGAACTCCTAGATATGCCTGACCAACTCTAGTTTACAAACTCCATTATTAGTTAGCATTGTGTCAGGCTTATGGTTCGTTAATGTTTCTCTCGGCCATCTCTGCGTGCGGCGACCTCACACGAACTTCAAAAGATGATGCAACACGATAATCTTCTGTCATCTCAGATCTCTGGAGGCAACAGATCTAATTTAAAAGGAGTCCAACTATGCCTGACTAGCCGTTTGGTTGTTTAATATAGAAGCTTGTGCACAATTAAACCTCTGTAATTGATTTCCATTTTTTTCTAAAAACCTCAATTCTTATTACTCGCTCCAATTCATAATAAGTATTGTTCATGTAGTACAAAGTTTAAACTAATCAGTACAAAATAAATGACAATTATTATGGATCGGAGGGAGTACCATAAACAATGCATCTAACAAGGCCATTGCCAGGCACAACCAATTAAAGTCACACCTTGAATTTTCATCCTACAATGCAAGACTGTGAACTACTCCTATGTTGTCGCCCTCATATAATCGCTCCTACCAGTCAAAATCATGCAGCCAATTTCTCATCGCCACGAAGACTCAAATCACCATTGCTCCCCTCATGTTCCTGCTTTTCCGACATTCTCCGCATCTGACTTTACCATAGATCTCCGAAGACATGACACATGATGGTAATAGACAGCAGAGCTTCACAACGCTCCTATGGAAACCAAACGTCTAGAAAAAACATGGGTACGCACGATCGAATACCTTCCGACCCAGCAATCTCCAAGCATGATACGACCATGTGAGTCCACAACGGAGTCTTCTGGAACTTGCCTCTCTAGGCCAGATCAACGACGGCAGGCAACAAGCAGATATTCGTCTTCGCCCAGAAGGAACCCTATGACCGTCTGCCTTCATTGGACAAAACGGAAGGCCCCATGCCACAACCCGCCTCCTTCGGCGGAAGAGGAGACAAGCCTGCAACAACCACGGCGCCCCCGCCGGCCTGCCGGCCCGAGCAAGAAGTATCGCACCGCCTCCCCACGCAACTTTGAGCAACCAAACGGCCGCACCGATGGCAGATCTAGGCGGGAGCCCAGACCTACGACCGCAGCCGCCACTCTATGTGCCCATGCTCGAGGGTAAGCCGCCACCGCTACATGACTAGGGCACCAGCCCAGTCGCCGCACGCAGACGACCTCCACCATCGATCTCACGCCCAGGGGACCCCTCCACCGACACACGACCATGGGGCTGCTGAGCGCAGCCAAACCACCAACATCGTCCCCATCCGCCACCTGCGAACTTCCACGATCTTCTCTCTCCGGCGCCTTCGGTGTCAGGCCTGCCGCCACCGCGGCCAGTGTTGGCGGCAACACGGAGGGAAGGCCATCGCGGATGGCTATGGCGGCGCTAGGGTTAGCACCCCGATGTCGCCCGTAGGGGATGACAGGGGAGCGAGCGTTTGTTTCGGTACCTATTGGCTTGTGTCAGTCTTTTGTGTAATTAAATATCTGCAACGGATATCCGATCTACTCGCTCCGTCCCAATTTATATTGCATATATGGTTTTATCAAAGTCAAACTGTACAATGTTTGACCAAGTAGTTTGATACACATATGAACATATACAATACCAAATTAATATTATTAGAATGACGTAAATGCATTTTCATATTATATACATTTTATATTATAACATTCATATTTTTTTGTCAAACTATGCAAAGCTTGGCAAACTTATGCGCAACATATTATTGGATGATGAAGGGGGTACTGTCATTGATTTCCGGTCTTTTTTTTAACAGTGAATCAACGCACGGCCATCCACCGCGCTGCTGTTGAGTCAAACAAGACTTCCGAAGTGGTACTCTGGCCTAGAGGAACAAAAGCCCTAAGCGCACTTGGCAGCGTGGAGTGGCCTCCCCTTTGGCCAGCAGAAGAACGCAACCGTTGATGTACTCTGCCGTAGAAAATTAATAAACCAATTCCTAAATATGCACGTGTCGCTAAGCTTAAGCTTTAATCAAACTTAATTTAAACTAACTCCAAAATATGCCTGACGAGCATTGCTTGCGTCAGAATTTTATCTAAATATGTCTGATGCAGCAAGGCCAGTTGAATGAGAGCTCCTCCTGACCGGCTACTATCTCGTTGAGTAGTCTTGTAGTGTGTACGTAATAGACTCTGGACGGAGGTCAGCTCATTATTTTTTAATAATGAACACTTTATATTATTTAAAAGGTTTTATCATTACACTTGGTCTTTACATAACTGATATACACACAACGATAGTTGTTTCGAGCTCAACATAAAAAGATAAAAAGAGGCAAAATACAAGAAAACATAGTCTATAAAATGTCTAAATAAAACGTCTAAGGTGGCTGAGAGCCGATCCTGAGATCACACTGTCATCCATGTCGGGAAAAAAGATCTCTCGCTATCTCCTCTAATAGTCCGAACCATATTGAATTGTATGGATTAGACATCTGAACCAACCATCTAAACTAATGAAAATAGCTAGGCTATATTGATGACTTCTCTTCTAGTGCATGGACTTATGCCATGCATGTTGATAATGAGTAATAATGAACATACCCATCTGATTGGACGATAGAGCGGTGGATGAACCTAGAATTGGTGTTGTGAGACAGCTCTGATACTATGTAGAAATCATACAATTCCAATATTTTATTGTGTATATTGATTTGATCCTCGTGGAGATTATATAGAAGTACACAGGGGAGAGACTTGGAGTACAAGGAGATGTAGAGTCATAGTCTAGTCCGTATACGTATTTTGAAGATGGAGAGACTTGGAGTAGAACAAGATGTAGTACTGAAAGATCATATTGAATTGATGCACTAGCCATCTGAACCAAAAGTCCGAGTTGATGAAAAGGGTTATGCTTTATATTTATATTTTTAACACACTCTCTCATATCTAGGTTATTTTAATCTTTAGCGTGGGTTCGGTGTAAACGTAGAATATTGTCCGGAAACTGCGTGAGCAGAGTCTTGAACTTGGGACCCCTTGTCTTTCATGCCAAATTGAATTGATGGACTATAGCCATCTGAACCAAAAGTCCAAACTGATTGAAAGGACTAGACTATATATTTATATTTTTCATAATCCAAAGGTATCAATTTAGAAAAAAATAACCATTTGGCAAAACTTTAACGGACTTTAACATTTGGTGGATTTTTTTTTTAAAATCCATCCCTTTTTCTTAGAACCTGCGTCAAAGGAGATACCATCCACGACGTAGCGCCTTGTCAAACGGAGCTAGTCTTCCATCCAACGTGGCAATGCGGTCCACGTAGGTGGGCACTCTATATCCATTGTGCCGAGCTTTAGCCCAATTAGGGCAAATCCATGCATAAGGGAGATACCTTCCTAAATTTTAGACCACCTGGCCCAGCCTGGCCACACCCACTCGTACCTTCTTCACTCACCCCGTGACCTAGAGATTTGGCGACGATAGGGCAACATCGGTGACGACGCACAAGTGAGCTTCTCTCCACCTCTTCTCCCTTCAGCCATTCCCGTCCTCATGATCCTCTTCTTTTCCTCATCCTACTCTTTGTAGTCAAGCATCCGCCTCCTCCCATGAGCCCACCCTACCCTAACCCTAAGTTGACCTGGCTGGCGAGCGGAGCGGGATGGCTAGCGGTGGCGGGATGGGGAGTGCCGATGGGGGTGGAAGCCGGCATAAGTTGCATAGACTGTATGTAAGCATAACTCATGTGTTACCTAGGATTAAACCTACCTAGATGACAAATCGATCATTGGAGAATAAAATGACAACCTTGGATAGACTGTTTGTAGGCATAACTTTTATATAGTCCAAAATCGACGACACAAGTTAGACTATTTATAATCATATCAGCATATTGCATTAGTCCAAAATTGCTTTCTAGCCATAAACTTGTTGAAGTTATTGTCTTGAGCATGCATGATTCAATAATATAGATGCCAAACCATTTATTTTCATGAGCATGCATGATGCAAAGGGTAGTATGGTTCAAACATACTTCCTCTGTTTCAAAATATAAGATGTTTATCTTTGTGAAGTAAATGTATCTAGACTACTTTTAGTATGTAGGTTCACTCGTGTTTGGAGTGAATCTACACACTAAAATAAGTCTAGATACACTTTCTTCACAAACCTAAAACATCTTATATTTTGAAACGGAGGGAGTATATGCTTGTAAGATGGATATTATATTTATGATAGTTGAAATTATATTTCGATCATTCAATTTTGTATGTGAAATATAGATGAAACATATCATATGTGAAATTTGAATTTGCTATATTTTTGAGTTGGATTTTGTGAAATATGTAGGATGTCGTTCTTCCATCCCATTATGTGCCTGAACACCGTGCACGGTTTATGGGGAGGAGGACCAAGTAATTGGAATATGCTAACCAGTTTATGTTCATTTATCTTGTATTCACATAGGAGCCACATAGTAATCTAACTTTTATTATTTTCTGGTCTTTACACCATTGCGTCTATGGTACCACGAGGTGTCATCTCCTAAGAAGATCCCATACAACGAGCGGTACATGGAGTACATTTAGCAGCTCAGATTCCTTCCAAATGAATATCAAATACAAATAAATCAAATAGTTACAACAATCTACATAGTCACCATTGGGAAAGCTCCATCTATCAAAAAAGCTAACCTAGCCTACAATACGTAAGGATAGTGCTTCATAGCCATCAAACAAGTCACCTTTAGCCGCGAAAACACAAATAAACTATCCATCTTTGGTGAAATACAATTTCTAGGGTTTTCAAGATTTGCAAAAATGCCACTAAAATACAAGATTTCAACCAAACAAAACAGATGGGATGGGTTAGAGTACCTCAATGCTCTTGGGGAGGGTTGAAATCCACAAAGTAATGGATCCCAAATGGAGGAATTGAGGATGGTTTGAGTTGGGAAATAGAAAAGGAGGGTGAGGCAGACTCGAGGACGAGAGGAGGAATAAAATGGTTGGGGTCGGGGGTGGAAGGCCCACACACACGCCCTAGATCTTAACTCTTTCAGGAGGGTAGCTCCCTTCTGCATGGAGTTAACCTAGTTCAGCTAAATCTCGACACGATGGAGCTAGGGTACCGCCAACGTGGCTCACGTTACCATGCTAGTAGGGAGGCTAGCTCCATCTGGTGGGGCACTACCCCATGGATGGTAGCTCCTTTGTCCTAGGGATGGCTAGCCCCATCTTCTTGCACTGACTCATGAGCCACCCTGGCCCACAGGCTATTACAACCCACTCTTGGTCCAACTAGTCCTTACCTAGGGTCAACCACACCCCCCAACCCACTCACATTCTCATCCTCTCTTATTCTCGCTCGTGTACACACACCTTGCGCCCCAAGTCACTGTCGTCGTCCCCGTGTTGCCCTGACCGGCTCCAGTCATGCCTGCCGCCACCCTTTGGCTCCATAGCTTCGCCCCATGGAGTTATACAACCCTATCCTACTTGATTTGGGAAAATACCCCCTCCTAGCACTCCTACCCCTCTCTGGTGCTAGGGTTTTGGGATAAGGAGAAATTGATCATCGATGATACCCACTGGTGATGAGCTGGTGACGTGGTGGTAGGTTGGTGATGTAGTGATGCTTCGCTGCCTCTTCTACTCCTCGTCAACACACTTTTGTTGCAGGCATGGCTCAAATGCCATGGCGCATTCCATACCGTTGTGTTGCTGGTGATCGTGGTGTGTTGGTGCTGGTGTGATTTGATGTGTTGGTGAAGAGGAGGTGATCGCCTTCTACTGTCAGCCTCCTCCATGGTGCTACTAGTGTGGCTTGACACGGGTTGAGTGCCGCTGGTGCTACTCGTTCCGCCATGTCGCCGTGCTGATCTCTGCCACCTCTATTGACGCCACCTCTGCTTCCTCTCTAGTGAGCGGTGACTCTCCACCAGGTAGGTGTTTCTCTTCCACTTTTTCACTCGTACCTAATCTCTGGTACCAACCTTAATTGGGGTTCCTACTTTCTTGTTTTGGTAGATGGTAAGTACGATTGGACTCTCTTTTCACTTACTTAGCTCATGCATGTGCTGTCCCTAGTGGTACCTACTATATTGAGCGGCTACTCTGGTGCCTCCATCCTAGAGTGTGCACAGTAGTGGCCATACAACATGATTTTGTACAGAGTTTGGTTTGCTAAAACTATGGGCAAACAATCTAGACAAGTTGATCGATTATATAGTCTATGTATTGATGATTTACTGTTGTGGTGCCTCATAAGAGTGTGCACAATAGTAAATCAATCACAATATGACTGGTTGTGTAGTTCTTTTACCTTGACTTTTGAATCATCATCAATTCTTGATGATTTACACCATAAAAATGATACCATGACCCCATTGTCAATGATGCATACATGTTGAGGCCCTTGTGTGAATAAGATTAGATGCTATACTAATTCTAATTGGATCTGTGATGATTTGCATCACACTAATGCAATCTGAGAGTAATCTAGTACTACTACCACACTATGAGATGCATAGAACATTTAAGAAGATAGCTAGTTGAGTCATCAATCTATGGTTGTGCTATTGTTATGCCTGGTAGTGTAGCATGCTTATCTGGTGGTGCTTCCTATCTACTTGATCTTTTGGCATGCTCCTTCCTTTTCCCATGGATATCCTCCTCCGTATATTATTGGCCTTCTCCTGATCTTATCTTTGAACTACTACTAACATTGCTCAACTCCAACTCCACCCCTCCTCTAAGTAACCATATGGCTGGTGGTTTGATTGGTTGCCTTGATGGTATGTTGGATGGTCTGGTGAATTATAGCCGTGGAGTGGTGATGTACTTGTGTTCCTATGGAAATGGATAGAGAGTGGTGCAGATCAGATGTGGTGAGAAGCTGAGCTGCTATGGCTATGCTCCCATTTTATCTACCCGTGGCTGCTATGTGGATAGCTCACACACATGTAGTGGTGTGTGTGTGTGCTACATGTATGCTTGCTTCCTTTTGATGTGGATCAAATCAGGTAAACTTGATCCTTTCCAGGAGCTTACCTTTTGCCTTTTACTGGTAAACTTTCCCCTTTTTGGCATGTGATGTGGTAGTGAGACCAAATATTGGATAAGATAAGATTTTACTTTGGTGAAATTTGCCCCTATTTTACTTTGGTGAAATTTGCGCCTATTGGATAAGAGCAACACAATGTTATTACTGAGGGTAAATACCAATATTAACCCCTTTTCTTTCTTTTTCTGTTACACATGTCTTTTATTTTTGCAGGAACAAGTACAAGTTTGAATAATGGAAACAAGAAGTAGAAGATAAATAATAGCTAGGATTTAGTGTATGGTTTTATTGTAAAGAACATTGTAATATTAGTTTTAAATAATAAAGTTAAACTTTTCTTGTATTACATTATAATACTTGTATGTGAGTTGTTATAATTAAATGATTATGCAAAATACTTTGTATTTGTGCATCAAGTAAATGATTTCTTAATCCAATTTGTATTTGGATTAAAGATTACTACTTTATCTTTTGTTTTAAATTTACTCTAGTTTATTTACTAGATTGTAATATAAAGTATTCCTTATTTAATTATTATTTTCTTTTAAAATCCATATTCCATTAAATTGTATATTGTTTATAAATATCTATAATTCAAATCTCTCTGCTCATAAATCAATAAAACAATAGATGTCATGTAAAAATAAATCACACTCACCTCAGATGACGATAAACCTAACTCATTAGAGTGAGAGAACTCTGATCACTATAGTATTTTAGTTTGGCGATTTTTCCCCTAAATTTTAGATACATGCATTCATATGCACTAAATCTATTAGTTTGCTCCTAAATGTTGGGATGTTATAGTGCGCAAAAAAGATGGTTCACTATAGATGTTTGGTTACTGTAGCTGCGCGAATCTACAAAATCAAAGCTGATTTGGCACCCCTAAACGATGCTAGCCATACACCCTTTAGTATATGGTTATATGTCATATCGGCTCTTGGTAGGCAACCCAACTAGGCATCAAACCTAATTTAAACGAACATGTTTTTCTGTCCTGTAGACATATAACCCAATAAAAGGAGATCTTTAAAAAATCCTAATATCATTGTAAATAATGGATATAAAATTAGATAAGATGAAAATGTGTTGGAATAAGTCACAATAAACTACAAATTTCATGGATGTGTTTTACATGCATCAACAACCAGTGCCAACGCCTTGTTGGGCTTCGTTCAGAGCCATGACGAATTTTTCCTCGAGCGATCCACCCAATGCAAAGACCTGACGAAGTTCAGAGGCAATAGTTCATACTCTTGACGTGCAGGTGCAGAAGAAGGAACCACGTCGAGGTTATGCCGTCCTTGTTCCCTGTCAAGTTGGTCTGACTCCATCAAACTGCTCGATCCTGGGACCTCCAAGATGTCAGCTTTGGTATGCTTCCTCGCCTTCCTCCTCCTAAGCTTCACGGACTAACTCTGCCGATGAGAATCGTCGGTGCAGCACCTCTGTCTTGACACACACGTACAAGGTTGAACAGTAGTAGTGAGATGTAAGTCTTGGTCCTGCCCCCGTGGGATAGAAAGGTCAGAGTGAGGCCCAAGTCTAGCCCTAGCAGAATGTTCGAGTGGAGTCACACACCAGTGTCCATCTGCCGCCTCCCTACCTTCCTTTATATAGGAGAGTAGGTGTGGGCACATAACACTCATGTCCCTCGGTCATAAACCCTAGCCAAAATGGGTCCAACCCATTGACTCGTGTCATTGTCCTGCTTAGTTCAACTTTGCCGGCTCATGATAGTCGGATCTAACCCCTTAATTTTGGGAAGTTGATGGTATCCCTAGTGAAGATCCTCGAATCCAACCCCAAGCCATGGAATGAATGATATCTCCCATGCATTTGTGCAGTAACTAGAAAGACACACCATCCCAATGTATCAAGAACTATTTATGTCAGTGGCTGATCTAAGAAGAGGTCGTCAAGATTTTTAGAATGTAGACTAAAAATGAGATGCCTTTAAATTAGCGAAGACAACATACAAAAAGTACAAGGTGCTAAAATATCAGCTCACGGACCAAGGAGTACAAGAAAACATGAATTACAAGAAATACACACATTGAGCTTCTAGGCCCTCATCCATAAAAAAAACCCAGAACATAGGAGAGGAAACGTAGCACGATACACCCAGGGATGGAGCCAGCCACTAGGCTTGGAGGGGGCAATACCATGTTGAAGGGGGCAAAGTGCCTTATAATCACCAAGTATAAGCATGTGTGTTATGCCATTAGTGAAGAAAATCAGTTTGTTGGGGGTGGCTAAGCCCCTGCTCGTCCCCCCTTCCTCCGTCCCTGGATACACCACTAGAAAAGATCCTGCCTTCATCAGGTCATGTGTCTTTGTTGCCATCGTGACATCTTCCTAGTTGAAAAGGCACCGTAGCATCAGAAGGCAGATCATTTTCTGCAAGAGCACGGGTGCACACACATGACGACTTGCTAAGGAACATTACATCAAGCACAAATGTATGAATTTTGCTTCCGGTTAGAACCAGAAGGTTATGTTCCAGAGTGATGCATGTAAAATTCATAAATGAACTTTGTTGTTTGTTGCTATGAATTCCAACATATTTGCTACATATATGATGTTACATTCATGATTTACATTGATTTATGGGGATTTACCAATGATACCTTTATTTTGTTTATAACTCTATAGGACGGAAAAACCCTGTTTTATGTATTTTTTTCCTTTCAAGGATCTAAACAAAGTCAAATGAAGCTAGGATTTCGGGAGCATCAATATTTCATCAACAGAAGCACATGGAGCACCTAGACCTCACTAGATGAGCCAGAAGGGCCAAGAGGGCCCAGGTGGCGCACCTAGTAAGGGTGGTCACGCACGCCACCCATGCCCTTTTCCTTCTCGACCGTTGATTCGCTTGATCTTTCACCCACTGCCTTTGTATGACCTAAAAACACTATAAAGGCAGCCATTGGGAGTTCCTAGAGAGAGGTTCCGCGGAAAAACCAAAACACCAAAACAGAGCTAGAATTATAGAAGATTGGAAGGGGAAACTCCGACGGAGCCGCCGCCGGAGGGATCTCTACCTTCTTCAACGTCTCCACCATCATCACCATGATGAAGAGGGAGTAGTCCACTTCTGGACTATGGGTTTGTGGCAGTAGCTTGATCTCTCTCTCTCTCTCTCTCTCTCTCTCTCTCTCTCTCTTTCTCTCTCTCTCTTGTTCTTCATAGATCTAGTACCATATGCGCTGCCCAACATGATTATGGTCATATTTGTAATTCCTATGTGGTGGATCTTTATTCTATGATTTGATATATGATATTGGGACCTATTATATGTAAGATGTATTGATAGATGCATATCATGTACCCCGTTCTTAAGTACTTTTTCTGATCCAACTTGTATGCAAGAGCTTGTGTGGGGAGAAGTGTATTATATGGAGTAGCATGGTGGTAGTGATTGAATAGTGACAACAATTTCAAGATCTACTATGATATTTACCTTTCTTTTTCTTCCTCACTAGGGATAAAGTGAATTCATTAGCTATAATTATCTTGTGACAACTAGATAATATTGTTTGGTCAAGGTAACATATTTGTGATTCAAACATCATGTCAAAATACCTAAGGCTATACTTTTTTATTCTTAATTCAAGATTGCTTGAAGTTTTCCCTTTCTTGAGGAGTATAAGAGAGATTTTTTGCATCATCTCTATGTTAGGACATGATGCCCATATGAACGCTTATCCAACACATGTAGAATTTCCACCAGTATTATGTATTTTATGAATTGTTTGTGTCCATTGCAACCCAAAAAGAGAGTAGACAAGTGAACCTATGAACCCTAGTCCATTTTAAGCCATAAGAAATACCACTACAACAAAATGTTGGGAATATTCCCTAGAGGCAATCATGTATGATATAATTCCCATTGTATTCATAAAGTTATTAAGTTGTCCTTGCATGAACATCTGATGTATATCATTGAATATGTGATTTAGTTATGGAACTATATATTATTGTTGTTCATACTAAATATCCTTGGTAATTGAGGTTGTGTTGGACACACGACTTATACTAATTTGAAAATCGGCAAATGACTCGATTTCACTTGTCATGGGCATGGTGATGCTATTCCGACTTACACGGATTTGGCTAAAGAGTTTAGCGAATCAGATTGACCCATATTGAGATACAACGAACAAGTCGTCATTTGTATATCTCAATTAATGTAATCTTTAGACCCAAGGTTATTGCACAATCCGAGTTATGGATCACCGACTTAGGTTTTGTCAAACGTTGATCCGTAACAGGGCAGTTATAAAGGCCAAGTTTAGGTCGACTGAGAATCAAGCTATGTCATGTGGATAACCAAGATGTGATTTTGCCCCTCCAACTGGAGAGATATTCTATGGACCCTCTCGTGTAATATGTTTCAGTAAGCATGGCCATGTGATACGTCAACGTATCTACTTTCTCGAACACTTTGCTATTGCTTTTCCTCTAAACTTGTGTGATTTGGATACAACTAACACGGACTGACGCTGTTTTCAGCAGAATTACCTTGGTGTCTTGTTTTTGTCAGAAAATGAACTATCAGGAAAAATCCCGGAAAATATGCCAAAACCTATTTCTCACCAGAAGATCCACGGAGCCAGAAGGGGAGACAGAGAGTAGGCCTGGGGGGGGGGGGGCAGACCCACCCCAGGCACGGGCCCACTAACCCCGCGCCTGGGGGAGGTTTGGCCACCGCAGGCAGCTCCTCGGCCTCCCTCCGCGCCTATAAGTTGCCTTTCGGCCTAAAAACCAAGGGGGTTCTATAGTTTTCCAGAAAGAGTTCCGCTCTGCCTCCGCCACCAGAAACCAAGATTCGGATCGAGAAACCCCGTTCTGGCACCCTGCCGGGACAGGGAATTTGGAGAGGATCATCGCCATCGTCATCACCAACGCATCTCCATCAACCACCGATGTTTCCCTCATCCATGAGTGAGGAATCCCCCGCTGTAGGCTTGGGGATGGTAGGGATTGGATGAGTTCTATCATGTAATCGAATAAGATTGTTAGGGCATAGTGCCTAGTAACTCTTGTGCCATTTGACTTTGTTGCAACTTGATGTGCTTAATGCTTGTCACTAGGGCCCAAGTGCCATGATCTCAGGTCTGAACTTATTATTGAATCATTATGATAGTATTGTTTGTGATCTTATCTGCAAGTTGTGTACACACATCATTGTCCGGATCCAAAGTCCCCAAAGTGACAATAATTAGGACAACCGGAGGGGATGGCTATGGTGTGAGGATCACATGTGTTCACGGAGTGTTAATGCTTTGCTCTGGTGCTCTATTAAAAGGAGCACCTTAATTGCCAGTAGTTCCCTAGAGGCCCCGCTGCCACGGGCTGGCTGGACAGAAGATGTTGTGCAAGTTCTCATTGCGAGCATGTATGACTATATTTGGAGCACATGCCTAGGATTGTTTAGTACTTGTGTTCTTGTTATTATTTATATGCAATTCCCTAGTTCTTTGAAGTTACATGTTTATACTCGTCCATGCAATGCCTGTCATCCATCCCTATGCCTACCGCACTCGAATCCTACTTTACCGTTACTGTTACTATTGCTCCTATTTCACTGTTGCTGTTGTTGCTGCTATTGCCACTACAAACTGTTACTACTGATAAACTTATGTGAGCAAGAAATATTTCCAGGTGCATCTGAACTGAAAAACTCAGTTGTTAAGGCTTGCAAGTATTCTTTGGCTCCCCTTGTGTCGAATCAATAAATTGGGTAATACTACCCGCGAAGACTGTTGCGATCCCCTATACTTGTGGGTCATCAAGACTATTCTCTGGCGTCGTTGCCGGGGAGCATAGCTTTATTTGTAAGTTCACTTGGATCTATTATTCTACACTGATACTCCTTTCATCATGGGGAAGTCTCGTGATGGAAATTTCCCTATTTTACCATCCACTACAAGAAGAGGTACAGTCCTAAACACCTCTATTTCTCTTGATTCACTGTCTGTTATAAGTAAGCTTGTCACACCACCACCACATGCTCATGCTACACACACTGCCACTACTACTGAATCTGAAACTGCTTTTGATACTCATGATGTTCATTTTACTATGCTTCACGTGAGTGGTTCACTAGGTCCTTTTCTAGATGCTACTATGGCTATTCTAGGAAATACCGAAACTCCTAGTGAAGACACTGTTACACCTGTTAGCTCACCTGCTAGTGAGAGTTATGATATTAATAATGGTTACATAGAGCTCACTAATGAATCTGTTGAAGAGTGCCGAAACACACATGGTGCTAGTGCTATTAAGAGTCTCCTTGCTAGACGTACTATTATGCCTAAGAAGTCCTATGATCCTAAGTTTGCCACCTCTCCCATAGATATTAAAGATAAATATTATGATTTCTCTCTTGATTTATCTTATTTAGATATTGTTGAGAAAGAACCTTTTTGTGGTACTGAAAATGAGAGTGTTGTGGCTCATATGAATGAGCTTTCTACTATGAGTGCTTTGTTCTCTGATGATTTTAAAATGCGCAAGTACTTTGTTGCTAAGATCTTCCCTTTTTCACTAAAAGGAGAAGCTAGGGCTTGGTTTAAAAGATTACCTCCTGGTTCCATTGATAGCCCTGATTGCTTGATTGCTTTTTTTCCATAAATATTTTCCTCCCAGTGCTAGACATGCTGCTTTGCAAAGACTTTTTGGTTTTAAACAGGGAGAAGAAGAGAAATTGCCTGAGTCATGGAAAAGATTATGTTCCCTGATTCATGCATATCCTGGATGTCCATTACCTCAGAATGAGCTTCTTGATATTTATTATAATGGACTAACTGATGATTCTAGGACCTACCTAGATAGCTTTGCTGATTGTGTTTTCAGGAAAAGGACTCCTATATATGCTGAAGAATTAATGAACAAGATAAGCAAGAATTATGATGATTGGACTTCAACTGAGCTGAATACACCTGAACCTATTACTCCTAAACCAGTTCCAACACCAACATAAAAGAATAGGGGAGTTATTGCATTAAATGATGAAGTGATGAAGGAAGCTAAAAAGTGTCTAAAGGAGAAAGGTATTAGAGATGAAGATGTGAAGAATCTACCTCCTATAGAAGAATTATGTAAGCCAATTCCCCAGTCATCTACTATTGAGGTACACTCTCTCCAATTTAATGAAGGTGATATTCCTTATGGTAAGCCTCCTGATCAATGCTTAGAGGAACTTGACACATTTATTGTTAAACAAGGTAATTTTAATAAACAAGTTCAGAATCATTTATTGGAAAACTCTAGAGCTATCCATGAGTTGAAAGATATTGTGGAAAGAACTTCTAATGATATTAAAATGCTTTGTAAACACTTTCAAATGGTTCAAACCCAACTTGATCAACTTGCTAAAGTACAAAAGGATATGCTAGTTAATGCTTCAGGAAATAAACATGCTTATGGAATTAGAACTAGGAGTGGTGCAGCTACTCAAGATCCTTTATATCCTGAAGGACACCCTAAAAGAATAGATCAGGATTACCAACAAGGTGAGGATATTGGTAGTCCTCGTAAGAGGAAGAAAAAGAAACATAAGAAAGTTGAGGAACCACTTGAACCTGCTGTAGATCCTAATAGTATATCTGTCTCTGATGCTAAAACTGAGAGTGGTAATAATAATAATGAATCTCCTGATAAGGAGGAAGGTGAGGAAGAACCTGAGAAGCACACTAAGAACACTAGGTACACAAAGGAAGATTTTATTGCTAATAAACATGGTAAAGAGAAAGAACCTTGGGTGCAAAAACCTATGCCTTTTCCAGGTAAGAAACACAAGTCAAAGGAGGAAGAACACTACAACAAGTTTTGTGAGTGGATGAAGCCTTTATTCTTGCAAATTCCTTTGACTGATGCTATTAAGTTGCCTCCTTATTCAATGTATATGAAGGATATTGTCTCTAATAAAAGGAAGATTCCTAATGAGGAGATTTCTACTTTGCTTACTAATTACTCCTTCAATGGTAAGGTTCCAAAGAAACTTGGTGATCCAGGTATACCAACTATTCCTTGCTCAATTAAGAATAGTTATGTTAGAACTGCTTTATGTGATTTGGGAGCTGGAGTTAGTGTTATGCATTTTTCTCTCTACAAGAGGCTCCAGCTAGAAAAGTTGGTACCAACTGATATATCTTTGCAAATGCTGATAAGTCAACTACTGTTCCTGTTGGTATATGTGAGGATGTTCCTGTTCAAGTTGCTCATAATTGCATGGTCTTAACTGATTTTGTTGTGCTTAAAATGCCTGAAGATGATAATATGTCTATTATTCTTGGGAGACCTTTTCTTAATACTGCAGGTGCTATCATCAATTGTAATCAATTAAAAGTAACATTCAATATTAATGACAAAGAGCACACTGTCTATTTCCCCAAGAAGGTTGTTAAGAGCTATTGCCTGAATTCCATTGAAAATATTGAGAGCATCAAGGTTGGAGAAATATATTGTCCCATTCCACAAGAAAATTTTGAAACTATTATGATTGGGACCATTGCTATCAAGTATGAGGTAACATAATCACCTTGTGGAATGCAAAGTTTTGCTTCATATAAGATTGTTTTGGTAACAATACTCGATCAACTTTGTTAACAAAAGGATTTTAATGAACAAAATAATGCTTCCACTATGGTTATACTTGCTTTCTTTTTCCTCTCTCCTTCCTATTCTTTGCTTTAGCTTTAGTTTTGCTAGTTGTTTGCTTGTTTGAGTTTCTTAGAGCTCCTGTAGTTTGGCTTTTGGTTTGCTTTTGCTTCTTCTGAAAAAACTATTTCTGCGAGAAAATCAATTTTCATACCCTAAAAATTGGCCAAAAATAAAGTTTCCCGAAAAATCCTAGAAAAGTCAAAATAAATTTTTCCTCGAAAAAAGGGGCAGAGAGGTACTTGAGATGACCCAGGGGGGCCACCCCTAGGCCCCAGACCCATGGTAGGTGCGGCCTACCTAGTGGTGGCGCCTAGGGGGGTCTGGCCCACCTGGGCCCCTCCAGGCTGCCTCCTCAAAGCCACCTTCTTTCTCTCTCTACCGAAAAACACCAAAAAACTTGCTCAAGTTTGAGTTCTTGCTATTGTTTCTCGTGATTTTCGATCTCCTTGTTCAGCCCATCTCAAGTGCTGATTTTTGGAGGGTTTTGCTCCTTGGTATGTGCCTCCTCCAATTGTCCAATTAGATTTGTGATTGGTAGATTGTATCTTGAGTATTTTGCTACTGTAGGTGACAGGTTGTTTTAGCTTGCATGCTTGTTCTATGTTTAGAAACTTTGTTTTGATGCATGTATAGTCCTCTAGCAAGTTCCTATAATAGTTGCTCATCATTTATCAACTTAGAAATCACTTGGTTTGATGGTTGTTTAAAATTTCAGAATAGATAAGTCATGGACCACCACACCTTTGGTGACATATTTGAGAGTGATGCACCTATAAGGGCAAGGCTCCCAAGGTCATCTACCAGCTCCAGACCCTCATACAATGAGGATGTCATCACTCCGCGGTTTGGTGACGAGGGAGATGAAGGGGATGCTCACCCCTCCACCTTTCCTTGTCAAACTTTCTTGCGAGCTGCTGGGATTCTTAATGATTTCATGGCTTTGATTGAGAGGACTGGTCTAACAAGTTTCACGAAGGATGAGAGTGCACAATATGCTTCACTTACTAAAACATTTACGGAGAGTTTCTCCTTCACCAATAGTTTGTTCAATCCTTCTGTGTCTTTCAGACTTTATGGCAGGGCTCATTCTATGTCTCTGAAGAATTTTTGCAAGGCCCTGGGACTTGGTACAAATAGGTCATCAAAGAAGATTACAGCTCTTCCCGCTGATTTGTTGGAACTTTACCGAGGAATAACCAATGATGATGACCACAGATCTCAACGAGGGAAGATAAAGAACATTCAACTTCCAGCCATCAGGTACTTCACCTACTATCTTACCACCAGTGTTCTTGGTAGGGAGAACACTAGTAATATATCCAACTATCAATTAGCCTTCTTAGCTGCTGCGCTCTATGGTGAGGATAAGTATAATCTTGGTTCCCGCATTGCTCGTCGTTTAGCCGCTAGGGGACCCATTTATGGGGGAATTATTGCTACTCGTATTGCTGATGCCTTGGGCATTGCTGTTGATCCACATGATACAGTTTTGGCTCCTCTGAGGCTTGATCTTGCTTCCATGAAGGCGCACCACTTTGTCACCTCTAGCTCTACTCTTGAGAACTTGGTTTATAGAATGATGTTTACTGACGGGGAAGAGAGATAGATCCCTCTACCCCAAACTACTTTGCTCAGTATTTCTCAGAGACCTTGGTCATGCACGGAGGGGGAGATGGATGACAAGCTGTGCTCTCTCAACTTCCACGGGCACTATCAGGAGCAAGCGCCCGCATATGACCTTGCGTTACATTATACAGGGGAGGCCTCGAGCTAGAACCAGGACAAGGGAGTTTCCTCGACATACTATGGAGGTGCATCTACTTGAGCACCATGGGATTGAGCCCCACTTAGTCCAAAAGCCTAAGCATGGGGGAGGTATACCGATGTCACACACTCATTTATATATCATGATCGGTCGGTTCTTTGTATATCCATTGTTTTCACTTTGTTTTTGGTTCTTGTTGCTTCTTTCTAAAAACCCAAAAATTCCAAAAATATTTTTGTTGTTTCTCTTGGTTTGTTTCTTTGTTCTTTGCTTTGGCTTGCCTTAAAAGAAAAATCCAAAAAGATTTTGCTTTGTTTGGTTTTCTTTGTTTTTGTTTGGTTTTTCTTTGTTTGCTTGTTTCTAAAAATCGAAAACACCAAAAATATTTGTTGTTCTTCTTTGGTTTTGTGAGTTCTTTGCAGGGTTCAGCCGTCCTCAGTAGATTTTGGTTTCATGTTAATTATTCAAGTCACACAAGTGAAGAGCAATAATGAAGATTAAGACAACTTGAGGTGTGGTAAGAGGCTGGTAAAGAACTCTATTTGTCTTCATTTTTGTACATATACTCATCATTGTGAGCATGCTTAGCATGTTTGTGTAAGGTGTATGTCATTATGGATGCTTAGTAGTTCTTGCTTGTCTATGATTAGGTCCACCTTGTTAATAGTTTGTAGCACGTCATATGAATGTTTGTCTGCATTGTTTTATTCATACTTTGGTATGATACTATGGTATCCTCCTCTGACTATTCATGTGAATCTACTTGGCACATGCTCACGCATGCATATGACTAATCAATAGTCAGTAAGCCTTGATGATTTATTTTGTCTCAGAGTTCTTGTATCACTTTCATGCCATAGTTAGTCTTGTTTTGTTGCAAGCATGATTATGACAGCTATTGCTCTCTCATTTGTCGCTCCCTCTCTATTGCTAGTTGTGGCATCCCGCTAAAACCACTACTAGAAAATCGCGTGTTAAAAATACTTGTGCATCATCATGACATCAGCATGCATCTATTTGATTAAAACTATTTTGCTAAAAGACCTACTTTGTTTTCTATATTAATACCCTCCCCCTTTGTTCAAACCAAACCGTCGGTCCAGCCGGATCTTTTATTTATCTAAAACTATTTACAAAATTTATTTTTAAAATAAAAGAAAACCCTAGTCAAAAATATCTAATCCTAAAACTACCCAGTCCTATTCTACCCACCCTTCAGCCACCTCACCCCCTCCAATCCCTTGGCGACACCTCACCACCCCCTTCCCCCTATCCTATCCTAGCCTGCCATCTCACCTCTCCTCCCTCTTTTCCCCACCAACCACCCGACCCCAGCCCCACCTGGGCGGGGCCCCCAACGCACTCACCCACCGCCACCCCCTGGGAGTCTGGGACACACCCGACGCATCCCCCGTTCCTCGCCTGGGCCCCACCAACTCCCACCCACCCGCTCACGATCCCCTCTCTCGCCCACCTCCCTGCCTCGTCCCCAACCTCCAACCCGCCGCCGCCTCCCTCGTTTCTCTGCCACCCGCCGCCATGTGCCTGCCTCCTTCTCCGCGGTGCGCCGCCCTTGGCCGCTCGACGCCCGCCGCGCGCCCCGCCGCTCGAGCATCCGCCGCCGGAGCCCCAGCTCTACGCATCCCCGGCCGCCTCCACGCGAGACCCCCGCTCTCCTCGCTCCACCACGACCCGTGGCCCCGAGCCTGCGACCGCCGTCGCGCGCTCTCCTCTCTGCCCCGACGACCACCTCCAGCGCCCGCGAGCTCCGTCGCTCTCCCTCTCTGGCCGCCGCCACCCTCTGCGAGAACCCCCTGCCGCTGGCCTCCTCCGGCCACAGGCCGTCGCCTCCCCTCGCGTCGACCTCATCTCCTCTGGCCGCGACCCCCTTCTCCCGTTGGCCTCTAGCGAGCCCTGCCGGCTCCTTCCTCCTCGTGCATCTTCTCTGTCCGCCACCGTGTTTCGCCTCCTCTGCCTCTCGTCCTCGGGCCCGGGCGCCGCCACCCTCGGTCCCCTTGTCGCAGGCACGCTGCCTCTCAGGCCTCCTCATGCCGGCTTCCTTGCTCCTTCCAGCCGGCCGCCTTCGTCTCTGTCTCGCAGGACCGCGCCCCTAGCGTTGCTCCCTCTGCGTGCTTGCCTCCGTGCCTGGTTGTTCTCGCGAAGGAGCTTGCCTCTGCGGATCAGTTGTTTGCTCCTACAAAATGTGAGCCTTGTTTTGGTTGTATCGGTAATCCTCTTTGTCGCTTCGTTGATGTCCAAGGACAAGCCCGACAACTGAACCCGAGAATTCGAAGTGTGTCGGTGCTCGAATCAAGTCTTCCATACTCCCTGGAGGTGGAATGTCAAGGCCTTCGTCATGGATGCCACAAGAGCTTGACAAGATCCCCTTCTTGGAACCGAAGGCGTCGAGACCCCGACTACACGGATCCGAAGACCCCGGTACCCGATCCACTCAAGTTCGCCATCGACGACAAGATCGACATCCACCCGGGCAAACCCCAGGAACCACGCCAAGATCGCCATCATGGAACACCAAAGATCCCCGACGCCCCGATTTGAAGATCGATCCCGGCGAGACCGAACCCAACCCACATCGAACCCAAGATCTGCCGAACCCTAATGTGTGACCCCTTTCTCGAGCCCTATTTTTATAAATGTAATATATACTTGTTGCAAATCAATTGTTCATACTTGCATATATTGTGTGGTTTGGGGGCACTATGCCGATTCACCTTATAATTAAATATGGGGCCATATGCGGGCTTATCTAGTCTAATATTGGCTCCATTTAAATTTGTGTAGCGAACCGGTGCTATCTTTTGCCATGTTAAGACAACAATTAAAGTGCGGGGTATCTAAACAACATGAACCATCTAACTAATTGTCGGGACCCCGGTTCCGCTTAATATGGCCTAATTGCACCGCATACTTACCATGCCATACATCATACATGCATCATGCCCGATCTTTTGTCGTAGTATTAAATATTGCATCCGGTGTTTATTCTAGTGTTTTGCTTCTTCGCGGATAAGGCCATTGAGTTGATGTGAGATTCGCCCCGATCTTCGGATGAACCTTCGGCAATGTTTTCAGGCGAGCACGTCCCCCTTTCTACCTATCTTACTTTTATAGTATTTATTCCCTCCTGTTGATCTATTGCTATCTGTGTTGCGATGCTCTAGTTTTCGTGCCCGAGATATCCCTTGCAGCCCTATATTGCCTTGGACACATCCTATTACCTGTTGATTGGTAGATAGTTGGACTTCCGCGTCGTAGTCGCTTGCCCAAGTGCTGTTGTGTGGCATCCCGCAAAAACCACTACTAGAAAATCGCGTGCTAAATGATACTTTGTGCATCATCATGACATCATCATGCATATTATTTGCCAAAAACATTTTCCTAAAGCATATATTGTTTTCTAATTATCCCCTTCTTTAATTCAAATTGAAATCTTGGTCTTTTTCGAATATTTTGTTTTGTCCAAAAATCATTTTACAAAAGGTTTAAAATAAAACTATACAAATATAAAAGTAAAACTATTTTTTTAGGAGAGGCCCCAGCCGCCAGGCCCAAGCCCAGCAGCCAGGAGCCTACCATCCCAACCCTACCAAACCTAACCCTAGCCCTCACCCCACTCCCTCCACTCCCAGCCGCCGCCGCCAGCCGCACTGGCGCGCGCGCGCCCACCCGCCAACTCCCACCGTACACACATCCAACCACCCATGACACACACGCCACACACGCGCGGTACAGCCCCACCCCTGCCCTGTCTTGCACGCGTCCTCGCTCCCCGCGGGACCCACCCCGACCCAGCGTCTCTCTCGCGATCCCTCTCCCTGGCTCGCCCCGCCCTGGCCCACCACCACCAACCCCCCTCGCTCACCTTCCCTCGCCAGGCGCCGCCGCTCGCCCCAGAGCGCCGCCGCGCCCGACCCTCCCGCTCTCCTCCTCCTTCCGCAGAGAACCTCTCCCACGGCCTCGCTCCTGCAAACCCCGCCGCCTCGTTCCTCTCGACGCCACCGTGACGCCCCTCTGGTCCTCCTCGTCGACCTTGCGGCTAGCGTCTCCCCCTCGACCCCACGCCCTCTCTCCCAGGCGCGCAGCCGCCCCTGCGAGCCTCCCTCTCGGATGGCCGCCTCCTCGCCCGCACCTCCCCGGCCGCCATCACCCTCGCCACCAACCGCCGGCGAGCCTCGCCTCCAGCGCCGCCCCTCTGTCTGCAACCAGAGCACCGCGCCGCCAAGCTCGGGCCGGTCGCCGACCGTCCCGGACCCCGCCGTTTGCGCCGGCCGGCTGACCCTTCTTCGCCCCCCTGGCGCCGACGCCCCGCTGTGGTTCCCCTCCGGCCGCTAGCTCGCCCCTCCTCTACACCCAGTCGCCGGCCTTGACTGCGCGCCTCCCGTCCCTTCCTCGTCGCAGCATCGCCCTTCTCTTGGAGCCCTGAGCGCGTCGGCCTGCGTGCTCGTCCTCGCGGGAGGGTGCTACCCTGCGGCCTCTGTCTCACACGCGCACTGCCCGTCTTTCTCCTGTTTGTGTTGTCCACAGGTCCTCGTCCCTGAGCCGTTCTCGAGATGTTTGTCCGGTGCTTGATCTGAGAGGACCCTGTCGAGAACCCGTGCGATCTGAAGACCGTACCGAACCCAGTGGCAAGTATGAACCCCCGACAAGATCTCCATCACGGAACTCCGATGCCTTCGACACAGGGCATTGAGGATGCCGTCATGGACCCGGAAGAATCCCCGGACCCCAAGACCGACATCGTCACCCGAGAACTCTGACAAGGACGCCAAGCTCGTCGGAATCCCAGACGCCAAGATCTCCTTCATAGATGCGGATCCGATGCCCCGTTCACGAAGTCCGAAGACCGATACCGCCGAACCCGAGCGCCAAGGTCGCCTTCCCGGACCCCTGAAGACCGATCCGAAGTGCCAGGACCCGCACCTGAAGAACGCCAAGATCGCCGACGCGGATACGCCAAGTTCTTCGCCCCGAATGCCAAGACCGACTCGACGGTGCGGACCCGACAAGATCTCCGCAACGACAAGTTCTCCTTCCCGGAAGAATTGACGTCCGTGCGACAAGATCTACTTCCCGGATCCGAAGACCCCGGTACCCGATCCACTCAAGTTCGCCATCGCCGACAAGATCGACCGCTTGGCACCCAAGTTCTCCATCTTGTATTCGAACCTCGTCCCCGTCGAACCCTGAGACCAACCCCGAACCCCTCGGAGCCCAAGATCGCCGAACCCTAATGTGTGACGCCTTTCTCGAGCCCTATTTTATAAATGTAATATCAAATTGTTGCATATTAAATTGTCATACTCGCATGCATATTGTCTTGTGGTTTGGGGGCCTTAGGCCGATTCACCTAAATTAAATATGGGGTCCATATGCGTGCTTTTCTAGTCGTATATTGGCCCCATTTAAATTTGTGTAGCGAACCGGTAACTTATCTTGCCTTGTTATTACAACATTTAATTTGCGGGGTAGATAAATAACATGAACCATCTAATTAATTGTCGGGACCCCGGTTCTGCTTAATATGGCCTAATTGCATCACATATTTGCCATGTCATACAGCATACATGCATCATGCCCGATCTTTTGCCGTAGTATTAAATATTGCATCCGGTGTTTATTCTAGTGTTTTGGTTCTTCGCGGATAAGGCCGTTGAGTTGATGCGAGTGTCGACCCGATCTTCGGTTGAACCTTCGGCAATGTTTTCAGGCGAGCATCTCCCCCTTTCTACCTATCTTACTTTTATAGTATTTATTCCCTCCTGTTGATCTATTGCTATCTGTGTTGCGATGCTCTAGTTTTCGTACCCGTGATAACCCTTGCAGCCTTATATTGCCTTGGACACATCCTATTACCTGTTGTTTGGTAGATAGTTGGACTTGCACGTCGTAGTCGCTTGCTCAAGTGCTGTTGTGTGTCGCCAAGTACCACAGTTGTTGGAGTCTTGCCGTATGTTTAAGGTTGGAGATGATCATGGCTTTAATTATCGTTTAATTCAATTATTGTTTAATAACTAAAATTGAAGTAGGTAAATGCAGAGGCACAGGTGGGCAATAGATGTTATTTGGTTGTTAACCGTCCACTTGTGTCCCGTAGAACCCCGAGTTCTTGACACCTGTTCCGAGATCGAGCGCGCTAACCACATGTGGGATGTATGGGCACCCCATCGATTTAGTACCTGATTTCAAAGTACTGTACTGGGGGCCACAAACTAGTTTGAGGTTTTATTTCCTATCCTGTACTTATGCCATGCTTTACTGCTTTATTTACGATTGTGCGAGGAGCACCTGTACTGTTTAGGATCGGGACACGTTTTCGCGGTATCGATAAGCCCGAGTTTTCGGGTTCCTAGTCGTTTACAGCCGTCCACCCAAACCCTGAGTCCGTCTCGGAGACCGGCCGACTTTGTTGCGGGTGTACTTAGTGGGGTGGCCCCCCGTGCTTGCTTTGGGTCTGGGAAACGTCATGACTTAGGCCCCGCCGACATACCGATGGGTGTATGTTAACTGATCTCGCAAAAAGGGTCGAAGTGCGTGTGGATACTTTGGTGCACCCCTGCAGGGTTTAATCTTTTCGAGAAGCCGTGTCCGCGGTTATGGACGACTTGGAGCACAGGTCTCGATCATAGACAACTATAACTAAAGTTTACTGCTATAATTTGACTTGTATCCGATATGACTAGTAATCAGCTTCACTGCAACGGAATGGCTAAATAAAAGTACCAACAACTGCTGGGTTTGGGGATATCTCATGCTATTTGTATCTGACTAGTAAGTGTTGCAACTACAACGGAATGGTTAACTAAAACTGCCCACTGCTTATTATATCAGGATGACTATCTATACCTGACTAGTAATTACTGCAACGATAACTGAATAAATAAAACTGCCAACTGTGTGAGTTCCTCGGTTGACCTTCTCGGTTGGTATCGAGGGGAAATACCAGGATGGGTATGTTTGGTGGTAGCATCAGGTTGGTTCCGAATAGGCCTTTCTTATCCCTCTCTGATAGCCGCCAGTGGTATCGAGTCTCTATAGGTTGTTTAGTGCATGCTGCGCTGCCGCTGCAGTCCACCATACCTATGTAGGCGAGAGCCGCCGAATTCTAGCCTCGCCGTGTACTGGCCTCAGTACTGACGCTCCTCTTTTTCCTTTGCCCTTTGTCGGCACCCCTTTTGTTTAAGCAGGTTTTGAGATCGACGTCGTTAGCAGGGTTACCCTTCCGGCTTGGCCTAGGCAGGGTTATGGACGCCATTGGTTATTCTTCAGGGCTCTTAGCCCCATTTGCATCTTGTCCGTAGTCGGACGCTCTATCAATTCCAAGGTGATTTGGATCTTTGTATAATATCTGTATTCTTGACTCATTGAGTCGCTGTTGTATATATATCTGTTCTGTGGGTCCCATCGAGGACTGTTGTGTAATGTTATTACTTCGTTTTCCACCCGCACGAAAGTGCCTGGTGGGCACCTTTGAATCGTTTCTATGCGGGTTTGGCGGGAATCGCTGGAACTTGCATAGGGTCGATTCTGAGGGTGTTACATGTTGCGTGTTGTCCAGTACCACAGTTGTTGGAGTATTGCCGCATGTTTAATGTTGGATATGATCATGGCTTTAATTATCGTTTAATAACTAAAATTGAAGTAGGTAATGCAGAGGCACAGGTGGGCAATAGATGTTATTTGGTTGTTAACTGTCCACTTGTGTCCCGTAGGACCCCGAGTTCTTGACACCTGTTCCGAGATCGAGCGCGCTAACCACATGTGGGATGTATGGGCACCCCATCGATTTAGTACCTGATTTCAAAGTACTGTACTGGGGGCCACAAGTAGTTTGGGGCCTTATTACTATTCTGTACTTATGCCATGCTTTACTGCTTAATTTAAATTGTGCGATGTACTGCACCTGTACTGTTTAGGATCGTGACCCGTTTTCGCTGTATCGACAAGCCCAGTCTCATTTTCGGGTTCCCAGTCGTTTACAGCTGGCTCCACAAACCCTGAGTCCGTCTCGGAGACCGGCCGACTTCGTTGCGGGTATACTTGGTGGGGTGGCCCCCATGTACTTACTTTGGGTCTGGGAAACGTCATGACTTAGGCCCCGCCGACATACCGATGGGTGTATGTTAATTGATCTGGCAAAAAGGGTCGAAGTGCGTGTGGATACTTTGGTGCACCCCTGCAGGGTTAAATCTTTTCGAGAAGACGTGTCCGCGGTTATGGACGACTTGGAGCACAGTTCTCGATCATAGACAACTATAACTAAAGTTTACTGTTATAATTTGACTTGTATCCGATATGACTAGTAATCAGCTCCACTACAACGAAATGGCTAAATAAAAGTGCCATCAACTGCTGGGTTTTGGGATATCTCATGCTAATTGTATCTGACTAGTAAGTGTTGCAACTACAATGGAATGGTTAACTAAAACTGCCCACTGCTTACTATATCAGGATGATTATCTAAACATGACTAGTAACTGTTGGAGATATGCCCAAGAGGCAATAATAAAATAGGTTATTATCATATCTTCATACTTATGATAAATGTTTACATACCATGCTATAATTGTATTAACCGGAAACATTAATACTTGTGTGATTTGTAAACTAAAATAAGAGTCCCTAGTAAAGCCTCTTGTTAAACTAGCTTGTTGGTTAATATATGATCATGGTTTCCTGATCATGAACATAGAGATGTTATTAACAACAGGATCATATCATTAGGAGAATGATATGGTGGACATACTCCTATAGATAAGCGTAGCATAAAGATCAAGTCATTTCAATAGTTCAATTGCTATATGCTTTCTGATACATAGTAACCTAATTCCTTCGACCATGAGATCATGCATATCACCTTTACTGGATGGATGCTTTGATGTCATCAAACACCACACCGTAACAGGGTGGCTATAAAGGTGGCATTGAGTGTTCGGAAAGTATTGGTTGAAACACATGGATCAAGAGTGGGATTTGTCCATCCACATGACGGATAGATATTCTCTGGGCCCTCTCGGTGAAATGTCATCCAATTAGCTTGCAAGCATGTGACTTGGTCACAAGGGATCACATATCACGGGAACGAGAAAAGAGTACTTATCAGTAACGAGGTTGAACTAGGTATGCAGAGATACCGACGATCATAACCTCGGATAAGTAACATATCGTGAGACAAAGGGAAATTGGTATCGTATGTAAGTGGTTCATTCGATCGCAAAGTAATCGTAGAAATATGTGGGAGCCATATGAATTTCCAGATTCCTCTATTGGTTATTGATCGGAGAAGTGTCTCGATCATGTCCGCATAATTCACGAACCGTAGGGAGACACACTTAAGGATTCGACGTTGTTTGAGTAGTTATGGTATTATGAGAAAGAGACCGAATGTTGTTCGGAGTCTCGGATGGGATCCGGGATATCACGAGGTGATCCGGAATGGTCCGGAGAATAAGATTCATATAAGGAAAGTCCCGTTTCAGAGTTCGGGAATGATTCCGGTGTTTCCATCGGGAACATTCTAGAAGGTCCCGGATTGTCCGGCACTCCGGGGGGGAAGGGGTACATGAATGTGTCATTACATGTTGGAATGATTGCATCATGTACTATGTGTTCTTGCTGTCCCAAATAAAGGATTAAATTGAATCCTAAATTGAAAAAGTCAAACGGCTAGTTTGAAAGTCAAACGGCAGTTTTTGGGAAGTGGGAGGAGAGGAGGAAACCGACTTGAGGGAGGAGTCCTCCTCCCCAAGCCGGCGCCCCACCTAGGCCGAGTTGGGGAGGGACTCCACTCCCTCCCCTTGGCCGGCCAGCCCCTCCCACCTATATAAGGAGGGGCAGGGCTCCCTCCCAACACAACACAAGTTTCCTATCCTCTAAACTAAACCCTAGATCTAGACCCCGGTTTAGAGCTATTCGGTTTAGAGCCTTCTAATTGGTTTAGAGCCTTCTAATTGGTGTGTCTAATTACTAGACCACTAATAGCCTCTCTCATAAGCTCCACCATACTCGCACCGGCTTAAGGCGAAGCCCTGCGGGATTTCCCCTCTACTTCCGGTACCACGCCGTTGTGCTGCCGGAATCGCGAGGAGAGTGCTACAACCTCCGCTGCCTGCTGGAACAAGGGAGAGGAAGGTCTTCGTCGAGTACCGAACGTGTGACCGACTGCGGGAGCGCTGCGGGAACGCGGCGCCGGAAGGATCGTCTACGCGATCTTGAGATCGGAAAGAGTACGACTACATCACCCACGAGAATCTGCTCTCGTTAACCGCTTTGGAATCTTCGAGGGTGAGTTCCTCTATCGACTCGTTGCTACAATCTAGTAGATAGATCTTGGCTTGTTTGTTTGTATGCGATAGAAAATTTTTGTTTTCCATGCTACGAACCCCTACAGTGGTATCAGAGCCGTGTCTATATGTAGATCTGTTGCACGAGTAGAACACAATGGTCATTGTGGGCGTTGATGCTTTTATTGTAGATTGCCTTTTGTGTACTTTGCATCTTGCGGTATGTTGGGATGAAGCGGCCCGGGCTAACCTTACATGACATCGTTCATGAGACTTGCTCCACGCTTGACATGCAACTCGTATTGCATAAGTGGCTTTGCGGGTGCCTGTTTCTCCTAGCATAGTAAAGATCCAATTTACAACGGGTAATCAACAATGCTAGTATCAATGTTGTGGTTCTTGTTCGTAGGTTAGAACGACACTTATGGAAAGCCCCAAACCACGTAAAATATGCAAAGAAAGTAGAAGCGTCTAACTTTGTTTTGCAGGGGTGTGCAGTGATGTGATATGGCCATGATTGTGATTATATTTGATGTATGCAATGTTCCTTATTGTAAGTTGGCAACCGGCAGGAGCCATATGGTTGTCTTTAATTTCTGTTAAGACCTGCGTGTCTATTCAAAATAGTTGTAATAGTTGAAGCCGGTGGACGACAACCATGGTAAAGCGTCATTGACCTTGATGCAATGCTGGTGATGATGGAGATCATGTTCGTGCTTGAAGATGGAGATCGGAAGCACAAAGAAGAAAGGCCATATCATATCACATATTATGAATTGCATGTGATGTTAATCCTTTATGCATCTTGTATTGCTTAGTAGACAACGGTAGCATTATAAGATGATCCCTCATGCACATAAATTTCAAGTTCTAAAGTGTTCACCCTTAGTATGCACCGTTGCCAAAGCTTGTTGCTTCGAAGCACCACGTGATGATCGGGTGTCTTTGATTCCGCGGGTGAATACAACGTAAGCAAGCCAGATTTGCTTATGCGGTAGCTAAGGTTTGATCTTGACGAGCCTAGCATGTACAGACATGGCCTCAGGAACACGGATTACCGAAAGGTAGAGCATGAGTCATATAGTAGATATGATGAACATGTTGATTGTTCGCCGTTGAAGCCATATCAACTCTCGTGATGATCGGTTTTGATGTGGTGGATTTGGTTCGTGTGATCACTAAAACAATGTGAGGGATGTTGTTTTGAGTGGGAGTTCACCTAGATTAATTTAATCATTAATTAGAACTCAATTTATCATAAACTAAATCAAAGTGAATTTGCATAGTTGTTGTAGTCATTGGCATCCGTTTACCACCTTGCGCTTAGTTATAATTGAGATGATAGAACTATAGAATTCTGGTTAGTTACTTTACGAACTGGTATCGTATTGTATTGAAGTGTTAATCTAAAGTTTAAAAGTCCTATTGCAAACTTTCAGTAAGTTCCAGTTACTCCATGAAGTTTAATAATTAGTATTAAATCAAGAGTAACAATTCCAAATGTTAGTATATAAGTATCATGTTTGTCTCCATGATTCTTGATATTCAAAGATTGTCTTAATATCAAGGTTATCTAGGATCTGAAAGAGTTGTTTCAGAAACCATGATGTGTGGAAGATATTGTGATATCTGAAACAAAGTTTTGGTTGCAACATGATAGAGTATAATATGGCAAAAGTCATGTTCTCATATTTGATGAGAATTTGCAAAAGGTTGGAGACACTAGTTGTCCTAATCCTCCAAAAGGTTTTGGAAAGCAACATTATACTCATAATTCATCGTTATAAGCTAAAAGTAGCTTGATCTTGGACATTCCATGATAAGGTGAATATTTGATGTAGGTAAAATGTTTACTACACCAAGAGATTACTAAAGAAAGGAATTTGAAAGAACACCAAATATTTGATGATGGTGATCTACTTCAAAGTGCAAGTCCAAAGACATTGGTATTTAACTATACACGCTTTGGACTATGTGTCATATGTATGACCCCACTATTGATATTGATAGATTCTTTCAAACAGAAAAGGAAATATTGAAAGAGAATCTCATAAATATATGGCAGAAAAGAAAAGACTAGAATTGTTCAGTTTAAGTATATAGATGATATACATGTTGTGGCTATATTCTTTGCTTATTAAACAATGTGGTTCTCAAGTATTTGATACTGAATTCGTTGGTGTGAATCGTCATACGAAACAACACAATTCATGAACTACAATGGCCTAAGTAACTAGCAAAAGAATATGTGATGATGTTCATCGAGAACAAATAAAGGGTTATTGTGTTGCTCGTTAAACATCAAAGCTTGCCTTCAAAGATTTGTTTTATCAGGTATTATGAGAACAAAAGGGTTGTTCAAATAATTGCCGTAATCCATAAAAGATGGATGATTTACAAATCTCGTTGGAGAAATCACATCCATAAAACAAGTGCTAAAAATGTCGAAAGACAAATTGATTGAAAGATCACTTAGGAAGTGACATCGCCGTTTAAATTATATTGGAAAGATAACATGAAGAAACTCCATGTGGATGGAATTTTGGAGTCTTCTGATTTTTGATCAAATGACGCTTGTGAAACTTTCCTAGAGATAATTAAAACTTCGTTCATAGGCCAAAAGGGAACGAATGACTGGCTTATTGGAACTTGTACATATTGTTGTACGAAATCCATTATGTGTAGTCAAGAGCGATGGATTTCAACTTCATATGCTTTCTCCAAAAATTTGAGTGAATATATGAATATTTACTTAATAAGGATAAAGTATGAAACACTTGAAAAGTTCAAAGACTTTCAAGATGAAGTGCAAAATCATTGTAACAAGAATATAAACAGTTTATGATAAAGATCATAAAGGAAGATATTTGAGTTACAAGTTTAGCATAATACCTAAGATTTAAGGAATCGTTCCGTAGATTTGCATTTCCCGAAACACCATAAAAGTATGGAGCGTTCGAGATATGTAATTAAACCTTGTTTGACATGGTAAGATCAAAGGTATAATTCATAAAACTGCCATTGTATTTTAAAGATTAAAAGCTTTAGAGATTACCGTTTTTCCACTGAAAAGAGCTCCATCATAAACCGCTGAAATGACACCATATAAGGTTATGGTTTGGGATAAAACCCAAGTTGTCCTTTCTTAAACATTGGTATGCTATGCATAAGAAAGATGTGTGCAACCAAAGTCGGATGAACCTGTCTTTGTATAAACTGTTCCTCCATAAAACACCGGAGACAAAAGTGTTTGTTGCTTAGAACGTCAAGTTTCTTTGAGAAGAAATTTTTCGTGAAAAGTTAAGTGGGAGGACAATAGAAACTTTGATAAGGTTAAAAGAACCTTAGCTATATGTGCAGAGTTGCGCAGCGCCGAAAAGTGTTCCGGAGACAGCAACAATGCTCATGGCTCACGTACCTCAAATGTTGTGGTCACAGAGATCTAAGTTCCTATTGAAACAAGTAGGTCGGATGAACAATCAAATACCAAGATTTGAGGGTTGAAACATTATTTGAGAATAATGAACCGACTACATGCAGAGAAGCGATGATGGGCCCTGACTCCGTAAAATGGCTTGAAGCCATAAAATCCGTGATAGTTCCATACACGAGAAATCAAGTTTTGAACTTGAAGGACCCTCGAGAAAGGTGTAAGACCTTACAGTTGTGTCTGGATCTATAAAGAAATAGACATGGATGTTTTACATCTATGAAATAGTCGACATGTTGGGAAAGAGTTCACAACAAGTTGTATATGACAAGATTTGATCTTTCATAGCGATTTTTAGTCTAGACGGATTAATGTAGCAACCAATACATATAATTTGTTATGTGGTAGTAGAATAAACAAAACAAGTTCTTCTAATAGAATGGTTACCTAGGACGTGTGCATGACACGGTCCAAAGGGTTTTGTTAATTCAAAGGATGCTAAAAACATATGCAAACTTCAATGGTTGAAGTAAGCATAGCGGAGTTGGAATCTTCACTATGATGAAACTGTTAAAAGAGTTTAATTTCATCGGAGACAATGAAGATGCTTGCATTTGCAAGAAATTAAGTGGGAGCGCTAAGACATATTTCTAATACATTATGTGGAGGACATATTGTTGATTAGAAAAGATGTATCTTTTATTAACACATATTAAGAATTTCATCCTGATGAAAGACTTAGGCAAAACCCAAATATTTGGCATCAATAGACGCTAATATGGTTGTGCCAGAAGTACATTGACAAGATATTGAATGAGTTCAATATAGAAACTACAAGAGAAGGTTCTTGTCGCACAGAAAGGATTGAATGAGTTCAATGTTGATGATATATTCAAGTGTATTGACATTTGGTAAAGTGAAACAAATAATCAAGTATAGATTGATACTTGATGTATGAAATCACAAAGAGTATTTATATCAATCATACTGTGATATGTACAAATCCAGATATGTCCTATGCTCTAAATGTTGAGAGCATATACCAGAATGATTTGTAAGATGATCATTGGACAATAGTAAGGATATTCTTATGATTTTCTGAAAGAACTAAGAGTATAATATTTGTAGAAGTGACAAATAGATGGTTAGTTCATTGTAAAAGTACTACATTGATACTAGCTTTGTCACAAAGTACAAATTAAGTTTATCTCAATCTAAACTAAGGGTGGCACAATATAATGGAAAGTGAGTTCCATAATGGATTTGGATGATTTCCAAAGTTAAGACATTGTGACAGATACTACAACAAAAGGCTAAGTATATGACTGCTATTATAGCAGCAAAAGAGGGCATTTGTGTCAAGAAGTTTGTTATCAAACTAGGTGTAGTTCACAGTGGGATAATACTATGAAGATATATTGTGCGACAATATTATCAACATGTTTTAACCCCAAAGAGCTAAAGGTCACACCGAAATACCAAATTTATACAAAGCCATCTTATTAGAGAATGAGTGATGCGTAGAGACGCAAAGACATGCAATTACACACGGACCTGGAAGTGTCAGATCCGGAGATCAGTTGACCACTAGCAATCGTGTACATACAACACCGGAAAGCCATAGGTGTTATATACACAAAGGTTCGAAACTAGATTATTGACTCTAGTGCAAGTGGGAGACTGTTGGAGATATGCCCAAGAGGCAATAATAAAATAGGTTATTATCATATCTTCATACTTATGATAAATGTTTACATACCATGCTATAATTGTATTAACCGGAAACATTAATACTTGTGTGATTTGTAAACTAAAATAAGAGTCCCTAGTAAAGCCTCTTGTTAAACTAGCTTGTTGGTTAATATATGATCATGGTTTCCTGATCATGAACATAGAGATGTTATTAACAACAGGATCATATCATTAGGAGAATGATATGGTGGACATACTCCTATAGATAAGCGTAGCATAAAGATCAAGTCATTTCAATAGTTCAATTGCTATATGCTTTCTGATACATAGTAACCTAATTCCTTCGACCATGAGATCATGCATATCACCTTTACTGGATGGATGCTTTGATGTCATCAAACACCACACCGTAACAGGGTGGCTATAAAGGTGGCATTGAGTGTTCGGAAAGTATTGGTTGAAACACATGGATCAAGAGTGGGATTTGTCCATCCACATGACGGATAGATATTCTCTGGGCCCTCTCGGTGAAATGTCATCCAATTAGCTTGCAAGCATGTGACTTGGTCACAAGGGATCACATATCACGGGAACGAGAAAAGAGTACTTATCAGTAACGAGGTTGAACTAGGTATGCAGAGATACCGACGATCATAACCTCGGATAAGTAACATATCGTGAGACAAAGGGAAATTGGTATCGTATGTAAGTGGTTCATTCGATCGCAAAGTAATCGTAGAAATATGTGGGAGCCATATGAATTTCCAGATTCCTCTATTGGTTATTGATCGGAGAAGTGTCTCGATCATGTCCGCATAATTCACGAACCGTAGGGAGACACACTTAAGGATTCGACGTTGTTTGAGTAGTTATGGTATTATGAGAAAGAGACCGAATGTTGTTCGGAGTCTCGGATGGGATCCGGGATATCACGAGGTGATCCGGAATGGTCCGGAGAATAAGATTCATATAAGGAAAGTCCCGTTTCAGAGTTCGGGAATGATTCCGGTGTTTCCATCGGGAACATTCTAGAAGGTCCCGGATTGTCCGGCACTCCGGGGGGGAAGGGGTACATGAATGTGTCATTACATGTTGGAATGATTGCATCATGTACTATGTGTTCTTGCTGTCCCAAATAAAGGATTAAATTGAATCCTAAATTGAAAAAGTCAAACGGCTAGTTTGAAAGTCAAACGGCAGTTTTTGGGAAGTGGGAGGAGAGGAGGAAACCGACTTGAGGGAGGAGTCCTCCTCCCCAAGCCGGCGCCCCACCTAGGCCGAGTTGGGGAGGGACTCCACTCCCTCCCCTTGGCCGGCCAGCCCCTCCCACCTATATAAGGAGGGGCAGGGCTCCCTCCCAACACAACACAAGTTTCCTATCCTCTAAACTAAACCCTAGATCTAGACCCCGGTTTAGAGCTATTCGGTTTAGAGCCTTCTAATTGGTTTAGAGCCTTCTAATTGGTGTGTCTAATTACTAGACCACTAATAGCCTCTCTCATAAGCTCCACCATACTCGCACCGGCTTAAGGCGAAGCCCTGCGGGATTTCCCCTCTACTTCCGGTACCACGCCGTTGTGCTGCCGGAATCGCGAGGAGAGTGCTACAACCTCCGCTGCCTGCTGGAACAAGGGAGAGGAAGGTCTTCGTCGAGTACCGAACGTGTGACCGACTGCGGGAGCGCTGCGGGAACGCGGCGCCGGAAGGATCGTCTACGCGATCTTGAGATCGGAAAGAGTACGACTACATCACCCACGAGAATCTGCTCTCGTTAACCGCTTTGGAATCTTCGAGGGTGAGTTCCTCTATCGACTCGTTGCTACAATCTAGTAGATAGATCTTGGCTTGTTTGTTTGTATGCGATAGAAAATTTTTGTTTTCCATGCTACGAACCCCTACAGTAATTGCTGCAACGATAACTGAATAAATAAAACTGCCAACGGTGTGAGTTCCTCGGTTGACTTCCTCGTTTGTTCTCGAGGGGAAAATACCAGGATGGGTATGTTTGGTGGTAGTATCAGGTTGGTTCCGAATAGGTCTTTCTTATGCCTCTCTGATAGCCGACAGTTATATCGAGTCTCTATAGGTTGTTTAGTGCATGCTGCGCTACCGCTTCAGTCCACCATACCTATGTAGGCGAGGACCGCCGAATTCTAGCCTCGCCGTGTACTGGCCTCAGTACTGACCGCTCTCTCTTTTTCCTTGGCCCTTTGTCGGCACCCCTTTTGTTTAAGCAGGTTTTGGGATCGACGTCGTTAGCAGGGTTACCCTTCCGGCTTGGCCTGGGCAGGGTTATGGACGCCATTGGTTATTCTTCAGGGCTCTTAGACCCATTTGCATCTTGTCCGTAGCTGGACGCTCTATCGTTTTCAAGGTGATTTGGATCTTTGTTCTGTATATCTGTATTCTTGACTCATGGAGTCGTGTTGTATATATATCTGTTCTGTGGGTCCCATCGAGGACTGTTGTGTAATGTTATTACTTCGTTTTCCACCCGCACGCAAGTGCCTGGTGGGCACCTTTGAATCGATTCTATGTGGGTTTGGCGGGAAGCGCTGAAACTTGCATAGGGCCGATTCTGAGGGTGTTACAGAGTGGTATCAGAGCCCAGCAGTTGCGATACCCCACAAGTCCAGCCTGTAGGATAACCTAGCTAACGGCCGAAGTAGAGTGTCAAAACTATTTTTGCAAAATCGGTTGGATAGTTCTGATTAGGTCTTATTTTACTCCTTACCCCTCTGCTGCTCTCCTCTCACCTCTGCGTGTTTTGAATCCTCTCTCTTCTCTCTCTTCGAGTCCAGGATTTCTCGTGGTTGGGTTCCATCGTACCTTCAGGGTTTCGCTTCCTCCTTTGGTAACGGTGTTGCTACATCTGGTCTTCATGCTATCCGCGGAACCCTTCGTCTGGTGAACTTCTCTTTGTTCCTTCTCGTGCCTTCCGGTGTTTTCCGACGCGACGACATCATCTACGCTAGATCCGATGCAGAGTCTGCATCACTCCTTTGTTCCTGAACCTCGATTGTCGAGATCTTCAGTCTGATTCCGAGAATGGTTGCACGCTTTTCTACTGATTGTGCAGAGTAATAGTTTGGGTGCGTGATGGATTGGCCCCCATGCCGACTACCCCTTCTATTCGCTTTTGTACATTGAAGTGGATGAGAATGCATCGGTTCCCTCTTTCTATCGAAGCTAGAGGTGGCTTTATTTGTTGATACCTCTACCTTCGACCTTTTGTTCCCGGAGTGTTCTCTCGACGATCACGGATAACGACCTCTTGTTAGTGGTGTCGCGAGGATCTACACGATGCGAGAAGATTCAGATCGCCGCCCTTCTTCCCGGTACCATGAGGTGGATCTCGAGGGCGAGATCCATTGTTAGTGGTGTCGAATTGTGGCATCCCGCTAAAACCACTACTAGAAAATCGCGTGTTAAAAATACTTGTGCATCATCATGACATCAGCATGCATCTATTTGATTAAAACTATTTTGCTAAAAGACCTACTTTGTTTTCTATATTAATACCCTCCCCCTTTGTTCAAACCAAACCGTCGGTCCAGCCGGATCTTTTATTTATCTAAAACTATTTACAAAATTTATTTTTAAAATAAAAGAAAACCCTAGTCAAAAATATCTAATCCTAAAATACCCAGTCCTATTCTACCCACCCTTCAGCCACCTCACCCCCTCCAATCCCTTGGCGACACCTCACCACCCCCTTCCCCCTATCCTATCCCAGCCCGCCATCTCACCTCTCCTCCCTCTTTTCCCCACCAACCACCCGACCCCAGCCCCACCTAGGCGGGGCCCCCAACGCACTCACCCACCGCCACCCCCTGGGAGTCTGGGACACACCCGACGCATCCCCCGTTCCTCGCCTGGGCCCCACCAACTCCCACCCACCCGCTCACGATCCCCTCTCTCGCCCACCTCCCTGCCTCGTCCCCAACCTCCAACCCGCCGCCGCCTCCCTCGTTTCTCTGCCACCCGCCGCCATGTGCCTGCCCTCCTTCTCCGCGGTGCGCCGCCCTTGGCCGCTCGACGCCCGCCGCGCGCCCCGCCGCTCGAGCATCCGCCGCCGGAGCCCCAGCTCTACGCATCCCCGGCCGCCTCCACGCGAGACCCCCGCTCTCCTCGCTCCACCACGACCCGTGGCCCCGAGCCTGCGACCGCCGTCGCGCGCTCTCCTCTCTGCCCCGACGACCACCTCCAGCGCCCGCGAGCTCCGTCGCTCTCCCTCTCTGGCCGCCGCCACCCTCTGCGAGAACCCCCTGCCGCTGGCCTCCTCCGGCCACAGGCCGTCGCCTCCCCTCGCGTCGACCTCATCTCCTCTGGCCGCGACCCCCTTCTCCCGTTGGCCTCTAGCGAGCCCTGCCGGCTCCTTCCTCCTCGTGCATCTTCTCTGTCCGCCACCGTGTTTCGCCTCCTCTGCCTCTCGTCCTCGGGCCCGGGCGCCGCCACCCTCGGTCCCCTCGTCGCAGGCACGCTGCCTCTCAGGCCTCCTCATGCCGGCTTCCTTGCTCCTTCCGGCCGGCCGCCTTCGTCTCTGTCTCGCAGGACCGCGCCCCTAGCGTTGCTCCCTCTGCGTGCTTGCCTCCGTGCCTGGTTGTTCTCGCGAAGGAGCTTGCCTCTGCGGATCAGTTGTTTGCTCCTACAAAATGTGAGCCTTGTTTTGGTTGTATCGGTAATCCTCTTTGTCGCTTCGTTGATGTCCAAGGACAAGCCCGACAACCGAACCCGAGAATTCGAAGTGTGTCGGTGCTCGAATCAAGTCTGCCATACTCCCTGGAGGTGGAATTTCAAGGCCTTCGTCATGGATGCCACAAGAGCTTGACAAGATCCCCTTCTTGGAACCGAAGGTGTCGAGACCCCGACTACACGGATCCGAAGACCCCGGTACCCGATCCACTCAAGTTCGCCATCGACGACAAGATCGACATCCACCCGGGCAAACCCCAGGAACCACGCCAAGATCGCCATCATGGAACACCAAAGATCCCCGATGCCCCGATTTGAAGACCGATCCCGGCGAGACCGAACCCAACCCACATCGAACCCAAGATCTGCCGAACCCTAATGTGTGACCCCTTTCTCGAGCCCTATTTTTATAAATGTAATATATACTTGTTGCAAATCAATTGTTCATACTTGCATATATTGTGTGGTTTGGGGGCACTATGCCGATTCACCTTATAATTAAATATGGGGCCATATGCGGGCTTATCTAGTCTAATATTGGCTCCATTTAAATTTGTGTAGCGAACCGGTGCTATCTTTTGCCATGTTAAGACAACAATTAAAGTGCGGGGTATCTAAACAACATGAACCATCTAACTAATTGTCGGAACCCCGGTTCCGCTTAATATGGCCTAATTGCACCGCATACTTACCATGCCATACATCATACATGCATCATGCCCGATCTTTTGCCATAGTATTAAATATTGCATCCGGTGTTTATTCTAGTGTTTTGCTTCTTCGCGGATAAGGCCGTTGAGTGGATGTGAGCTTCGCCCCGATCTTCGGATGAACCTTCGGCAATGTTTTCAGGCGAGCACCTCCCCCTTTCTACCTATCTTACTTTTATAGTATTTATTCCCTCCTGTTGATCTATTGCTATCTGTGTTGCGATGCTCTAGTTTTCGTGCCCGAGATATCCCTTGCAGCCTTATATTGCCTTGGACACATCCTATTACCTGTTGATTGGTAGATAGTTGTACTTGCGCGTCGTAGTCGCTTGCCCAAGTGTTGTTGCGTGTGGTCCAGTACCACAGTTGTTGGAGTATTGCCGCATGTTTAATGTTGGATATGATCATGGCTTTAATTATCGTTTAATAACTAAAATTGAAGTAGGTAATGCAGAGGCACAGGTGGGCAATAGATGTTATTTGGTTGTTAACCGTCCACTTGTGTCCCGTAGGACCCCGAGTTCTTGACACCTGTTCCGAGATCGAGCGCGCTAACCACATGTGGGATGTATGGGCACCCCATCGATTTAGTACCTGATTTCAAAGTACTGTACTGGGGGCCACAAGTAGTTTGGGGCTTTATTACTATTCTGTACTTATGCCATGCTTTACTGCTTAATTTAAATTGTGCGATGTACTGCACCTGTACTGTTTAGGATCGTGACCCGTTTTCGCTGTATCGACAAGCCCAGTCTCATTTTCGGGTTCCCAGTCGTTTACAGCCCGCTCCACAAACCTTGAGTCCGTCTCGGAGACCGGCCGACTTCGTTGTGGGTAGACTTGGTGGGGTGGCCCCCATGTACTTACTTTGGGTCTGGGAAACGTCATGACTTAGGCCCCGCCGACATACCGATGGGTGTATGTTAATTGATCTGGCAAAAAGGGTCGAAGTGCGTGTGGATACTTTGGTGCACCCCTGCAGGGTTAAATCTTTTCGAGAAGCCGTGTCCGCGGTTATGGACGACTTGGAGCACAGTTCTCGATCATAGACAACTATAACTAAAGTTTACTGTTATAATTTGACTTGTATCCGATATGACTAGTAATCAGCTCCACTACAACGGAATGGCTAAATAAAAGTGCCATCAACTGCTGGGTTTTGGGATATCTCATGCTAATTGTATCTGACTAGTAAGTGTTGCAACTACAATGGAATGGTTAACTAAAACTGCCCACTACTTACTATATCAGGATGATTATCTAAACATGACTAGTAATTGCTGCAACGATAACTGAATAAATAAAACTGCCAACGGTGTGAGTTCCTCGGTTGACTTCCTCGTTTGTTCTCGAGGGGAAAATACCAGGATGGGTATGTTTGGTGGTAGTATCAGGTTGGTTCCGAATAGGTCTTTCTTATCCCTCTCTGATAGCCGACAGTTATATCGAGTCTCTATAGGTTGTTTAGTGCATGCTGCGCTGCCGCTTCAGTCCACCATACCTATGTAGGTGAGGACCGCCGAATTCTAGCCTCGCCGTGTACTGGCCTCAGTACTGACCGCTCTCTCTTTTTCCTTGGCCCTTTGTCGGCACCCCTTTTGTTTAAGCAGGTTTTGGGATCGACGTCGTTAGCAGGGTTACCCTTCCGGCTTGGCCTGGGCAGGGTTATTACTGGACTCATGGAGTTAGCAGGGTTACCCTTCCGGCTCTCTCTTCAGGGCTCTTAGCCCCATTTGCATCTTGTCCGTAGCTGGACGCTCTATCGTTTTCAAGGTGATTTGGATCTTTGTTCTGTATATCTGTATTCTTGACTCATGGAGTCGTGTTGTATATATATCTGTTCTGTGGGTCCCATCGAGGACTGTTGTGTAATGGTATTACTTCGTTTTCCACCCGCACGCAAGTGCCTGGTGGGCACCGTTGAATCGATTCTATGCGGGTTTGGCGGGAAGCGCTGAAACTTGCATAGGGCCGATTCTGAGGGTGTTACACTAGCCTTCACTTGCACTGAGTATGTGCTCTACCTATACTTCCAACTCGCCAAAACCAACATTGCCAGTTGTGTCCACCATACCTACCTATTAGCATCATTCGCTATTTCAGTGCATATTCCATATGCCGTGTTTTCTTCCAAAATAAAATGTTTGTCTGTGTTGAGAAAGTTAGTTAGTAAAGCTCTCACGAACTTGATGGCACACTTTATTCTGTGCACTTAATAATCCTGAACCATTGTGACTAGTCCATGAAAGTTATATGCTTGCAAATTATATGCTGAGAGTCAGGAAAACTGTGTTGACACGGGGAACGCTTTCAACACCTTTTAGACATGTTTATATCTAGTTTATACCTTGCTCTTTTGTTTGTGGATGTCAACGATGCGAAATGAGAGGGGGACTTGTGAGTCCATGGAGTTTGTATTCTGTGTTAGAGAAACGCCTGGGCCGCTAGCCTAAGCCATGCATAATCATGGTGTAAACTTGCAGCCTCACCATAGTGAGTAATCTATGAAGCATCCTCAATAAAAAACTATGCATATAGTAAATAAAAAGATTGCTGAGATGCTCATTGTCTGCTTGCCTTGTCATTTTGGTTATGGGAAATCTCCTGTACCATGTGCAAGGGGTGCTCCGTTGGCGGTTCTCGATGATATGCAAATACTTACAATGACAAGAACTTGCCTGGACCCAAAGTTGAGTAGTATGCGGAGTGGCCCTCGCACTCAAGGGACTTGGGATTTTCACTATATGGTCAGTCAAGCATATAATTCAGAGTGGACCTCACTTTTACCTTAACCACATAAATATGCTTATGATAGGGGCAATGAGATCTCAAAGCTAATGAGTACCTTCCTTTCAGCATTTGGAAGCCTTTCAAACTTTCCAAAACCGTTTTCACCAACTTTGTTGAGTTAACACTTATTCTATGAGCACCTTCTTGAGAGCATAGTTGTCATTCTTGTGTTTGTTCCAAAACTTGGTTAATTATGTCATGAATTTGATGCTTGTATCTCTGATATCTTCATCTCTAGTCTTCATGTGAACTTCAGAGGTGCCTTGGCATTTATATTGTGCTCTTCAAACAAAGGAAAGCGATATACCACTCTATCATACCTTATTATGAGCATTGCAATGTTTCTTATGTTTATGTTTCATGCTACTTATTATTATTGAGTTGGTTTCTCATCATAGCTTGCAATAACTATTGAGTAGACTTAGTTGCATACTCTTTATTATGAATTTTCTAAGAATCTACTCCTGTGCTGAGAATATATACATCATATGAAGCAAAGTGTTCGTGAAAGTTCTTTTATCGCACTCAGTTTTCAACTAAATTGCTTGAGGACAAGCAATAAGCTAAGATTGGGGGGAGTTGATACGTCCAAAACATATCTACTTTCTCGAACACTTTGCTATTGTTTTTCCTCTAAACTTGTGTGATTTGGATACAACTAACACGGAATGACGCTGTTTTCAGCAGAATTACCTTGGTGTCTTGTTTTTGTGCAGAAAATGAACTATCAGGAAAAATTCCGGAAAATATGCCAAAAACTATTTCTCACCAGAATATCCACGGAGCCAAAAGGGGAGACAGAGAGCAGGCCTGGGGGGCCCAGACCCACCCTAAGCGCGGGCCCACTAACCCCGCGTCTAGGGGATGTTTTTCCACCCTAGGAAGTTCCTCGGCCTCCCTCCGCGCCTATAAGTTGCCTTTCGACCTAAAAACCGAGTGGGGTTCGATAGTTTTCCAGAAAGAGTTCTGCTCCGACGCCGCCACCAGAAACCACAATTCGGATCCAAAAACTCCGTTCTGGCACCCTACCGGGACGGGGAATTTGGAGAGTATCATTGCCATTGTCATCTCCAACGTATCTCCATCAACCACCGATGTTTCCCTCATCCATGAGTGAGTAATCCCCCGTTGTAGGCTTGGGGATGGTTGTCACGACCCGGGATCAGGGCTAGGCAAACACCAGATCCTCATCTGATATAAGCCTAACCTAAATTCCGAAACACGCAGGGAAAGATCGGTAACATTACAGAACATACAAACCATACATTAATAAGGTAAACTCTTAAGAGAGTTACAAACCAGTCATACAAGCCAGGAGTCACAGACTCATCGTTACAACAAACAACGGAAGCAAACAAGTTGTTCTAAACAACAAAACTTAGCAAAGGGCCTAGGAGGCCTTTAACAAAAGTAGTGACCCTTCCATAGATCCTAGGCTGCTGCCCGGGAACCCCGACTACTTGTCGACCTCGACGTAGAAACCACCTTCAGTTGGAGTAGCTTCATCTGTAGAAAACATCAACGAAGCAAGGCTGAGTACAGGGTGTACTCCGCAAGACTTATGGCTAGTGGAGTTATTTTGCATAAAGCCATCTTTTGTTTTCAAAACAAGAGGGAGAAGAAACTCGTCTAGTCAAATCATTTTCAAAAGGGGATAAGAAGACTACAGCTCTAGATCTTCGGAGTCATCTTCAATATCCAACAAGAACCATCATCAACTAAATCTCTCTTCCCGGAATACCCCCTCAAACAACCCCGAGGAAGTACTCCGGATCTCACATTAGTTGACAAGTTTTAGCATTTGGTTATTGTTCTCTATGATCTTCACGTCCGTTCCCAAGTCGTCCATAACCATGGACACGGCTTTTCGAAAAGATTAATAACTCTGCAGGGGTGCACAACTTTACCCACACATACCAACCGATTCTTAATGCCAAATTATTAGCCCTCTTCCTTGGAAGGCCGGCAGAGAGTGGTTGACCACGACATTTACCTTACTTTCGTCGAGACCATGAATCACGCACTAAGGATATGCCGCCGTAACGGGCCGAGTCCCGAAGTCGGTCCCTAGCGATGTGAACAGGGTTTGAGATTACGGATGTCGGGCATCTCCCCTTCCCCGCCACGCTTGACTACTTGTATGAATGCACCTCCTTCACCTCCATTCAAGAACAAACAAGATGCGTATGTCGAATGGAAAGCCCGAACTATGTGACTCATGGAATCTACTAGGCAAGTTAGTTGGCCGAGGGGGTTTCCAGACCCACGTGTGGTTGTACGCTCGTCTTGGTTCAAGAGGCAAGAACATCGGGTCCTAGGGGTGGCAAGTATGGGATTACAAAAACCACAACCCACGTGGCCTCCCATACAAACCTTAGCATGCTTAGTATTCATCTCTGATCACATCACCACATCCTACCATACTAGATTCATTCGCATCTCCGGTGCATCACCTGAATGATCAGCATCGGACCACTAAGCATGGCTAAGCATGACTGAACTGTGGCACTAGCGACGCTCATAAGCCAGACCCTAGTTATGCTAGGAGCAGTGGATCAGCTATTTAGTTCACAAGGGAAAACATGCATCAGATAGGACCACTCTATCTATTGATAAAAGAATGTTGAACCGAATGCATATGACAAGAATGAAATACTTTGTAAACATAGGATTCATATATATGAGTGGCGCTTCGCTTGCCTTGTCCGTTGTTGGACTGGTACTGCTCTTCGGTGGCGTTGACTTCAACCTCGGGTTTGGTTCCTATTCGCAAGAACCAATCACCGGAAAGAGAAAGCAACACTCAACACATGGCATGTGCAATGCTCATACAATATGGATGATATGACAAGTTAAATAGTGTTGAAATAAACCCTAGAACATGCTTGATCATTTTAAACGGGGTCCGAAAGGTCCAAACACTAGAACAGGGGGATCCTCGGAATCACCTATGAGGTTCAATTGGTTCTTCTAATTAAACTTGCCATCAAAGTTGGTTAACAATGTATGATTATAGCTTAGTTAGATAGGTTTCATTTTTCTGAACATTTTGGTATATTATACATATTTTTTCTGACTTATAAATAATTAGTTATTAAATTTACAATATTTATTCAATTTCTGGATTTATTTAAACCATTTAAAATGATTTATTGCGTCACTGTGACATCAGCAGACCCTAACCTAAACTTTTCTCACCACAGCAGAGGCTAGCCGCACTGGATGACAAGTGGGGCCTTGGCCACGCGGGCACCACGTCACCACGACGGGCGGCTCGGCAGACGGTGGCCGGCGGCAATGTTAGAGAGCGCGCGGGGCTGCGGGGATACGCGCGTTCGAACCAGTGCATCATGGGGAACCTGAAACGGGCGGCGCTGATAGATAGAGGTCATCGAAGCGTCGTCTGCGACGACGTCCGACGGTGGCGGACGGCGAGCTAAGGAACGTGCTCGAACCAGAGGGAGAGGGGAGGATTAAAGGGGTCCTAGACGAACGTGAGCTCACCCTCGACGCGTGAGTGACATCGGCGAGGACGGGGAAGCTCGGGAGCGTCGGTAATGGTGATAGCGAACGGCGTTGGAGGCGAGAGATATGGAGTCGATGGCGATGATTGGAGTCACGCAGCATCGATTCCTTCGGCGGGGTTGCTCGCAACAGCGAGGCAGAGCTTCCTGGAGCAACGGCGAGGCTCGGGACGGCCTCTAGCGGCGGCACGAGGCGGCTAGGGTTTCGGCAGAGGAGAGGAATACGAGAGGGAGGTCGAGGGAGAGAGGGGAAATGGATGAGGGCGAGAGAGACGTGCCGCGGCGGTTGTTATCCACCCCGTAGCTCGACGGACGGCCGGGAGAAGGAGGTGGCGATCGACGGCGCCGGCGGTGACAGGCAGCTCCCTGCCCGTCTGGAGGAATACGACGGGAACAGGGTGAAGGGGTACGCGGGCCGGGGTGGGCTTCTGCTGGGCCGCGAGCTGTGCTGGCTGCTGCGCGCGTGCGGCAGAGAGGGATGGGAGGAGAGATGGGCTTGGCCCAGTAGCTAGGTTATGTTAGATTTTTTTCTGTTAAACCTTTTTCTTTTCTGTTTTCTAATTTCTGTTTGTATTTTCAAATTCAACTCTGTTTTGAATATTTCCAAATTACAGAAACTTTTATATAATATCTGAAAACACTAAGGGGCACTCAACAATATTTGGGCTCCATTTGTTTTGATAGTTTCGAAAATATGAAAACCATTTGAATATTTTGAGAGGAAACAAAATTACGGTTTTATTTGTGTTTGTTTGTTTAAACCAAGGTGAAAGTATAATGCATGCATGCAATGCCCAAACATGTCTTTATTTTATATTACACCAAAGGGTGGTATGTTACAGCTCTACCCCACTTACAAGAATCTCGACCCGGGATTCCTAGGTTTTAGAAAAGATGGCAGGGTACTCAGATCGAAGACGATCTTTGCGTTCCCAGGTTGCTTCTGACTCAAAGTGATGATACCATTGAACTTTCAGAAACTTGATGGTTCAGCGACGACTCTTGCGCTCGGTTTCATCAAGAATATGAACAAGGTATTCTCGGTAGGTTAGATCATCTTGGAGATCCAAAGTTTCATGGTCCACACCACGAATGGGATCTTTGAAGCAACGCTTGAGTTGAGACACATGGAATACATCATGAACCTCGGGAAAAGTTGAAGGTAGATCCAATTTGTAGGCAAGCTCACCCCGCTTGGAGAGAATGCGAAAGGGACCAACGTAGCAAGGATCCAATTTGCCTTTGATACCGAATCGATGGACACCCTTCAGAGGAGTGACCCGGAGGTAAACTTGATCACCAACTTCATAATGAACATCAAGATGATAACGATCGTAGTTGGTCTTCTGACGGGATTGAGCCTTAGATGCTCTTGAATTATGCGAACTTGATCTTCTGCTTCTTGGATCATGTTCGGACCAAAGAATTGTCTTTCGCCGGTTTCTGTCCAGTTCAGAGGTGTTCGACATGTTCTCCCATACAGGAATTGGAAAGGTGACATGCCCAAACTAGATTTAAAACTGTTGTTGTAAGAGAACTCCGCAAAAGGAAGACATTTCTCCCAGTTCTTTCCAAAGGATATGACACACGCTCTGAGCATGTCTTCAAGGATTTGATTTACTCTTTCAGTTTGTCCACCGGTTTTAAGATGATAGGCTGTGCTGAAGGAGACATGAGTTCCCATTGCTTCTTGGAAACTTTGCCAGAATTTGCAAGTAAATAAACTTCCACGATCAGAAATGATCTTCTTGGGAACACCATGAAGAACGACGATGCGAGAGATGTATAGATCAGCCATTTGACTAGCACGGATACTTTCACGAACAAGAAGGAAATGAGCAACTTTGGATAGCCGATCAACTATTACCCATATAGAATCATTTGCTGCTTGTGTCCTTGGAAGTCCAGTGATAAAATCCATACCAATTTCATCCTATTTCCACTCAGGAAATTTCAACGGCTGCAGAAGTCTAGCAGGCCCTTGGTGTTCAGCCTTCACATGACGGAAAATGTCGAACTCTGCAACAAAACGAGCGATTTCTGGTTTCATTCCACTCCACCAGAATCTTTGACGAAGATATTGGTACATCTTGGTACCACCAGGATGGATAGACAGAGGAGATTCATGAGCTTCTAGTAGGATTAGATCTTTGATTTTCCGACTGTTTGGAACCACTAGCCGGTTGCCAAAATAAAGGGTACCTTGATCATTGACGGAGAAACATTTAGCTTCACCACTTGCAAAACGTTCTTTGATCTTGGTAACCTCATCATCTTGCTTTTGAGCTTCCTTGATTTGGTCCTCTAGAGAAGATTTTATTTCAAGGTTAGCAAGGAATCCACAAGGAACCACTTCAAGGTTAAGACACTTGATTTCCTCATAGAGAGAAGGTTGGACTTGTGAAATCATCAGGTTGTTGCAATAAGACTTCCGACTTAGCGCGTCAGCAACGACATTGGCTTTGCCGAGTTGATATTTGAGACCCAAATCATAATATTTGATCAGTTACAACCATCGTCTTTGCCTGAGATTCAGATCTGGCTGGGTAAAGAGATACTCCAGGCTTTGATGATCCGAGTAAAGTTTGCAACGGTTATCGATGAGGTAATGTCGCCATTGCTTAAGAGCATGAACAACAGCAGCGAGTTCGAGATCATGGGTAGGATAATTGTTCTCATGTGGCTTCAACTTCCGAGAAGCATAGGCCACTACATGACCATCTTGCATCAACACACAACCGAGCCCTTGGAGAGAAGCGTCACAATAGATGACAAAATCCTTGCTTGTGTCCGGAAGGACAAGCACAGGGGCGGTGTTTAGCTTAGTTTTCAAAGCTTGGAAGCTTTCTTCTGCATTTTCTGACCATTCAAACTTCTTATCTTTCTTAAGAAGATCAGTCATAGGCTTGGCTATCTTGGATAAGTTGTTGATGAATCGGCGGTAATATCCAGCCATTCCAAGAAAACTTGAGACTTCCTTGACTGAAGTAGGTGACTTCCATTCCAGAATGGTCTGAACCTTATCCGGTATGACAGCAACACCACTTGCAGACACAACATGACCAAGGAAGACGAGCTCTTGTAACCAGAACTCACATTTGGAAAACTTGGCGTAGAGGCGATGTTCACGAAGTCTAGTCAACACCAAACGTAGATGTTCGGCATGCTCTTCTTCGGTCTTGGAATAGATTAGAATGTCATGAATGTATACCACGACGAACTTTTCGAGATATTCCATGAAGACAGAGTTCATGATCCTCATAAATGTGGCAGGGGCATTAGTTAACCCGAAGGACATCACTGTATAGTCGTAAAGACCATAACGAGTTGTGAATGTTGTCTTTGGGATATCTTCCTTTCTGATCTTGATTTGATGATACCCTGGTCTTAAGTCCATTTTGGAGAAGATAGTGGCACCACTTAATTGATCAAAGAGGTCATTTATCCAGGGAAGTGGGTACTTATTCTTGATAGTCACCGCATTGAGTGGACGGTAATCAACCACCAATCTTGGAATATTTGTATCCCGCTTCTTGACAAATATGGTAGGGAAACCCCAAGAGGATGTGCTAGGTTGGATGTATCCTAGACCCTCTAACTCTTCAAGTTGCTTCTTAAACTCAACCAACTCATGAGGAGGCATGCGGTAAGGTCTTTTGGAGATAGGAGCAGTTCCAAGAACTAGCTCTATGACAAACTCCACACTTCGATCAGGTGGCTGTAGGGTCCGCAGCATAGAAAACAAAAAAATTCCTACGATGTGAACTATATACCAAGATCTATCTACTAGATACAAACAACGGGCGGATGTATATCCGTAGAGAACATACCCTTGAAGACCGACAAAGCTTAACGAGTTCAACTCGTGGTTGATGTAGACGATCTCTTGCCGATCTCAAGATCGAGAGGAAGTCCTAGCGCCACAAATCAGCAGCGCATCCGTGCTCGCACACACGTTCGAGGCACCGAGCAACCTCCGCCTCCTCGCTCCAGCGATGCAGCGTAAGCACAAATCTTTCTTGCCGAATAGCCACCGGGAACATGTATCTCGCTAGTCCGAGACCATGGGGGATAAATTCTAGAGGGGGAGAGAGATCCTTCACGAGGAGGTGTGAGAAACAAGTGAGGAGGGGGGCTCCTTTTATAGGAGGAGGAGGGAACCCCAAGGGGGTGGCCGGCGCATGGGGGCTGCCCCCTTGCCCTCCCCTCTTCATGTGGGTGGACACTCCACTCACAAATCTCCTTTAAATTCCCTCCACTCAAAAGTCCACTCAAATTCCCATTAAATTTCCACCAAATTTAATGCAAACTCTCATTAAATAAAACTCTTTTATTTTATTCAGAATTTTGTCAATTACATTAATGACAAACATTCAAAAATAACCCCTTGCTAGAATTCTATTTCACATGCATAACCACTTTATGCAATTTCACCCGAAAACCTGTTTCGGTATCTAGTGAAATAAATTCCTGCGCTTGTTCATTCTTTCGGCATGAAACATTTGCTCCAATTGGATGTCGGTGTCTCTTAAGTGTGTCACCCTACGGTTCGTGAATAATGCGGACATGATCGAGACCCCTCTCGAATCAATAATCAGAAGCGGGATCTGGAGACCCATACTGACTCCCACACATTCAACGATGACTTTCTTGTGATCGTCGGAACCTTTTACGCTAGTATCTTAATCCCTTTGTTTCACGATATATTACATGTCCGAGATTCGATCATCGGTATCTCCATACCTAGTTTGATCTCGTTACCGACATGCACTCTTTTCTCGTTCCCGTGATATAACATTCTAGTGATCAAATCACTTGCTTGCAAGCTAATCAATATGATATCACCGAGAGGGCCCAGAGTATATCTATCCGTCATCGGGATGAAAAAATTCCACTCTCGATCCATGAGCCTCAACATAACACTTTATTAGTTCTGAATCCATCTTTATAATCACCCTGTTACGGTGTGACGTTTGATGTTATCAAGAAACTCTTCCGGTGTTAGTGATTGACATGATCTCATGGTCTAAGGATTAGGATCACTTCGTAAGTTGTTATAGCAATATAAACTCAATGACTTTGATCGTAATACTATACTTCGGATGAATGTTCATCACACCATTACACTAATGTTGTGATCCCGTTATTAACAACATCCAATGTCCATGATCAGGAAACCTTGATCATCTTGTTAATCAACGAGCTAGTTTATGAGAGAGGCATAACTAGGAACTTTCTGTTTGTTTATTAAACACACATGTATTAACGTTTCCGTATTAATACAATTATAGCATGCAAAATAAACATCTATCATATACTTGGAATACACATAATAAACACTTTATTATTGCCTCTCAGGGCATATTCCCTTCAGTCTCCCACTTGCACTAGAGACAATAATCTAGTTATATAGTGATAAATCTAACACCCATTGAGTTCTGGTGTTGATCATGTTTTGCTCTAGGGAGAGTTTTAGTCAACGGATCTGCTACATTGAGATCCGTATGTACTTTACAAATCTTTATATCTCCATCCTTGACATGCTCGCGGATGGAGTGAAACCGGCGCTTAATATGCTTGGAATGCTTGTGAGACCTCGGCTCTTTGGCATTGGCAATGGCACCATTGTTGTCACAATAGATCACCATTGGGTCCAACGCGTTTGCCACCACTCCTAGTTAGGATATGAACTCCTTCATCCAAACTGCTTCCTGAGCCGCTTCTGAAGCAGCAACATATTCGGCCTCCGTTGTTGATCCCGCTACCACAGGTTGTTTGGAGCTCCTCCAACTAACCGCTCCGCCATTCATGAGAAATACGTATCCGGATTGAGACTTAGAGTCATCTGGATCGGTGTCAAAGCTAGCGTCGACATAACACTTAGCGACGAGCTCTTCTTCACCTCCGTATACAAGAAACATATCCTTAGTTCTTCGTAAGTACTTAAGGATATTCTTGACCGCTATCCAGTGTTCCGAACCTGGATCCGATTGGTACCTACTAGTCAAACTAATAGCATGTGCCACATCCGGTCTTGTACATAGCATGGCGTACATTATAGAGCCTATGGCTAAAGCATAGGGGACTTTGTCCATTATCTCTCTTTCTTCCGCCGAAGCCGGACTTTGAGTCTTACTCAATGTCTTGCCTTGCAACATAGGTAAGAACCCCTTCTTACTTCCGTCCATTTTAAACTTCTTTAAAATCTTATCAAGGTATGTACTTTGCGATAGCCCTATTAGGCGCCTAGATCTATCTCTATAGATCTTTATGCCTAATATGTATGACGCTTCACCTAGGTCCTTCATTGAAAATTTGCTGTTTAGATAACTTTTAACACTGTTTAAAAGATCTATATCATTTCCGATCAATAATATGTCATCCACATATAATATCAGAAATGCCACATTGCTCCCACTCACTTTCTTGTAAATGCAAGCTTCTCCATAAGTTTGGACAAATCCAAACTCTTTGGTCACCTCATCAAAGCGGAGATTCCAACTTCGTGATGCTTGCTTCAATCCATAGATGGATCGCTGAAGCTTGCACACCTTGTTAGCATCCTTAGGATCGACAAAACCCTTTGGTTGTATCATATACAACTCTTCTTCAATATTACCATTGAGAAACGCGGTTTTGACATCCATTTGCCATATCTCATAATCGAAATATGCAGCAATTGCTAACATAGTCCTAACTGACTTTAGCATCGCTACGGGAGAGAAAGTCTCATCGTAGTCAACTCCTTGAATTTGTCGAAACCCCTTTGCGACAAGTCGAGCTTTATAGATGGTCACATTACCATCAGCATCAGTTTTCCTTTTGAAAATCCATTTGTTCTCCACGGCCTTTCGGTCGTGAGGTAATTCCACCAAGTTCCAAACTTGATTTTCATACATGGATTCCATCTCGGATTTCATGGCTTCTAACCATTTGTTGGAATCCGGGCTCATCATCGCTTCTTCATACGTCGCAGGGTCATCATTTTCATCAACCATGAAATTCATGACAGGATTTCCGTACAGCTCGGGAGCTGCACGCGTCCTGTTTGATCTGCGAGGTTTGGTACTACTCTCTTTCAGAGTTTCATGATCATTATCATTAGTTCCCTCTTCAACAGGTGGAGCCAACTCCGGAACAACTTCCGGCGCTGCGCTACTCGCCATACTTTGAAGAGAAGGTTCCACAACCTCTTCGAGTTCTACCTTCCGACTACTCACACCTTTCGCGAGAAACTCTTTCTCTAGAAAGGATCCATTCTTCGCAACAAAAACCTTGCCCTCGGATCTGTGATAGAAGGAATACCCAATAGTTTCTTTAGGGTATCCTATGAAGACGCATTTTTTCGCTTTGGGTTCGAGTTTATCCGGTTGAAGTTTCTTCACATAAACATCGCATCCCCAAACTTTAAGAAATGACAGCTTAGGTTTGTTTCCAAACCACAATTCATACGGTGTCTTTTCAACGGATTTAGATGGTGCCTGATTTAAAGTGAATGCAGCAGTTTCTAGTGCATAACCCCAAAATGACAAAGGCAAGTCCGTCAGAGACATCATAGATCGAACCATATCTAATAAAGTACGATTACGACATTCCGACACACCATTTCGCTGTGGTGTTTCAGCAGGTGTGAGTTGTGAAACAATTCCACACTCTTTCATGTGAGTGCTAAACTCGTAACTTAGATACTCACCTCCACGGTCGGACCGTAGAAATTTGATCTTTCTATTATGATGATTTTCCACTTCATTCTGAAATTCCTTGAACTTTTCAAAGGTTTCAGACTTGTGTTTCATCAAGTAGATATAACCATATCTACTCAAATCATCCGTGAAAGTAACAAAATAACGATATCCACCTCACGCCGACACACTCATTGGACCACATACATCAGAATGTATGATTTCCAATAAATCTGTCGCCCGTTCCATTGAACCGGAAAACGGCATTCTAGTCATCTTGCCCATAAGGCATGGCTCACATGTATCAAATGATTCATAATCAAGTGATTCCAAAAGTCCATCCGAATGGAGCTTCTTCATGCGTTTAACACCAATATGACCTAGACGGCAGTGCCACATATATGCGGATATATCATCATTAAGTTTAATCCTTTTAGCATCAACATTATGAATATGTGTAACATTATCATCGAGATCTAATAGAAATAAACCATTCATCATCGGTGCATGACCATAAAAGATTTCATTCATATAAATGGAACAACCATTGTTCTCGGATTTAAATGAATAACCACTTCGCATCAAACACGATCCAGATACAATGTTCATGCTCAGTGCAGGCACCAGATAACATTTATTCAAGTTTATAACTAATCCTGACGGCAAGTGGAGAGGCAGCGTTCCGACGGCGATCACATCAACGCTTGATCCATTGCCGACACGCATCGTGACCTCACCCCTTGCTAGCGGTCGCTTGTTCCGCAGCCCCTGATTCGAGTTACAAATATTAGCAACTGAACCGGTATCAAATACCCAGGTGCTACTGCGAGCACTAGTCAAGTACACATCAATAACATGTATATCATATATACCTTTGTTTGCCTTGTCGGCCTTCTTGTCTGCCAGATACTTGGGGCAGTTGCGTTTCCAGTGGCCAGTCCCCTTACAATAGTAGCACTCGGAATCAGACTTAGGTCCAACTCGGGGTTTCTTTTCAGGCGCGGCAACCGGCTTGCCGCCCTTACTTCCCTTCCGTTTTCCCTTCTTGTCTTTCTTGAAACCAGTGTTCCTATTGATCATCAACACTTGATGTTCCTTTTTGATCTCCACTTCTGCAGTTTTAAGCATTGACAGAAGCTCGGGGAGAGACTTCTTCATGCCTTGCATATTATAGTTCATCACGAAGCTCTTATAGCTAGGTGGCAGAGACTGCAGAACACGATGGATGCCTAAATCAATGGGAATCGATATTCCCAAGGACACAAGCTTATCGGCGTAACCCGACATCTTGAGTACATGCTCACTAACGGAGCTGTGCTCTTCCATCATGCAACTAAAGAACTTTTCTGAAGCGTTGTAGCTCTCTACAGCAGCATGTGTGTCGAAAATCATTTTCAACTCACCCATTGTATCAAATGCATTGCCGTTTTCGAAACGCTTTCGAAGTTCCGGCTCTAGCCCATACAATATGCCGCAATGAACTAAGTTGTGGTCCTCCTGACGAGTCTGATAGACATTCTTCTCCTCGTCAGGGGCATCATCAAAAGGTGGGGGGGCCTAACCGCGCTTCTAGCACATATTGCTTTTGTGCAGCAGAGAGGAGAATCCTCAAATTCATGGCCCATTCGGTAAAGTTGCTACCGTTCGTTGCTAGTTTCTCTTTCTCCATGAACACATTGAAATTAAAAGCAGGTGGTGCCATCTACAACAGAATTTGTAAAGTTTAGACTAAGTGTATGATAGATTGAGTTCAACTAATCTATATTACGAATGAACTCCCACTCAAAATCGACATCCCTCGTGCCTTTTTGGTGATTACATGAACCAAATCCACTACACCAAGTCCGATCATCACGTGAGTCGGTATAGCTTCAAAGGCGAGCATCAAATGGGCATCATATCAACTATATGACTCATGCTTAACCTTTCGGTCCGTGTTCCGAGGCCATGTCTGTACATGCTAGGCTCGCCAAGTTAGAACCTTAGTATTCGCGTGTGTAACTGTTTTACACCCGAAATATGATCGTGGATCCAAGAACACCCGATCATCACGTGATGTCTTGGAGCGACGAAAACATAATCGGTGCATACTAAAGGAAGAACACATTCTTATCTTGATATTTAAATGAGGGATCATCTTATTATGCTAACAAAGCGCTAAACAAGCAATATAAGATGCTATCAAACATCATATGTTTATTAGTGAAATTATATGGTTCCCGCAGATGATCTCTATCATGTGCATCGTGGTATATCACTATCATACCTATATGTGTAAATCCAAGGTCTATGGATTTTACACGCTATGTGTGTTGTAAGAGTATCATCTCATACTTCTACTTACAACACTACCATATCATAACACTAGCCCAGCAACAATCTAAACTAGACGCCTCTAATTTATCCATTGCAAGTTTTACGTGGCTTAGGGCTTTCGAGATAGAACCGTTCTTACCTACGAACATGAACCACAACGAGGATAATCAAATTGTTGACAACTCGCTTGCAAAATAGATATTGACTATAGTAGGAGAGATAGACACCCGCTAGCCACTTATGCAAACTAGTTGCATGTCAAGCGTGGAACAGGTCTCATGTGCGAGGACATGTAAAGTTTGTCCGGGCCGCTTCATCCCACTATGCCACCAATGCCCAAAATTACAACAAAGGAGCAAGAACATGATCATCATCGCCCACATACTCATATGTGTACTACCCGTGTAAAGTATCTACGCATAGATCCGGCTCTGATACCACTGTAGGGTTCGCAGCATAGAAAACAAAAAATTTCCTACGATGTGAACTATATACCAAGATCTATCTACTAGATACAAACAACAGGCGGATGTATATCCGTAGAGAACATACCCTTGAAGACCGACAAAGCTTAATGAGTTCAACTCGTGGTTGATGTAGACGATCTCTTGCCGATCTCAAGATCGAGAGGAAGTCCTAGCGCCGCAAATCAGCAGCGCATCCGTGCTCGCACACACGTTCGAGGCACCGAGCAACCTCCGCCTCCTCGCTCCAGCGATGCAGCGGAAGCACAACTCTTTCTTGCCGAATAGCCACCGGGAACATGTATCTCGCTAGTCCGAGACCATGGGGGATAAATTCTAGAGGGGGAGAGAGATCCTTCACGAGGAGGTGTGAGAGACAAGTGAGGAGGGGGGCTCCTTTTATAGGAGGAGGGGGGACCCCAAGGGGGTGGCCGGCGCATGGGGGCTGCCCCCTTGCCCTCCCCTCTTCATGTGGGTGGACACTCCACTCACAAATCTCCTTTAAATTCCCTCCACTCAAAAGTCCACTCAAATTCCCATTAAATTTCCACCAAATTTAATGCAAACTCTCATTAAATAAAACTCTTTTATTTTATTCAGAATTTTGTCAATTACTTTAATGACAAACATTCAAAAATAACCCCTTGCTAGAATTCTATTTCACATGCATAACCACTTTATGCAATTTCACCCGAAAACCTGTTTCGGTATCTAGTGAAATAAATTCCTGCGCTTGTTCATTCTTTCGGCATGAAACATTTGCTCCAATTGGATGTCGGTGTCTATTAAGTGTGTCACCCTACGGTTCGTGAATAATGCGGACATGATCGAGACCCCTCTCGAATCAATAATCAGAAGCGGGCTCTGGAGACCCATACTGACTCCCACACATTCAACGATGACTTTCTTGTGATCGTCGGAACCTTTTACGCTAGTATCTTAATCCCTTTGTTTCACGATATATTACATGTCCGAGATTCGATCATCGGTATCTCCATACCTAGTTTGATCTCGTTACCGACATGCACTCTTTTCTCGTTCCCGTGATATAACATTCTAGTGATCAAATCACTTGCTTGCAAGCTAATCAATGTGATATCACCGAGAGGGCCCAGAGTATATCTATCCGTCATCGGGATGAACAAATTCCACTCTCGATCCATGAGCCTCAACATAACACTTTATTAGTTCTGAATCCATCTTTATAATCACCCTGTTACGGTGTGACATTTGATGTTATCAAGAAACTCTTCCGGTGTTAGTGATTGACATGATCTCATGGTCTAAGGATTAGGATCACTTCGTAAGTTGTGATAGCAATATAAACTCAATGACTTTGATCGTAATGCTATACTTCGGATGAATGTTCATCACACCATTACACTAATGTTGTGATCCCGTTATTAACAACATCCAATGTCCATGATCAGGAAACCTTGATCATCTTGTTAATCAACGAGCTAGTTTATGAGAGAGGCATAACTAGGAACTTTCTGTTTGTTTATTAAACACACATGTATTAACGTTTCCGTATTAATACAATTATAGCATGCAAAATAAACATCTATCATATACTTGGAATACACATAATAAACACTTTATTATTGCCTCTCAGGGCATATTCCCTTCAGTGGCATGCCAGGCAACTCTTCAGGAAAGACATCCAGGAAATCACAGACTACATGGAAATCTTGGACCTCGAGAGTAGGTAGGACATCCATGGCATACAACTCCGAGAAAGATTTAAGAACTGCTGATGGAGACTTTGAACCATCAGTCCAATACTTGACAGTTATGCCAACAGGGGAGGTCACAGAAACTGTTCTAAGTGCACAGTCAATGACGGCTTGATACTTGGTTAACCAGTCCATGCCCAGAATGACATCTATGTCAGTTGACTTGAGTGCAATGAAATAAGTGGGAAACTTCTAGTAGGCTATGTTAATCTCATTTCCGTGACTAACCATAGTGGTGAACCAGCTAGAACTCGGGGAATGGATGGTCAAAGGGGTGGACAGGGGTTCAAAATTTATCCCATGCTCTTGAGCAAACAAATTTGACATGAATGTATGCGATGCTCCAGAATCAAACAAGACTGTTGCGAGAATTGAATTGACACGGAGCGTACCCAGAATGACGCGTGGATCTTCCTAAGCTTCCTCAACAGTGACATGGGTCAGACGACCTCGTCCAGCAGCTTGAGCTTTATCATTCTTCTTTGTCTGCTGATCATTCCGTCCGACAGCCCTTTGGGAACACTCACTACTAGGAAAATGGCTATAGGTAATCAGCACATCCGTGGCTCACATGGTTGAAGTGCCCCATGGCTAAAACAGGCGTGGATCACCTATGGGCAGTGCCCCACTAGTAACTAGAACAACCGTGGTGCACATGACCATAGTGCGCCACAGATATGTGTGGGCCAGGGCCCTGTTGGCCGCACGCCAAACATCCGTAGCGCACATAGGGTAGGTGCGCTACGGTTGTTAGTGTCAACCGTGGCGCACATGGAGGGGGTGCGCTATGCCTAAGCGCAGGTCCCTCTCTGCTGTGAAACGGCCAGACACATCTGTGGCGCACTACGGCATATGCGCCACGGATATATAAACTTAGTAGTAGGGCACCTTGCCCTAGTGCCCTACGCCTAACTATCCTGCACCAACTCCACCCCCCCGTGGATCGCCTTTTTAGGCTTTGCAAAAAATAAAAGAAAATGATAAACACTTCAAAAAATTAAATCCTTTCATATTTAGGTAGTTAATGTGGTATAGCTGTAGGGTTTCGTAGCATGGAAAACAAAAAATTTCTACCGCATACAAACAAACAAGCCAAGATCTATCTACTAGATTGTAGCAATGAGTCGATGGAATAACTCACCCTCGAAGATTCCAAAGTGTTTAACGAGAGCGGATTCTCGTGGGTGATGTAGTCGTACTCTTGCCGATCTCAATATCGCGTAGACGATCCTTCCGGCGCTGCGTTCCGGCAGCGCTCCCGCAGTCGGTCACACGTTCGGTACTCGACGAAGACCTTCCTCTCCCTTGTTCCAGCAGGCAGCGGAGGTTGTAGCACTCTCCTCGCGATTCCGGCAGCACAACGGCGTGGTACCGGAAGTAGAGGGGAGATCTCGCAGGGCTTCGCCTTAAGCTGGAGCGAGTATGGTGGACTATGAGAGAGCTTCTCGGTGATCTAGGGTTTATACACACCAAGGAGGAGGCTTTGTGTGACATCATAGAATGAACCATATCTAAGAGAGTTCGATTACGACGTTCGGACACACCATTACGCTGTGGTGTTCCCGGCGGTGTCAATTGTGAAAGTATTCCGCATTTCTTCAAATGCTCGCCAAACTCGTAACTTAGATAATCACCTCCACGATCAGAACGTAGAAATTTAATCTTCTTGTTACGTTGATTCTCAACCTCGCTTTGAAATTCCTTAAACTTCTCGAAAGTTTCAGACTTATGTTTCATGAAATAGATATACCCATATCTACTCAAGTCATCCGTGAAGGTAAGAACATAACGATAACCACCGCGCGATGCTACACTCATTGGACCACACACATCGGTATGTATGATTTCCAATAAGTCCGTAGCTCGCTCCATCATACCAGAAAATGGAGTCTTAGTCATTTTACCCATCAGACATGCTTCGCATCTTTCAAGTGATTCAAAATCAAGTGATTCAAGAAGTCCATCGGAATGGAGTTTCTTCATACGCTTCACTCCAATGTGACCAAGACGACAGTGCCACATATAGGTCGAGTTATCGCTCGATTTCAAACATTTAGCCTCAATGTTATTAATATGTGTATATCCACTATCGAGATTCAATAAGAATAGACCATCTATCAAAGGTGCATGTGCATAAAACATATTACTCATATAAATCGAACAACCATTATTCTCAGACTTAAACAAGTAACCGTCTCGCAATAAACAAGATCTCGATATAATGTTCATGCTTAACGCAGGCACCAAATAACAATTATTTAAGTATAAAACTAATCCTGATGGTAGATGAAGGGGTAGCGTGCCGACCGCGATCACATCAACCTTTGATCCGTTTCCCACGCGCATCGTCACCTCGTTCTTCGCTAGCTTCCGTTTATTCTGCAGCACCTGTTTTGAGTTACAAATATGAGCAACTGAACCAGTATCAAATACCCAGGCACTACTACGAGTACTAGTGAGATACACATCAATAACATGTATATCGGATATACCTTTCTTCTTGATGTTGCCGTTCTTCAAATCCGCCAAGTACTTTGGGCAATTCCGCTTCCAGTGACCTTCTCCCTTGCAGTAAAAGCACTCAGTATCAGGCTTAGGTCCAGCCTTGGTCTTCTTCGTCGGCGCGGTAACTTTCTTACCACCCTTCTTGAAGTGTTCCTTTTGCTTAGACTTGCCTTTCTTGAATTTTGTGGTCTTATTGACCATCAACACTTGGTGCTCTTTCTTGATCTCCACTTCTGCAGATTTTAACATAGCAAATAGTTCTGGCAACTGCTTGTTCATGTTTTGCATATTGTAGTTCATCACAAAGTTCTTGTAACTTGGTGGTAGTGATCGGAGGACACGATAAATCCCCAAAGCATTAGGAATCACTATACCCAAGCTTTGAAGTTTGTTTGCGTGCCCAGACATCTTAAGCACATGCTCACTGACGGAGCTGCCCTCTTCCATCTTGCAGTTAAAGAACTTTTCAGAAACCTCATAGCTCTCAATTGCCGCGTGAGTCTCAAAGATCAATTTGAGATCACGGACAATATCATGTGGGTCTGAATTCTCAAACCTTTTCTGAAGCTCCGATTCTAAACCATACAAGATAACACACTGAACTATGGAGTACTGAGTCTTCCGAGCGAGGTAAACATTCTTTACTTCATCGGTAGCAGTAGCTGCAGGGGGGTCACCCAGCGGTGCATCCAGCACATAGGTCAAATTACCAGCTGTGAGGACAATCCTCAAATTGTGGAACCAATCCGCGAAGTTGCTTCCATTGTTTTTCAACTTTTCTTTCTCTAGGAATGCATTAAAATTGATGGTAGGGGCCGCCAATGATCTACAACATATTTGCAATAGTTTAGACTAAGTTTATGACAAATTGAGTTCTAATTAATAGTTAAATTAATCTAGGTGAACTCCCACTCAAAACAATATCCCTCACATTGTTTTAGTGATCACACGAACCAAATCCACCACATCAACACTGATCATCACGAGAGTTGATATAGTTTCAATGGCGAACAATCGACATGTTCATCATATCTACTATATGATTCATGCTTTACCTTTCGGTGATCCGTGTTCCGAGACCATGTCTGTACATGCTAGGCTCGTCAAGATCAAACCTTAGCTTCCGCATGAGCAAATCTGGCTTGCTCACGTTGTATACACTTGCAGAATCTAACACACCCGATCATCACGTGGTGCTTCGAAACAACAAGCTTTAGCAACGGTGCTAACTAAGGGTGAACACTTTATAACTTGAAATTCATGTGCATGAGGGATCATCTTATAATGCTACCGTCATCAACTAAGCAATACAAGATGCATAAAGGATTAACATCACATGCAATTTATAATATGTGATATGATATGGCCTTTCTTCTTTGTGCTTCCGATCTCCATCTTCAAGCACGAACATGATCTCCATCATCACCGGCATTGCATCAAGGTCAATGACGCTTCTCCATGGTTGTCGTCCACCGGCTTCAACTATTACAACTACTTTGAATAGACACGCGGGTCTTAACAAAATTAAAGACAACCATATGGCTCCTGCCGGTTGCCAACTTACAATAAGGAACATTGCATACATCAAATATAATCACAATCATGGCCATATCACATCACAACACACCCCTGCAAAACAAAGTTAGACGCTTCTACTTTCTTTGCATGTTTTACGTGGTTTGGGGCTTTCAATAAGTGTCGTTCTAACTTACGAACATGAACCACAACATTGATACTAGTATTGACAATCACCCGTTGTAAATTGAATCTTAACTATGCTGGGAGAAACAGGCACCCGCAAAGCCACTTATGCAATACAAGTTGCATGTCAAGCGTGGAGCAAGTCTCATGAACGATGTCATGTAAGGTTAGCCCGGGCCGCTTCATCCCAACATCCCGCAAGATGCAAAGTACACAAGAAGCAATCGACAATAAAAGCATCAACGCCCACAATGACCATTGTGTTCTACTCGTGCAACAGATCTACATATAGACATGGCTCTGATACCACTATAGGGTTTCGTAGCATGGAAAACAAAAAAATTCTACCGCATACAAACAAACAAGCCAAGATCTATCTACTAGATTGTAGCAACGAGTCGATGGAATAACTCACCCTCGAAGATTCCAAAGTGTTTAACGAGAGCGGATTCTCGTGGGTGATGTAGTCGTACTCTTGCCGATCTCAAGATCGCGTAGACGATCCTTCCGGCGCTGCGTTCCGGCGGCGCTCCCGCAGTCGGTCACACGTTCGGTACTCGACGAAGACCTTCCTCTCCCTTGTTCCAGCAGGCAGCGGAGGTTTTAGCACTCTCCTCGCGATTCCGGCAGCACAACGGCGTGGTACTGGAAGTAGAGGGGAGATCTCGCAGGGCTTCGCCTTAAGCCGGAGCGAGTATGGTGGACTATGAGAGAGCTCCTCGGTGATCTAGGGTTTAGAAACACCAAGGAGGAGGCTTGGCCGGCGGCTAGGGTTAGCTAGGCGGCGGCTTGCCCTAGGGCGGCGGCGGCTGCAGGAGGGCCGGCGGCTTAGGGCTAGGGTTTGCGGGTGGAGGTGTTGGGTGCTAGGAGGGGCAGCCCTGCCCCTCCTTATATAGGTGGAGGGGCCACGCCAGGGGAGGGGATTCCCTCCCCAACTCGGTTTCCCAAGGGGGCCGGCGGTGGAGGGGAGGAACTCCTCCCTAACTCGGTTTCCACCTTCCCCTCCACTTCCCAAAATAGCCGTTTGACTTTTCAAATTGGCGTTTGACTTTTCAAACTAGGATTTGATTAAACCCTTTATTTTGTTCAGCGATGACACCTAGTACATGATGCAATCATTCCAACTTGGTATGACACATTCATGTACCCTTCCCCTTCGGAGTGCCGGACATTCCGGAACCTTCTAGAACATTCCCAACGAAAACACCGGAACCATTCTCCAACCCCGAAACAGGACTTTCCTTATATGAATCTTATTCTCCGGACCATTCCGGATCTCCTCGTGATATCCCGGATCCCATCCGAGACTCCGAACAACATTCGGTATCTTTCTCATCATTCCATAACTACTCAAACAACGTCGAATCCTTAAGTGTGTCTCCCTACGGTTCATGAATTATGCGGACATGATCGAGACACTTCTCCGAACAATAACCAATAGAGGAATCTGGAAATTCATATGGCTCCCACATATTTCTACGATTACTTTGCGATCGAATGAACCACTTACATACGATACCAATTTCCCTTTGTCTCATGATAGTTTACTTATCCGAGGTTATGATCGTCGGTATCTCTGCATACCTAGTTCAACCTCGTTACTGATAAGTACTCTTTTCTTGTTCCCGTGATATGTGATCCCTTGTGAGCCAGTCACATGCTTGCAAGCTAATTGGATGACATTTCACCGAGAGGGCCCAGAGTATATCTATCCGTCATATGGATGGACAAATCCCACTCTTGATCCATGTGTCTCAACCAACACTTTCTGAACACTCAATGCCACCTTTATAGCCACCCAGTTACGGTGTGGTGTTTGATGTCATCAAAGCATCCTTCCGGTGAAGGTGATATGCATGACCTCATGGTCAAAGGAATTAGGTTACTATGTATCAGAAAGCATATAGCAATTGAACTATTAAAATGACTTGATCTTTATGCTACGCTTATCTATAGGAGTATGTCCACCATATCATTCTCCTAATGATATGATCTTGTTGCTAATAACATCTCGATGTTCATGATAGGGAAACCACAATCATTTATTAACCAACAAGCTAGTATTATAAAGAGGCTTTACTAGGGACTCTATTTTAGTTTACAAATCACACAAGTATTAATGTTTCCTTGTTAATACTATTATAGCATGAATGTAAACATTTATCATAAACACAAAGATATAATAATAACTACATTTGTTATTGCCTCTAGGGCATTTCTCTAACAATAGCTTCTAGTAAAATTAACAAACATGAGTTTCGACTTTATCTGCAAAAAAAAGTCATGCCATGGTAAAAAGGCCGTAACTTTTGCATACGATATCGAAAAAAATCGTATAATATACCAAAATGACGAGAACGAGATTTCGCATCTGCTCGCAACCACCCCAGGTCGTTTAGCGATTTTTTAGATTTTCAAAATTCGAAAAGAGTAAAAAGTTATGGTCAAAAGACCGTTTTTTCCTGCAGAAAAAAAAATAGAGGGCGACTTACCCGTAGCGCACCACCACCTAGTGCGCCACGGATAAGCTTGGGAGGGATTCAAATTTCGAATCTCCACCCCGCCCACCTACCCCTATTCCCTCCCTCTTCTCCTTTTCATTCTCCTCCCTCCTCCTTTTCCTTCTCTCTTCTCCTCCTCCTTTTCCTTCTGTCTTCTCCTCATCCTCCTCCTCCTTTCCTTCTCCTCCTTCCCTTGCACTGACGATGGCGACGGTGGCCTTCTCCTCCTCCTTTCTTCGGCATCCTCCTCTCCTTGCAGTGACGATGGCGATGGCGGCGGCGACCTTCTCCTCCTCCTTACAGTCACGACGGCGACGACCTTCTTCCTTGCGGCCTCCTCCTCCTTGCAGTCACGAAGAGCGACGACGAGCTCCGACGACCGCCGACGACCTCCTTCTCCTTGCGGCGACCTCCTCCCTTCTCCAGCCACACCTCCTTCTCCCTCTCTTCCTTGATGCCGACAAGGAGTAGCACGGCCACGGCCTCCCGCACCTCCCTGCGGTGGTAGGTCGTGGCCATGGCCACCATGCTCCAGCGAGGCGACACGACGGCGGTGATACGGACCCGATTGCTTTTGCAATTCAAAACGAGGGTGTGTTTTTTATTTATTTTTTATTTATGAAAAAAACATCCGTGGCGCACCTGTACCCCTACCCGTGGCGCACCTGGTAGTGCGCCACGCCTATCTCGATATAACTGTGGCGCACCATGAAGTGCACCACGGCTACGGGATAGCCGTAGCGCGAGGCCCGTGGCGCACTGCTAGTGCGCCACGGAAGGCCTTTTCAGGTGCGCCACGAATAGGCGTTTTTCTAGTAGTGACTCCCTTGAGTAATGACCAGGCTGACCACAGGAGTAACAGGTAACTCCAGTGTGAGAACCAGCAGGAGGATGATAGTTTGATCCACCAGTATTTGACTATGGCTAACGATAAGCATTGCCAGATGACTTGGGTGCATAAGGGGCACGAGGCACATCACTATATGGAACAAAGATACGGTAGTTCTTATTACCAGAGGAAGAAGCACGAGAATTTCCTTATTCACGCTTCTGAGAGACTTCCATGTCCTTCCTTCCATGCTCCAGAGTAAGAGCCTGGTTGTGCAAGTCCTGGAAAGACTGGAACTTGAAGGGCACCAACTCATAGCAAAGTGCAGGGTTAAGTCCCTTACGGAACAACTCTTGCTTATCTTCATCATTGGTCACATCCCTAGTTGCATAGCGAGCCAGGCGAGTAAACTCACACCCATAGGTTTCAATATCCTTGCGCCCCTGAGTCAGATCCAGAAACTCCCTCCTTTTGAGATCCATGATGGGCTTACGGATATAAGAGGCACGAAATTCTACAACAAACTCCTCCCAGGTAACAACATGTCCCTGAGCTTGCAGATTCAGAAAACCTTCCCACCAAACACCAGCCTCACCTTCCAGTTGATAGGTGGCGAAGTTGACACGGTCAGTGGGACGGACATGAAGAGCACTAAACTTGCGCTCTATGGTGCGGAGCCAATCATCAGCTTCAAGGGGCTCCTTCGAGTGGGTGAATATTGGAGGAAAAGAGAGGATGAAATCTCCAAGTGTGACACAGTCGTCAGGACGACGTTCAGTGTTCTACACCACACACTCTAGAAGGCATTAATTCCTCAAACGGTTGGTCTCAATGTTGCTGAGAACCTCGGCCATTGTGGGAGGTGGCAGAAGTTCCTGATCAGAATTGTTGTTTGCTCGACGGCCAACAGAACCACGAGTACCAGACGACATCCTGAGGAGAAAACAAAACCATGAGAATGGATTCACCAAGAAGGGTACAACAGAGGATGGCAAAAACCATATCAAAAGATCATGGTAGAGGTGAACATGTGGATGAAAATTATATCAATGCATTAAGTATGGGAGTAGAACAAGCATACGAAATGTATAAGCTATCAACTAGATACAAACCATAACAATGGAATGCAAGCATGATATGATACCAACAAGTCACAAAAGAATTGAGAGCGGGATTAGAGGCATCCTTAGCAAAGTTGAAAAACAATGCTTCAGTTGCACATATTTATCTTGGAAACTCTGAGCCTTGCAACCAAGTACGGAGTACTAGGGAAAACAACCCAAACCCGTATATCCTAAAAGTTTGAAATGTTAGACGAGAAGTGAAAACTTTGCAAAGCAAACGAGATAAGATAAATCGGCAATAAAACAACCTTGGATAAGGAGTAAAAAGAGTCATATTCAGAGTTTTGCAAATAATTTTAGCTTTCAAATAGTTTTCTCAAACTCTAGACTCAACATCGACCAGCTAGAAGGGTTTCCTGCAGGCAGTCCTGCTTTGATACCAAAATCTGTCACGACCCAGGATCAGGGCTAGGCAAACACCAGATCCTCATATGATATAAGCCTAACCTAAATTCCAAAACACGCAGGGAAAGATCGGTAACATTACAGAACATACAAACCATACATTAATAAGGTAAACTCTTAAGAGAGTTACAAACCAGTCATACAAGCCAGGAGTCATAGACTCATCGTTACAACAAACAACAGAAGCAAACAAGTTGTTCTAAACAACAAACTTAGCAAAGGGCCTAGGAGGCCTTTAACAGAAGTAGCGACCCTTCCATAGATCCTAGGCTGTTGCCCGGGAACCCCGACTACTCGTCGACCTCGACGTAGAAACCACCTTTAGTTGGAGTAGCTTCATCTGTAGAAAACATCAACAAAGCAAGGCTGAGTACAGGGTGTACTCTGCAAGACTTATGGCTAGTGGAGTTATTTTGCATAAAGCCATCTGTTGTTTTCAAAACAAGACGGAGAAGAAACTCGTCTAGTCAGATCATTTTCAAAAGGGGATAAGAAGACTACAACTCTAGATCTTCGGAGTCATCTTCGATATCCACCAAGAACCATCATCAACTGAATCTCTCTTCCCGGAATACCCCCTCAAACAACCCCGAGGAAGTACTCCGGATCTCACATTAGTTGACAAGTTTTAGCATTCGGTTATAGTTCTCTATGATCTTCACGTCCGTTCCCAAGTAGTCCATAACCGTGGACACGGCTTTTCGAAAAGATTAATAACCCTGCAGGGGTGTACAACTTTACCCACACGTACCAACTGATTCTTAATGCCAAATTATTAGCCCTCTTCCTTGGAAGGCCGGCAGAGAGTGGTTGACCACGACCTTTACCTTGCTTTCGCCGAGACCATGAGTCACGCACTAAGGAGATGCCGTCGTAATGGGTCGAGTCCCGAAGTCGGTCCCTAGCGATGTGAATAGGGTTTGAGATTACGGATGCCGAGCATCTCCCATTCCCTTCCACGCTTACCTACTTGTATGAATGCACCTCCTTCACCTCCATTCAAGAACAACCAAGATGCATATGTCGAATGGAAAGCCCGAACTATGTGACTCATGGAATCTACTAGGCAAGTTAGTTGGTCGAGGGGGTTTCTAGGCCCCCGAGTGGTTGTACGCTCGTCTTGGTTCAGGAGGCAAGAACATCGGGTCCTAGGGGTGGCAAGTATGGGACTACAAAAACCACAACACACGTGGCCTCCCATACAAACCTTAGCATGTTTAGTATTCATCTCTGATCACATCACCACATCCTACCATACTAGATTCATTCGCATCTCCGGTGCATCACCTGAATAATCAGCATTGGACCACTAAGTATGGCTAAGCTTGACTGAACTGTGGCACTAGCGACGCTCATAAGCCAGACCCTAGTTATGCTAGGAGCAGTGGATCAGGTATTTAGTTCACAAGGGAAAACATGCATCAGATAGGACCACTCTATATACTAATAAAAGACTGTTGAACCGAATGCATATGACAAGAATGAAATACTTTGTAAACATAGGATTCATATATATGAGTGGGGCTTCGCTTGCCTTGTCTGTTGTTGGACTGGTACTGCTCTTCGGTGGCGTTGACTTCAGCCTCGGGTTCGGTTCCTATTCGCAAGAACCAATCACCGGAAAAGAGAAAGCAACACTCAACACATGGCATGTGCAATTCTCATACAATATGGATGATATGACAAGTTAAATAGTGTTGAAATAAACCCTAGAATATGCTTGATCATTTTAAAACGGGGTCCAAAAGGTCCAAACCCTAGAACAGGGGGATCCTCGGAATCACCTATGAGGTTCAATTGGTTCTTCTAATTAAACTTGCCATCAAAGTTAGTTAACAATGTAAGATTATAGCTTAGTTCGATAGGTTTCATTTTTCTGAACATTTTGGTATATTATACATATTTTTATGACTCATAAATAATTAGTTATTAAATTTACAATATTTATTCAATTTCTAGATTTATTTAAACCATTTAAAATGATTTATTGCGTCACTGTGACTTCAGCAGACCCTAACCTAAACTTTTCTCACCACGGCAGAGGCTAGCCGCACTGGATGACAAGTGGGGCCTTGGCCACGCGGGCACCACGCGGCAGCCATGCGGGCACCACGTCACCACGACGGGCAGCGCGACAGACGGTGGCTGGCGGCGACGCTAGAGAGCGCGCGGGGCTGCGGGGATACGCACGTTCGAACCAGTTCATCGCGGGGAACCTGAAACGGGCGGCACCGCTAGATAGAGGTCATCGGAGCGTCGTCTGCGACGACGTCCGACGGCGGCGGACGGCGAGCTAAGGCACGGGCTCGAACCAGAGGGAGAGGGGAGGATTAAAGGGGTCCTAGAGGATCGTGAGCTCACCGTCGACGCGTGAGTGACATCGGCGAGGACGGAGAAGCTCGAGAGCGTCGGTAATGGCGACGGCGAACGACGTCGGAGGCGATAGAGACGGATTCGATGGCGATGATTGGAGTCACGCGGTGTCGATTCCTTCGGCGGGGTTGCTCGCAACGTCAAGGCGGAGCTTCCCGGAGCAACGGTGAGGCTCGGGACGGCCTCTAGCGGCGGCACGAGGCGGCTAGGGTTTTGGCAGAGGAGAGGAATACGAGAGGGAGGTCGAGGGAGAGAGGGGAAATGGATGAGGGCAAGAGAGACGTGCCGCGGTGGTTCTTATCCACCCCGTAGCTCGACGGACGGCCGGGAGAAGGCGGTGGCAATCGACGGCACCGGCGGTGACAGGCAGCTCCCTGCCTGTCTGGAGGAAGACGACGGGGAACATGGTGAAGGGGTACGCGGGCTGGGGTGGGCTTCTGCTGGGTCGCGAGCTGCGCTGGCTGCTGCGCGCGTGCGGCAGAGAGGGAGGGGAGGAGAGATGGGCTCGGCCCAGTAGCTAGGTTATGTTAGATTTTTTTGTTAAACCTTTTTCTTTTCTGCTTTCTAATTTCTGTTTGTATTTTCAAACTCAACTCTGTTTTGAATATTTCCAAATTACAGAAACTTTTATATAATATCTGAAAACACTAAGGGGCCCTCAACACTATTTGGGCTCCATTTGTTTTGATAGTTTCCAAAATATGAAAACCATTTGAATGTTTTGAGAGGAAACAAAATTAGGGTTTTATTTGTGTTTGTTTGTTTAAACCAAGGTGCAAGTATAATGCATGCATGCAATGCCCAAACATGTCTTTATTTTATACTACACAAAATGGTGGTATGTTACAATGGTAGGGATTGGATGAGTTATATCATGTAATCGAATAAGATTGTTAGGGCATAGTGCCTAGTATCTCTTGTGCTATTTGACTTTGTTGCAACTTGTTGTGCTTAATGCTTGTCACTAGGGCCCGAGTGCCATGATCTCAGATTTGAACTTATTATTGAATAATCTTATCTGCAAGTTGTGTACACATATCATTGTCCGGATCCAAAGGCCCCAAAGTGACAATAATTGGGACAACCGGAGGGGGTGGCTGTGGTGCGAGGATCACATGTGTTCACGGAGTGTTAATGCTTTGCTTCGCTGCTATATTAAAAGGAGTATCTTAATTGCCAGTAGTTCCCTAGTGGCCCCGCTGCCACGGGCTGGCTGGACAGAAGATGTTGTGCAAGTTCTCATTGCGAGCACGTGTGACTATATTTGTACACATGCCTAGGATTGTTTAGTACTTGGATGCTTGTTATTATTGATCAGCAATGCCCTAGTTCTTTGAAGTTCCATGTTTAGACTCGTCCATGCAGCGACCGTCATCCATCCTTATGCCTACCGCACTCGAATCCTACTGTTACCGTTACTGTTACTATTGCTCTTGTTTCACTGTTGTTGTTGCTGATGTTGTTGCTTTGCTGTTGCCACTATGAACGGTTACTACGGATAAACTTCTGTGAGCAAGAACTATTTCCAGGTGCAGCTGAACTGACAACTCGGTTGTTAAGGCTTGCAAGTATTCTTTGGCTCCCCTGGTGTCGAATCAATAAATTGGGTAATACTACCAGCGAAGACTGTTGTGATCCCCTATACTTGTGGGTCATCACCATGAGCAACTCAGTTAAGTGTTAACCGAGATGATCGACTAAGAGTTACTCGGATGAATCACTTATCTTGGATATAGAAGAGAGTCAAACTATTTAAGGGATGACATCTATTCGCCTATAGTTCAACAAGGTATATCATGAGGAAAAAGGGACTCGGACGTAACTTGCATTGGAAAGGCATGTCGTTATGACTCTTTGGTACTTGGGAGTCGGCACATTCTGCTAGGAGCCGCTACCGATTGATCGATTGCGAGTCAGACTCCAATCGTGTCCAAATTGCCATGAGCCTGTGGGGTCACATACTTAAGAGCAGGAAAAAGTTCAGATTGGATCTGAACTAGAAATCCGTTTGGGTTGGACCTGAACCGGATATGGACTAAATCAGTGAGTTAGACTCACATTGACTAATATGAGCTTTATTGAATGGGCCACGAGTGAGTGGATCCCACTTCCACTCTCTATATATACTGGGGCACACATACCTAGAGAGGTGTTGTGATTAGGTCAATTCCATACGTTGGAACCCTAGCTCTAGTTCAGTCTGGACGCTATATTGAACCTAGCAGTTCACTAACGGTGCTCCTCCTTATACGTGTGGATACTAGCGGCAGTGTTGTACGATCATCATCACGAAGATCGTGATTGGATCAGATCATGAGGACTTCACTGCATCAACTGACGCACTACATCAGTAATCCGCAACTATGTGTCTAGTGGTAACTCTCGTGGCTTATCTGCATAACTAGATCTTAGGATAACCACGTAAGGGAAATTTTTTGTTTTATCTCTACGTGACCCAACAAAAAACCCTACCATAGATACATTCTCCTTGAGACACTTCATATTTTGTCTCTTTAAAAATCACGTAGAGACATTTTTCATCATAGAGGCATTTTTGAGACAGTTAAGGACGTGTCTCAAATATTGAGACATAATTTAAGACAAATTTTTGAAGGAATAAAAATATCATTTTAGAGACAACTTTTGAGGCATTCTAAATTGTCACAAAAATTTATATATAGGCAATCATTGAGACACATTGTAAAATGTCTTTAATTTTATATAAACTTATAAAGACACTATTTGAGGCATTTGCTTGTTGTCTAGAGGCATTTGTTTTAAGTCTTAGTCCTGCAGTACTCAAAATAAATACATTCTATGTATAAACAATACCTTATTTAAGGTTAAGATGGTTATATGAATAAGTCTTATCATTAAGGTCAAGAGTTCAAGTATTGCTTTAACATGTTTTTCATGGTATTTTTTACTCTACATGTAGAGACATAATATAATGCCTCGTTATTGTGTCTTACAAGATGTATAGAAATTATCACTAGTGTCCTTAACAAATAAGAGATAGTGCATATAGCGAAACTTTTGAGACAATGTGTAAAATTCCTCTGTAAGTATGTAAAGATAATAAGTGTCTCTACAAGACCAAAATAGTGCCTCTACGAGCCAGATCTCTTGTAGTGCACCTTTCCAACACCACTATCACACTTTATATTTTTTGTAATTTATTATTTGGAAAATACAAAAAAAATTCTTCACTTGCACACACAAAAAACCTAAAAACAACTATCATTTTATTGTTTTTACTTTGCTTGCCTAGTTTTTATTTGTATTATTTTATTTGTTATTTCATATTACTAATATAAAACCTTGTGCTTGACAACCACATGTTGGAGTTGGGGACACAACACAAAACTTTGGTTTTTAGGTTGCTTGAAGAGGAGAGGAAGAATAAATCTCTAAGACAATTCCCGTGACTTCGATATAAACCCTCCAGTCATCCTTGTGAGGAAAAGCCACTTGCTACAACACTCTGCGAGTCCCAACAAATTGGTACATGGAGTTGTTGCCATCAAGAGCTAGAGTTTTTTTCCTTTTATGTGGAAGAAAGGTGAGAATAATTCGGAAGATGGTGATAATGGGAAGTACTCTGATGATATTATGGATACATCTGAACCGGGTCATGGTTTTCAGAATAATGGGGTTGATTCGTCTTTAGGTTTACAGGGATAGGTGAACTCGACTTCGTCTTCATCAGGACATCATGTGGTCATTGTTGTCATGGTGTTTAATGCCAATCCTACTACCCCTTGTGGCATGGAACTTCTAGCCCATGACGATGATGGGAGGTCGCAGATGGTGCCGCTGGTGCTCGACCAGGCGGGGTTGGCTCTAGAGGACATCGACCACGCAGGGCAGGCCCAGGTGGGTCAGCCGCTGCCGGCTAGATCACAGGTGGCCACTGAATATGGTGGGCCGCTATCACCTGGTGGGATGACCAACGGAGCGGTGGATGCTGCAATTGGTGTTGTTGTGTCTCAGGCGGGTAGGGTGGCGGAGGAACCTCCCTTCCTGGCCTAGGAGAGGCCAGCAGGCCTGCTGGACCCGGCGTTGGCCCGGGTGGGCCTTTCTGAGGTTGGTGGTGGATTGATCTAGGAGGGATCGACACTGCCTTTGGTTGATGCGAATACCTCTCTAGCGGATGGTGGCTCCCCTGCAGCTGCGGCATGGGGGTACACCATCCAGGAGGAGTTCTCGCCATGGGGTTGATGCCTCTGGTGCATCAGCCACTGATGAAGATTCCCATGTCAAGGCAATGCGGCGCAAGGCAGAAAGGAATCTTGATCCGTTTGGTATAAAGAGTTCTTATAAGTCATTTCTATCGTTTTCTACCCATGTTATCAATTCAAAGTTATCCAATGTAGGCGTTAGCTTGGGTAGATCTGATAAGGACACTAGTACAAACTCGCTACTTAGAGACGTCAATTTCCCATAGGCCTTAGATGTTTCCTCGTTCCGGCTCAAGTGCATAGCATATAAGAGCGCACCACCTTAGCCGGTTTTTCTTTGTGGCTCTAAGATACGCGACCTCAGATGGTGCAAAAAACCAAATGCCTCTAATGTCTACAAACTAGGTACGGGCAATATTTCTGACCGCTTGTAAGAACTCTTCAACCTCAGATGTCCTATACTATGGACCGTCTCGAATAGTGAGGTGACCTGAGTAGGATTTTAACAAAGACCGTCTCTAGATCTAGTGTGCCTCGAAGCGTATTTTTAAATTGACCGTATACAGTGTGTGTAAACCATTTTAAATAGTAGCATGCTAATTCGAACTCGATCATAGCTAACATGACATATAATCATAATTCAGTAGCCAGATAGACAGATTAACTCAAGAACTTATAGCATCTCGATCGCGGTAACATTAGCTAGATAGTTGGGGAAATCCATACAAATTTAGCCATTACACATTATGGTAGTACATACAAAGTATAGTCCATAAATCAATCAGAATAGCATAATTAGTACTCTCTAACAAACTAGCATTGCATTTATAATGGGCCGCCCGATGGTACTTGTTGAACCATAATATGTACCTCTCCATTATGTTTTTCATCAGAGAAAAAAGGACAATGCTATCTTTAGTCGTGAAGTCGTCACAACTGCATTTGACCTATGGACATCAGAGCAAAAAAAGGACAATGCTGGCGAGCTCCTATCTTCATCCTAACCATCTTTGGCTTTTTGCTCTTCATTTGCCAAACATGGACATCAATAGGTTCATCAAGGAGATTCTTTAGGTATTTTCTTGTGAACTCAACTCTAAATGTCTGGGAAAGTATAGAGAATTGAAGAATTAGAATGCTTGTGATTACTAGAAGTATTTAAATATCACAGGGTCGCTTGTTGTTGATATCATTATCAAGAATATATCATCTTACCAGCTTGCACTTCTTTTTCATAACAGATGAATAGGGCAGCCTGTAGATGTACTACTTTATTTCTGGTGGAAATTCGGGTTCACACCAGTCTAAGAGGAAGTCTACATGAACTTGCTTATCAAAATCAGTGTCCCCCTTGTGTTGAGGCCCTGATGCAACTACAAATCAATAACTACCGTCTAAACGCATACAAAACAGATGGCTGCAATTTTGATGTTCTTTTGATACCTCTAAAATCAATCCTCTTGATGGTCTCTTCATCCGATGACTGGAATTCAAAACCACCAAAGATAGCATCATTGCATCGTCACTGCAGGTTCCCATTTATTAAATAGATACATACTGAGCATCTTAATACAATCAAGATACAAAGAGATCAATGAAGTGACAATTAAATCTCTATTGCTAGAAATGACAATTGCAGATTTTGAGATTTATAAAAGGGGAAAAGAGTTGGGACAGATGCATGATGCCTGGGGGAGGCTCTCCGACTGCGCCGTCGGGTCTTTGCAGCTCGGTAACCTGGTCTGATCCTTAAAATCGATAAGCAAATTGGCAAATTCCATGGAAAGATTCCTAAATCGATGCTGCTGATTTAGGGTTTTGGGGGTTTGATGGTGCTCGACAGGGAGAAAAAGGTCGAAGTTGTGTCCCCGGCAACGGCGCCAGAAAACTTGTTGATGCGCCTATGTGGAACACTTCGTTGGAAACCCCAAGAGCAAGGTGTGAAGCAGCAAGCAGCAAGTCTTCCCTCAATAGAGACCGAGGTTATTGAACCAGAAGGAGGAAGGAAACATCACACAGGTGTTGGAAGTAACACGGAGACCTGCACAACACAAACTCGAGACTTTCTCCCAACGAATCAGTGAGGTTGTCAAGCTCACCGGTTTGCTGTAACAAACGATTAAACATATGGTGTGGAAGGTAATGGTTTGCAGCAAGTAAACAGTAACAATGGAAGATGTATCAATGGTAAAGATTGGATCGGGGTCCATAGTTCACTAGAGGTGCTCTCCTTATATAAACAACATGGCATGAAGGCTAAACAAATTACAGCGAGGCAATTGAAAGGAACTAAGCAAGGCATAACAATGCAATTACTATCCCTAAAGATCCTATGAAGTTGATTGGGCAATACAACAATATACATAGACCGTCATCCAACTGCATCTATGACTAGAAGTCCACCTTCAGGTTATCATCCGAACCCCCTCAAGTATTAAGTTGCAAGCAACAGACAACTGATTTAAGCAAAGTGTGTAAGGTAAACAGTCCACATGTTCCATGAACAAGAGACCGTTGTTTTCTCCCTAGTAGCAACAACACATTCACAACTAAAGAGATTATTGTCACTTCCCTTGGAAACTAGAGGCATGAACCCACTATCGAGCATAAATACCCCCTCTTGGAGTCACTAGCAGCTACTTGGCGAAGATAACCACTAGCAACAAAGAGAATGCAAGATCATAAACAACACAGACATGATAGAATCATAAAGATAAAACCATTAATCAAACCAACATAATAATCTCAATATCCATCGGATCCCCGCAAACACAACATGCATGATTACAAATAGAATAGATCTTGATCATGAACGGAGCTCACAAGATCTATATATGAAAGCACAAAGGAGGAGATACAACCAGCTATCTACTACATGGACCCATAGTCTACTCACGAATCATACCAGAGAGAAGGCCTCCGGGATGATCTCCCCTCCGGCAGGGTGCCGAGAAGAACTTCAGATCCCCCCCCCCCCCCCGATCTAGGGACGGTGGTGGCGGCGGCTACAGACGGTTTCGTGGATTTCTAATCGGGTACCCAGGGTTTCTGCATCGGGGGCTTCTTATAGGCGAAGGGGCGAGACCGGGAGGCGGCCAGGGCCACCAAACCCTATCCAGGGGCGGGCCCACCTGCCCCCGTGCCTGGGGTGGGTCTGGCCCCCCTGGCCGTCCCCTCCGGCTCTCCTCTGGACTTCTTGTTCCCCACGGAAAGTAATTGACTTTGACGTTTGTCCCGTCCAATTCCGAGAATATTTCTTTACTAACTTTTCTGAAACCAAAAACAGCAGAAAACAGGCATCTAGCACTGTTGCAACTTGTTAATAGGTTAGTACCAGAAAACATGTAAAAAGCACCTCAAAGTGTGGACAAGTAAAGCAAAGTAGATACAAAACAAGCATGGAGCATAAAAAATTATAGATACGTTTCCAACGTATCAGCATCCCCAAGCTTAACTCCTTCTCGTCCTCGAGTAGGTAAGTGATAAACAGAATAATTTTTGAGCTGACATGCACCCTCACAATAAAGATCCAACCATTTGCAAGCATTGAAAGTTGGGATCAAAGAACTCTAAAAATGTGCATGAAAGATGGAGTTCTAACAATAAGACATAGTAACTATGCATGCAACATGGCAAGCTACAAACAAAGATCATGAATAATATGCATTGAAAAACGTTTGTTTGTTTCACATGCAGAAAACATAACATAGTGGCAATCACCTTGTCCCTCATAGAGTAGAAATATAATGCATAGGACACCAGCAAAGTTCACAAGGGTGACTATAAACAAATAGCACAAGAACAAGTAATATCACAATATGCACCAATTAATAAGCTTTGGAACACTGCACACAGAATGACAACTATGCTCTCTTAATGGTGCTTAAAGGTAGAAGGTGGAGACTCAATAATGGTGGAAGAAAGGCCTTTTTGTAAAGGAGGCAGGGATTACAAGTTTCAAAAAGAGCTTCAAAAAATTATGGTACTTGTTAGCTTTCATCCCTTATTGCCCCTATCATAAGCATCTTGAAGTGGTTAAGGTTAAAGTGGCAAAGCTAGAGTACATGCTTGACGAAGTATAAGTAGGCAATCTCATGCCCCTTGAATACGAGGGCCACACCTCATGCATAGTCAACTTTGGGTCCAGGTAAGTTCTTGTCACTCTAAGTATTTGCATATCATTGAGAACCGCTAACTGGGTACCCCTTGCACATGGTACATGAGCTTTCCCATAACCAAAATGACAAGGCAAGCAGACAATGAGCATCTCAGCAATCTTTTTATTTACCATATGCATAGCTTTTTATTGAGGATGTTTCATAGATAGATCACTATGGTGATGCTGCAAGTTTCCACCATGATTAGGCATGGCTTAGGCTAGCGGCCCAGGCGTTTCTCTAACACAGAATACAAACTACATGGACTTACAAGTCCCCTCTTTATTTCACACCGGTGACATCCATAGACAAAAGAACATGATATTAACTGAGTACAACAAGGTACAAGTGCAATGTTGAAAATGTTCCCCGTGACAGCACGGTTCTGCTAATTCCATCTTATAAGTGCAAGCATATACAACAAAGTTGTCACAATGGTTCAAGTTTATTAGGGGCAAAGAATATAAAGTGTGCCATCAAGTTCGTGAGGGCTTTAATCACTAAGTTTTCACATAACAAAATAGTTTTTAATTGGAAGATAGATGAAAACAAGAATATACTTGGAATGGTGTAACACACCATGCATAGGATTTTATAGTGTACACTTTGGAATAACTTGGTTTCTTGGGAGTTGGAAGTATGAGTAGAACTTACTCATACAAGTGGATGCTAGCAAAAGACCGGGAGAAACCAACTAAGAGAGCAATAATGGCCATAATTATGCAATGCAATAAAGCAAACTAATCAAAGCAAAGAGTGGTACTACAAGTCAAGGACTAAATGATCATAGAGGCTAATGGTGACTTGTCATAGTCATAACATGGTGTGAGCATGTACCAAGTCAACCCAAGCAAAACATCAAAGGAGAATAGCATAATACTATGCTTTTGCATGCTAAAACAACGCATAATTTCTTCAAGGCACACTAAGCAATCCCAATTGTTTGGAACAAGACATGATAAATCAATAATCACTAAGCATAATGCTAAAACAACACCTAGCATGTCATGCTAAAGTCTAAGTCACAGTCAATGCAAGCTTCTCTTGCATTTCAAGCAAGAACTTACTACTCCTTTCCAAACACCAAGCAACCTTATTTGCAAAACAACACAGCGAGAACGGGGGTCCAAACTACTAAAGCAAACTAAACAAACTAAGAAAAGCAAACGAAAACTAAGACGCTCCAATAACAACACAACTGTGCATGAAACAATAAAAACCAAGTGTCTAGACCGACCTGAGCTTTTTATTGATGAAGAAGGGGATGCATTAGGCATCCCCAAGCTTTGACGCTTGTACCTCTTGGATATTTATTGGGGTTACACCATGGTGGCATCCCCAAGCTTGAGATTTTTTCCATTCTTCATCTCATTGCATCATTATCTCTCTACACGTGAAATTTTTCCTTCATACAAAACTTCACACAATCTTCATTAGCAACATTAGCTTATTCAAAAGATATTAGACCACTGGCAAAGCTTTGGAACAGGAAGGCTTTTCACTAAAAACATAATCTACTGTAGTAACTCCTTCAAAAATCTCAATTTACCTGAAGAGAACTCAAAAAGGAATCAATAAGAAGCAAATGCAAATAATGGCAGAAATCTGTCAAAACAGACCAGCAGGGAGAAACTGATTTTTTAGAACATCTTCTGTTGCTCAAATCAAAAATTGTTAAACTAACAAAAGTTATATAACATACTGGGGAATTTATTTGTAAATTTTTAGCTCAATTCGAGTTACAGAGCCTCCTCGCGAATTTTTTTATTGGAGAACAGAAATCTGTTTCGGGACAGCAACTCCCCAAATCTTACTTCCCCCTCATTAGAGGTCATTCTTGGACAAAAAACAAACAAAATGGTTAAGGAGAGTTCATTACTGAAGTAATAAGTTCAAAGACTCAAGAAAACTCTTGGGTTATCTCCCAACAAGTACTTTTCTTTAACGCCTTTAAGTTAGACACGGAAAGTTTGAGAAGATGCTCTCGTAAGAAATTAGAATTGAAGTCAAAGAGAGGATCAAAAAGCAAATTCAAAATACATTTAAGTCTAATCCTCTCCCTATGCATAGGAATCTTGTACACAAATAAATTTTTGAAGAACAAAGTGACATGCATAGGAAGATAAGACAAGAGTAACTTCAAAACTTTCAGCACAAAGAGAGGTGTTTCAATACCATGAAAACTCCTACAACCATACTTTCCTCTCTCATAATAATTTTCAGTAGCATCATGAATAAGCTCAACAATATAGCTATCACATAAAGCATACTTTTCATGATCTATAAACACATAATTTCTATCAAGCTCAAAGATAGTGGGATTAAAACCTTCACAGGTTTTACCCAAAGTAGATATTTCAAAAGCATCCACCCAAACATAACATTCATCCTCCTTTGGTAAGCAAGGGGGACAATCAAATAAAGTAAGAGATAAAGAGTTACTCTTATTAGAAGGTAAACATGGGTAGATCCATTCTTCCTCCTTTTTACCATCACTCTCCTCCTCTTTTTCATCTAAAGAGCTTTCAGTTTAGAAATTTCTTCTTCCATAGGCTCCTGCAAGGCATTAGTCTCTTCCATTTATGGAAAGCACCTATTAAAATATTCAAGAATATAGCCATTGTCTTCATTGTAATTATCAAAGCAAAATTTAAGTATCTCATAAACCTCACATTCATTAGGTGCGTCATCAGTATTTTCAAGCAAACTAGCAAGTTTAAATGCACCCTTGAAAGCAATAAATTCTTCAATTTGTTCCACATCATAAAAGTCATAATTTCCCTTAACATAAGAAGATATGGTAACATTATCGTTATACTCACACTGAAAAGGAAGGTGTTTATACCTCCTACGGAAACAAGATTTATCAAAGCAATAAGTAACATTATAAATAGAGCACACATCTCTAGCAAAAGTATTCAACTTATCAATTTCTTTCCGTAAGTGTTTCCCTTTTTGTGACAAACGGTGTTCCTTATAATAATACTTTTGTTCTTCCGTAAACCCACCTTGCCAATAAGAACTAGTTTCAAAGAGACCATCCATTGATAGAAAGCATGACCAAGCAAGGCAACAACAGACCAGCAACCAGAGTACGAAATAATTTTTTTTTGTATTTTTGAATAGAGAAAACAAACCAAGCTAAACTAATTTTTTTTGGGTTTTTTGGAAAGAGGCAAACAAAACAAAGAAAAAGAAACAAAGCAAACTCAAAACAAAGTAAAGAGAAAGGAAGTAAAGGACTCCCCTAGTGAAGACGTCCTTAGCCTCCCCGGCAACGGCGCTAGAAAACTTGATGGTGCTCGACGGGGAGAATAAGGTCGAAGATGTGTCCCCGGAAACGGCTCCAGAAAACTTGTTGATGCGCCTGTGTGGAGCACTTCGTTGGAAACCCCAAGAGGAAGGTGTGAAGCAGCAAGCAGCAAGTCTTCCCTCAGTAGAGACCAAGGTTATCGAACCAGAAGGAGGAAGGAAACGTCACACAGGTGTTGGAAGCAACACGGAGACCTGGACAACACAAACTCAAGACTTTGTCCCAATGAATTAGTGAGGTTGTCAAGCTCACCGGTTTGCTGTAACAAACGATTAAACGTATGGTGTGGAAGGTAATGGTTTGCAGCGAGTAAATAGTAACAGTGGAAGATGTATCAATGGTAAAGATTGGACCGGGGTCCATAGTTCACTAGAGGTGCTCTCCTTATATAAACAACATGGCATGAAGGGTAAACAAATTATAGCGAGGCAATTGAAAGGAACTGAGCAAGGCATAACAATGCAATTACTATCCCGAAAGATCCTATGAAGTTGATTGGGCAATACAACAATATACATAGACCGTCATCCAACTGCATCTATGACTAGAAGTCCACCTTCAGGTTATCATCCAAACCACCTCCAGTATTAAGTTGCAAGCAACAAACAACTGATTTAAGCAAAGTGTGTAAGGTAAACAGTCCACATGTTCCATGAACAAGAGACCGTTGTTTTCTCCCTAGTAGCAACAACACATCTACAACCGAAGAGATTATTGTCACTTCCCTTGGAAACTAGAGGCATGAACCCACTATCGAGCATAAATACCCCCTCTTGGAGTCACTAGCAGCTACTTGGCCAAGATAACCACTAGTAACAAAGAGCATGCAAGATCACAAACAACACAGACATGATAGAATCATAAAGATAAAACCATTAATCAAACCAACATAATAATCTCAATATCCATCAGATCCCCGCAAACACAACATGCATGATTACAAATAGAATAGATCTTGATCATGAACGGAGCTCACAAGATCTATACATGAAAACACAAAGGAGGAGATACAACCATCTAGCTACTACATGGACCCATAGTCCAAGGTGGAACTACTCACAAATCATACTGGAGAGAAGGCCTCCGGGATGATCTCCCCTCCGGCAGGGTGCCGAGAAGAACTTCAGATCCCCCCCCCCCTGATCTAGGGACGGTGGTGGCAATGGCTACAGACGGTTTCGTGGATTTCTGATCGGGTACCCAGGGTTTCTGCATCGGGGGCTTCTTATAGGCGAAGGCGCGAGACCGGGAGGAGGACAGGGCCACCAAACCCTAGCCAGGCGCGGGCCCACCTGCCTCCGTGCCTGGGGTGGGTCTGGCCCCCTGGTCGTCCCCTCGGCTCTCCTCTGGACTTCTTGTTCCCCACAGAAAGTAATTGACTTTGACGTTTGTCCCGTCCAATTCCGAGAATATTTCTTTACTAACTTTTTTGAAACCAAAAACAGCAGAAAACAGGCATCTGGCACTGTTGCAACTTGTTAATAGGTTAGTACCAGAAAACATGTAAAAAGAACCTCAAAGTGTGGACAAGTAAAGCAAAGTAGATACAAAACAAGCATGGAGCATCAAAAATTATAGATACGTTTCCAACGTATCAGGGTTTGGTTTTCACGCATACCTACGTGGACGGCGAAGGGGTCCTCGGAAGCGAGGGAGACCATCCGCACCGCAGGGTACCGGAGGCGGCGGTGGTGGAGAGGCAGGGGACCAGAGGCGGCGGTGGTGGAGAGGCAGGGACTGGTAGCGGAAGTGGTGGAGAGGCAGGGGACCAGCAGCGACAGTGGACAGTGGTTTGGGCGGGTGGGGAAGAAAAAATGTGGCACATATCTGAAATATTTGTCCAAATATTTTCAGATATTTTCCGCTAGTACTAGCCTCAGATGGCTACAAGTGGAAAATGTCTCTAAGAACATTTGTTCTCCGAATATTTCATATTTTGCCGCCAAGAAAATTCCCTAGATAAGACAACTAGTAGTTTGAAAAAACGTGTCCGGAACTCCGGATATATTCTAAACTCCAACATTTGATTATTCTAAAATTTGAGAATTTTTCATAATTTAAAAGCAAAGAAAGTTCTGTATACATGCTTGCTAGAGTGAAATTGAGTCCCCTAAGACTAAATGAGGTTCATAAATCGAAGTAGAAAATTGGCATAGTACAAACCTTGGATCTTATACCCTGAAAGCATGATGACTCCTAGTGTTCATGCGCTTGGGGGCAGAGCAATAAGGTGCAAGTGTTTTGAATTTGACTAATTCAAATGTCTAATCATGAAGTGAGATCATTTGGTTTCTTAATTACGTATTTTTCACCAATATAACCATTTTTCATGTATTATTTGAAGGAAGTCTGGTTGAGTGAATATTTGGAAATCCGGATATATTGAGAACTTCGGATTTCGTTAATCCTAAATTTAGACACGCTTTCTTGCTAGGTATTTACACATGCCTGCTAGGTGCTTACACACTTAGAATCCTATAGAAATGAAAAAATGCAGGAATCGGTAAGATAAGTTGTTTGATTGCACCGCAAAAAAATGAAGGAAATTTTTATAGGGTTTAGGTATATGTCATAGTTGTCATAGACACAAAGGAATTTTTCCATGAGGTCTCACCTCTTGTTAGAAATTCTATAGGATTGTAGTGTAGGAAATCCATGCATAGAAATTTTGAAGGATTTATTCCTTTGAAACAAACACACCCTATTGGAAAAATTCCTATGGATTGGAATCCTATAGAATTCCTTTGGAAATCCTTTGAATCAAACAATCCCTAAGATACAATGCATTGGAGAGGTTGTTTTTCTTAGGTATTTATAACTCCTATATATGGTAACGTGCTAAGATAGATACACTCCATTGTGAAAGGCCTAAGAGTAAATAAGGTTCATACATAGAAGAAAATATATGGCGTAGTACCTAAGTATCGTGTCTTGGGTAACCTGAAAGGTATATGACTGACTCGTATAGTATGTTCATACACTTGCTGCAGAGCAATAGGGTACAAGTGTTTTGAATTTGAACACGAACAAATTGAAGGAACTCCATATAACGGTTATGCTTCCATTCTTATTAATTCAACCACCAGAGACTACGGATATAGATCAGTGCGACAGCATGATCAGTAATATAATTGAACACGAGAAAATTGAAGGAACTCCATATAAAGGAGTGGATTAATATATAAATGAGGTACTTATAATAGTTGATGCGGCTCAGATCACTATAGAGCTTCCTTGGGAACCCCCAAGAGGAAGGTACGATGAGTACAGCAGCAAGTTTTTCCCTCAGTAAGAAACCAAGTTTATCGAACCAGTAGGAGGAAGGAAATGACCCAAAGGTGTTGCTAGAAAATTGGAAACCTGCACAACACAAACTCAATAATTTGCCCCAACAAACAGTGAGGTTGTCAATCTCATCGATTTGCTGAAAACAAAGGATTAACCATATGGTGTGGAAAGTAATGGTGGCTTGCAGATAGTAAACCATAACATTGGAAGACGTATCAATGGTAAAGATTGGACCAGGGTCCACGGTTCACTATATGTGTTCTCCTTAAGATAGATAACAAAACATAACATGCAGGGTAAACAAATTACAGCAGGGCAACTGACAGGACTGAGCAAGGCATAACAATGCAATACTAGACATTCATGATCCTATGAGATTCGATTGGGCATTACAACAAGATACATAGACCGCCATCCAACTGTATCTATGACTAGTAATCCACCTTCACGTTATCACCCAAACCCCCTCCAGTATTATGTTGCAAGCAACAGATTACTGCTTTAAGCAAAGTGTGTAAAGTAAAAAATACAATTGTTCCATGAACAAAGGATCATTGTTTTCTCCCTAGTAGCAACAACACATCTATAACCTTAGATATTTCTGACACTTCCCCAGATTCAATAGAGGCATGAACCCACTATCGAGCATAAATACCCCTTCTTGGAGTCACTAGCATCTACTTGGCCAAGATAGCTACTAGAAACGGAGAGCATGCAAGATCTCAAACAACACAGACATGATAGAATCAATAAGACAAAACCATTAATCAATCTGACATAGCAATCTCAATATCCATCGGATCCCCACAAACACAACATGTATGAATACAAAATAGATGATCTTGATCATGAACGGAGCTCACAAGATCTAAACATGAAAGCACAAAGGAGGAGATACAACCATCTAGCTACTATATGGACCCATAGTCCAATGGTGGAACTACTCACGCATCATACCACAGGCTGGCATGGTGATGAAGAAGGCCTCTAGGATGATCTCTCCCCTCCGGCAGGGTGCCGGGAAGAGCTTCAGATCCCCCCGATCTAGGGACGATGGTGGCGGCGGCTACGGACTGTTTCATGGAAGATTGATCGGGTACTTAGGGTTTTGGTATCGGGGGGTCTTTATAGGCGAAGAGGCAAGGCAGGGGAACCCGAGGCGGCTGCACCCCCCTAGGCGCGGGCCAGTCCTGGCCGCGCGGCCAGGGGGTGTGGCCCTCTCGTGGCTCCCCTCCGTCTCGTATTCTGGCTCCGTGTTCCCCACGGTAAAATATTGACTTTGGCTTTTGTCCCATCCAATTCCGAGAATATTCATTTTCTGCCTTTTCTGGAACCAAAAACAGAAGAAAACAGGCAACTGGCATTGTGGTATCTTGTCAATAGATTAGTCTAGAAAACATATAAAAACTCCTCAAAGTAAAGACAAAGCAAAGCAAAGTAGATACTAAACAAGCATGGAACATCAAAAATTACAGATACGTTTACGATGTATCAGGCATCCCCAAGCTTAACTCCTGCTCATCCTCGAGTAGGTAAGTGATAAAAAGAATAATTTTTAGGTGACATGCACCATCACAATCAAGATCAAACCATTTGCAAGCATTGAAAGCTTGGACCAAAGTACTCTAAACATGAGCATGAAAGATGAAATTTTAACAATAAGACATAGCAAACTATTGTTGCAACATGAAAGGATATAAACAAAGATTCATGAATAACATGCATTGTAAAATGTTTGTTTGTGTCACATATAGAAAACATAGCATAGTGTCATTCAGCTTGTCCCTCATGGAGTAACAAAACATAAATGCATAGGAAACCTTCAAAGTTCATAAGGGAGACTAGATACAAATAGTTCAAGAACAGGCAATATCAACAATATGAATCAATCAATAAGTTTTGGGACAATGCGCATAGAACTAAGAATGACAACTATGCTCTCTTAATTGGTGCCTAAGGATAGAAGGTGGAGACTCAATATAATAGTGAAAGAAAGGCCCTTCATAAAAGAGAAGCAGGGATTTCAAGTTTCATCAAGAGCTTCCAAAAATTATGGTACTTATTAGCTTTCAGCTCTCATTGCCCCTATCATAAGCATCTTGAAGTGATTAAGGTTAAAGTGAACAAACTATGGAGTATATGCTTGACAACGTATAAGTTGGAAATCTCATGTCCCTTGAGTACGAGGGTCGCTCCTCATGCTACTCAACTTTAGTTTTGCAAGTTCTTGTCACATTAAGTACATGTGTATCATAGAAAACTGCCAACGGTGTACCCCTTGCACATGCTACAGGAGCTATACCATAAAAAATGACAAGGCAAGCAGACAATGAGCATCTCAGCGATCTTTTAATTTGCTATTTGCATAGATTTTATTGAGGATGCTTCACAGATTGCTCATTATGGTGATGCTGCAAGTTTCAACCATGATTAGGCATGGCTTAGGCGTTTCTCGAACACACATACATAACTCCATGTACTTACAAGCTCCCCTTTTATTTCACACCGACGAAATCCATAAACAAAAGAGCATGATATCAATTGGATAGATATCCAAAAGTGTTGTAAGCATTCCCCGTGACAGCACGGTTCTTCTAATTCCAACGTATAAGTGCAAGCATATACAACATAGATGACACAATGTTTCAAGCTTATTAGGGGAAGCAAAAGTAAAGTGTGCCATCAAGTTTGAGAGCTTTAATCACTAATTTTTCACATAACAAAATACTTTTTAATTGGAAGGTAGATGAAAACAAGAATATATTTGGAATGGTGTAACACACCATGCATAGGAATTCATAGTGGACACTTTGTAATAACTTGGTTTCTTGGGAGTTGGATGCATGCGTAGAGCTTACTCAATACAAGTGGAGCTAGCAAAAGACTGGGAGTGACCAACTAAGAGAGCAATAATGGCCATAATCATGCAAAGCGACAAAACATTACTAATCAAAGCATAAAGTGGTACCACAAGTCAAAAACTAAATGGTCATAGAGGCTAATGGTGACTTGTTCATAGTCATAACATGGTGTGAGCATGTGCCAAGTCAACCCAAACAAAGCATCAAAGGAGAATACCAAAATACTATGATTTTGTATGCTAAAACAACGCATGATTCTTTCAAGGCACACTAAGCAATTCTTATTGTTTGGAACAAGTCACGCTACATCAATAATTAATAAGCATAAGGTCAAAACAACATCTAGCATGACAAGATAAAGCCTAAGCCACAGTAAAAGCAAGCTCACTTTTGTATCACTATAAACAAGAAACTTCCTACTCTTCTCCAACACCAATCAACTTATTTGAAAACATCACAGCGAAAGAGGGGTCCAACTACTTTATTCAAGCAAACAAAAACCAAAAACGAAAACTAAGACGCTCTAAGAATAACAAAACTATGCATGAAACGATAAAAACAAAGTGTCTAGAAAGAGACCTGAGCTTTTTATTGATGAAGAAGGGGATGTCTTGGGCATCCCCAAGCTTTGACGCTTGTACCTCTTGAATATTTCTTGGGGTGACACGGGGTGGCATCCCAAGATTAAGCTTTTGTCCTTTCTTCATCTCATTACATCATTATTTCCTTACACCAGAAAATTTTCCTTCATACAAAACTTCACACAATCTTCATTAGCAACATTAGTATATTCAAAAGATAATAGACTGATACGTCCAAAACGTATCTACTTTCTCGAACACTTTGCTATTGTTTCTCCTCTAAACTTGTGTGATTTGGATGCAACTAACACGGACTGACGTTGTTTTCAGCAGAATTACTTTGGTGTCTTGTTTTGCAGAAAATCAACTATCAAGAAAAATCCTGGAAAATATGCTAAAAATTATATTTCACCAGAAGATCCATGGAGCCAGAAGGAGAGACGGAGAGGGGGCCTGGGGGGCCTAAACCCACCCCAGGCATGGGCCTACCACCGGCCGCGCCTAGAGGGTGCGCAGCCTCCCCAAGCAGCCCCTCGGCCTCCCTCTACGTCTATAAGTTACCTTTCGACCTAAAAACCGAGGGGTTTCGATAGTTTTTCCAGAAAGAGTTCCGCTCCGCCGCCGCCACCAGAAACCAAGATTCGGATCCAAAAACTCCGTTCTAGCACCCTGCTGGGACGGGGAATTTGGAGAGGATCATCGCCATCGTCATCACCAACGCATCTCCATCAACCACCGATGTTTCCCTCATCCATGAGTGAGTAATCCCCCGATGTAGGCTTGGGGATGGTAGGGATTGGATGAGTTCTGTCATGTAATTGAATATGATTGTTAGGGCATAGTGCCTAGTATATCTTGTGCTATTTGACTTTGTTGCAACTTGTTGTGCTTAATGCTTGTCACTAGGGCCTGAGTGCCATGATCTCAGATCTGAACTTATTATTAAATCATTATGATAGTATTGTTTTTTATCTTATCTGCAAGTTGTGTACACATATCATTGTCCGGATCCAAATGCCCCAAAGTGACAATAATTGGGACAACCGGAGGGGATGGCTGTGGTGTGAGGATCACATGTATTCATGGAGTGTTAATGCTTTGCTTCGGTGCTCTATTAAAAGGAGCACCTTAATTGCTAGTAGTTCCCTAGAGGCCCCACTGCCACGGGCTGGCTGCACAGAAGATGTTGTGCAAGTTCCCATTGAGAGCACGTATGACTATATTTGGAGCACATGCCTAGGATTGTTTAGTACTTGATTGCTTGTTATTATCTATCTGCAATGCCCTAGATCTTGAAGTTATATGTTTAGACTTGTCCATGCAACGCCCGTCCATCCATCCCTATTCCTACCGCACTCGAATCCTACTATTGCCGTTACTGTTGCTCCTATTTCACTGTTGCTGCTGATGTTGCTTTGCTGTTGCTACTACCAAACTATTTCTACCGATAAACTTTTGTGAGCAAGAACTATTTCCAGGTGCAGCTGAATTGAAAACTCAGTTGTTAAGGCTTGCAAGTATTCTTTGGCTCCCCTTGTGTCGAATCAATAAATTGGGTAATACTACCTGCAAAGACTGTTGCGATCCCCTACACTTGTGGGTCATCATAGACCTTTGGGTTTTTGTTCAAAACAGAAAAACTTGCAATAAGAACACATGCTAATGTAGCAAATTCCTTTAAAAAGCTCAATTTCTCAAAAAGAACTAAAAAAGAAATCAATAAGAAGCAAATGCAAATAATGGTAGAAATCTGTCAGAACAGACCAGCAGGTAAAAACCGTTTTTTCGAAGACCTTCTCTTGCTCAAAGCAAAAAGTGTTGAACAAACGAAAGTTATCTAAAAACCCAGGGGATTTATTCAGAAAATTACAGCTCAATCCGACTTACAGAGATTTTTCATGAATTTTTACAGTGGAGCACAAAAATCTGTTTCGGACAGCAACTTCCCCAAATCTTACTTCCCTCTCATTAGAGGTTATTCTTGGCACAAAAATAAAATAAAAAGTATAAGAAGAGGTTATTACAGAAGTAATAACTTCCAAGACTCAACTAAAACTTTTGGGTTATCTCCCAATAAGTACTTTTCTTTTACGCCTTTAAGTTAGGCACAAGAAGTAAGAAGCAAGTATTTTTAAATGAAGAAGCATTAACATCAAACCTTGGTTTCAAGGGAGGAGCAAAAGGCAACTTTTATCTCTTCATAGGGAAGTGTTAAATACCTTTCTTGAATGGAAATTGATATTTAATGGTGCCTTCTTTCATATCAATGATGGCACCAATAGTTCTAAGAAAATGTCTTCCCAAAGTAATAGGACAAAAAGCATTGTATTCAACATCCAAAACATAGTAATCAACAGGGACTTTGGCATTGTTAACCATAATAAGAACATCATTAACACTCCCCATGAGTTTCTTTTTAGCATTATCATCAAGTGGGACATCTAAATAACAATCTTCCAAAGGTGGCAAATCAAGCATTTTATAAATCTTTCTAGGCATAATAGAGACACTAGAACCAAGGTCACATGAAGCTTTGAGATCAAAGTCATTCACTAGCATATTAATGATGGGTTCCCAATTTTCTTCTACTTTCCTAGGAATAGAGGCTTTATGTTTCAATTTTCCTTCCTTAATTTTAATAAGAGCATCTGTAATGTGTTTGGTGAAAGCCACATTCATATCACTAGCATTAGGACTTCTAGCAAGCTTTTGTAGGAACATAATCACTTCAGAAATATTGCAACCATCAAGATAAAAAACAAACTTAGCATCACTGGTAGCATACTTAGGCATTGTTGTAGGAGGAACATGGACTTCTTATGGTTTGCTAGCATCCATATTGGTGGTGGTAATAGTACAAACACTATTGTTTCTAGCAATTTCAGCTTCTATTTCCCACTTAGCATGTAGTTTAGCTAATAGTCTAACATTTTCATCAATAGTAACTTGTATAGCATGAGTAGCAGCAAAGGTACTTTTCAAGGTTTCAGGTTTAGCAGCCATTTTATTAATCAAAGAGGACTGAGCTTCAGACAAATATGATATATTTTTCTCAACATTCAAAAGCTTTTCTTCCACAATTTTGTTGAAAATGGTTTGTTTACTAATAAAGTCTTTAAGCATGACTTCAAGTTCAGAGGGAGCACTTCTATTGTTGTTGTAGTAATTTCCATATGTATTACCATTATTAGGGGGAGAAGGCCTATAATTATTGTTACTACCCTAATTATTCCTATAGGCATTGTTGTTGAAATTGTTGTTTCTAATGAAGTTCACATCAACTTGCTCTTCTTGATTATCCAAAGAGGCTAAGGGAACATTATTTGGATCTATATGAGCTTTTCCATTAACAAGCATAGCCATGATAACATCAATCTTATCACTCAAATAGGAGGTTTCTTCAACAGAATTTACCTTCTTACCATGTGGATCTCTCTCAGTGTGCCATTCAGAATAGTTGACCATCATATTATCAAGGAGCTTTGTTGCAGCACCCAAGGTAATGGTCATAAAGGTACTTCCAGCAGCTGAATCCAACAAGTTTCTTGAAGAGAACTTTAAACCTGCAAGAAAAGTCTGGATAATCACCCAAGCAGTAAGTCCATGAGTGGGACAATTCTAAACCAAAGATTTCATTCCTTCCCAATCTTGAGCAACATGTTCATTATCAAGTTGTTTAAATTACATTATTTCACTTCTCATAGATATAATCTTAGCAGGAGGATAGTATTTTCCAATAAAAGCATCTTTGCACTTAATCCAAGAATCAAATCTATTTCTATGCAAGGATAGCAGCCATTCTATAGCCTTTCCTCTCAAGGATAAAGGAAACAACTTGAGCTTAACAATATCTCCATCTATATCCTTACACTTTTGCATCTCACAAATTTCAACAAAGCTACTAAGGTGGGAAGCAGCATCATCAGAACTAACACCAGAAAATTGCTCTTTCATGAGAAGATTCAACAAAGAAGGTTTGATTTAATAAAGGTAGCATCAGGAACAGGTGGAGAAATAGGTGTACTCAGGAAATCATTGTTGTTGGTGCTAGTGAAGTCACACAACTTGGTGTTCTCAGCTGAATACATTTTTGCAAAAGTGGAGCAAACAAACAGCAGCAGCAGCAACTAGAGTAGGAACTAATTTTTTTGTGTTTTTGGTAAGAAAAGAAAAACCAAGGAAACTATTTTTTTGGCAATTTTTGATATAAATAGGCAAAAAAAAACAAGGCAAAAGAAACTAAGCAAAATAAAAACAAAGTAAAGAGAAAGTTTGTGAAGGACTCCCCTTGTGAAGACATCCTTAGCCTCCCCGGCAACGGCGCCAGAAAAAGGATTGATGCGGCTTAGATCACTGTAGATCTTCGTTGGGAAACCCCAAGAGGAAGGTATGATGAGTACAACAGCAAGTTTTTCCCTCAGTAAGAAACCAAGGTTATCGAACCAGTAGGAGAAAGGAAACGACTCAAAGGTGTTGCTAGAAACTTGGAAACCTAAACAACACAAACTCAAGACTTTGCCCCAACGAACAGTGAGGTTGTCAATCTCACTGGATTGCTGAAAACAAAGGATTAACTGTATGGTGTGGAAAGTAATGATGGTTGCAGATAGTAAACAGTAATAGTGTAAGATGTATCAATGGTAAAGATTGGACCGGAGTCCACGGTTCACTAGAGGTGTTCTCCTTAAGATAGATAACAAAACATAACATGCAGGGTAAAAAAATTACAGCAGGGCAATTGACAGGACTGAGCAAGGCATAACAATGCAATACTAGACATTAATGATCCTATGAGATTCGATTGGGCATTACAACAAGATACATAGACCGCCATCCAACTGTATCTGTGACTAGTAATCCACCTTCAGGTTATCATCCGAACCCCCTCCAGTATTAAGTTGCAAGCAACAGATTACTGCTTTAAGCAAAGTGTGTAAAGTAAAAAAATACAATTGTTCCATGAACAAAGGATCATTGTTTTCTCCCTAGTAGCAACAACACATCTATAACCTTAGAGGATTTTGTCACTTCCCTAGATTCAATAGAGGCATGAACCCACTATCGAGCATAAATACCCCCTCTTGGAGTCACTAGCATCTACTTGGCCAAGATAGCTACTATAAACGGAGAGCATGCAAGATCTCAAACAACACAGACATGATAGAATCAATAAGACAAAATCAATAATCAATCTGACATAGTAATCTCAATATCCATCGGATCCCCCACAAACACAACATGTATGAATACAAAATAGATGATCTTGATCATGAACGGAGCTCACAAGATCTAAACATGAAAGCACAAAGGAGAAGATACAACCATCTAGCTATTGTATATGGACCCATAGTCCAATGGTGGAACTACTCATGCATCATACCGGAGGCTGGCATGGTGATGAAGAAGGCCTCCGGGATGATCTCTCCCCTCCGGCAGGGTGCCGGGAAGAGCTTCAGATCCCCCCGATCTAGGGACGATGGTGGCGGCGGCTACGGACTGTTTCGTGGAAGATTGATCAGGTACTTAGGGTTTTGGTATCGGGGGTCTTTATAGGCCAAGAGGCGAGGCAGGAGGCACCTAAGGCGGCTGCACCCCCCAAAGCATGGGCCAGGCCTGGCCACGCAACCAGGGGGTGTGGCTCCCCCCCCGTCTCATATTCTGGCTCCATGTTCCCCACGGTAAAATATTGAATTTGGCTTTTGTCCCGTCCAATTCCAATAATATTCATTTTCTGCCTTTTCTAGAACCAAAAATAGAAGAAAACATGCAACTGGCACTATGGCATCTTGTTAATAGGTTAGTCCAGAAAACATATAAAAACACCTCAAAGTAAAGACAAAGCAAAGCAAAGTAGATACTAAACAAGCATGGAACATCAAAAATTATAGATACGTTTACAACGTATCAATAGTTTAACCACCAGAGAGAGAAAGGATGTTGATATTGTCCTACATGAAACAAGAGATAATATTTAACTTAAACAAAATATAAGCAGGGGCAACAATAGCAGGAGCAGGACACAGAGCCTCCTTAGTAGGAGCATCAGCCTACTCAATGTCAACTCGTAGTCAAGACATATTCTCGGAGGAATTTGTTGTAGGCTGCATGCTATGCCAAGGTCTTCGGCTAGTGCATTCGGCCTTTGCCTTCGGAAACCTCCACCGCATGATGGATCATGCTGTTGATTTCCGTTTTGACGGCTCTACAACAGAATGGCCAAAACAAATGCCCCCTACAATGGAAATGAATCAACCCCTACAGTAATCTCCTCGGAACGTAGAGGCTCTTATTGTCCCTGGACTGCTTGCTAGAGTCCACGTCATCAGAATCGTCTTGTTGATATTTAAGAACATAACTTAGAACTCATACATATTATTGAATTGTCTTACAACTCAAGAATTGACAACATATATATGTAAGACAATATTAAATTGATATCAAATAGAATGTATCTCAGCAATAGTTTGATCAGTTCATATATCATTCATGTATCCAAACAAAATGACAATTAATTGGATGCGAGTTATATGTAGAATAAAGTCTTTGGCCTCATAGGTTTTTTCAGGGATGGCGTGAGTGAACCAAGTACCAATTGCACAACCTATATATATTGTTCTTGTACATTGAAATGTAATCCTTCTTATACACTATGAATGCATGTGAACTCTATTGGGGAAAATTTGAAACATCAACCTCACTGAAATATAATAGTTCATATGAATACAGAATAAATCTGGGGCCTCATAAGTTTTTTAGAGATAGATTTAGCGAACCAAATTACTAATTGCATAACTTATATTGTTGTTGTATATTATTTCCTCAGGTTCACTAACCCATCCCTAAAAAAATCTGACACCATCGATCATATGTGTCTCCCCTTGCACTCTTTTAGGGCAAAATTGAATCATTGGCCTCATTAAGAAATAGAAACGTGATGTACACTATGTAGCATATATATGCATGTTGTGTATCAAAATCAACACTCCAGTAAAATATATATGCTAAGAAAATGTAAATTTACTAGATGCGTGGAAGATTAGTAGATCTAAGCAGATGTAAATTTACTAGATGGCAGATGAGAAGATCTAATCAAATCTCCAAAACAATTGACAGTTCGAACCATATATATTCCCTACATTGGCAGAACAAAAGAATCTATAGAGTACCGAGCAAATCTAGTGGGGTGATCAGTGAAATCTGCGGCTGCGACGACTAGAGAAGTTAGCAAAGCAGTACCTCGGATGTCTCATAGTCGAGATCCTCCTCAAACTCGTCGATGTACTCGATTTCTTTGAAGAGTATTTGTTTGGGGAGGATATGATCATTGATGATGAGCACCGGGTTGCCTCTATCAGCTGGCGCATGCCCCTCAACCAGATCTGCCGCAGGCACCACGACATTGTCGATCACCTGCTGCTCGAGAACGAGTGGCTGGACGGAGCCCGAAGCATCGACATCGCAGCGACGAGCGGTGTGCATGCCCAGAGAAGACGCCTCCGCCTGATCAGAGACGACCAAGCCATTTGCTGATGTGCCTCCAACTGGCTTCACCTCCGGATCGTCTTCACACGTACGCTTCATGGCACAGCTAAGAGGAGGGCGGTGGTGCAAGTGAAGGAGCTTCGACACGTGCAGAATGTGTAGGTTGGGTATTTGTGACTAGATTGATTGGGGGACAATGACACAAGCTCCTGTAAGAAGAAGGCCGAGCGGGTTTAAATACGAGTGGACACGTGTGTGGGTGTGGCCACGTGCGGGTGGGGGCTAGTTCATGATCTCCACTTTGTACTTGAATTAACAACACACGCACGGTACCTCAGGAACATGCACGACGGGAGTTTTTGAGGCGGGCGGCATAATGGTCTGCCTTAGTAGATCCCTAGAGGCGATTGATATTTCTGACCGCCTACGGTTGAGAGATCTAGGAAGACAGACAATAATTGTCGTCGTCCTAGGTTGCATCTAGAGACGTTTTGTTTTAATGAGCGGCCGAGGGGTAGTCATACTAGAGACGGTGCAGAACAAAAACCGTCTGAGGTTAAAGATAGAGGCGCTCAAAAAATTACGACCGCCTGAGGGTGATGAATACAGCCGGTGAATTGTATTTTAGGGGTAAACTGGCTCTAGGCCCAGTATCTAAGTAACAAGTTTTTACTAGTGGGATGTACTATTTTCTTCTAATGTTTTGAGACATATAGAGTTTGATTGTTTAACGGTTACTCTTAAAGTATCCTCTTTGCCTAATACTTTACCAATGGAGGATGGGGAGTTTTATGCCATAATAAATTGTCAACTCCCCTCTCACTTAGTTGGTGAAGTGTCGGAGGTGGACTTTAATGAGAGAGGAATAGGTTCAATCTATGAACTTAAAGCCTCTGGTCGAAAATCAAAGTTCTAGAAATCTCGTAAGAGATCCCGTGTATCCAAATCTCATATAGTATGTTAATGAATGGAATATTTTCAAATAGCAGAGGTATTCATGACTTGGATAACATGAATTCTTTGCTAATTGTGTAAGATATTATAAATTGGATTTTCTGGACATTTCTGAAACTAGTAGACGTGATTTCTCACAAATTTTACTCAATCGCCTTTCTGGTGGAGTGGAGTTTACATGGGTTTCACGTACGCCTCGCGATAGATCTGATGGTATCCTAGCAGGGGTCAGAAATGATACTACGGAGGTATTGGCTAGTTCGGTTGGAGATTTTCATATCAAACTCCATACACGTAACAAGGCTGATGATTTCATATAGTGTCTAGTCGTTGTCTATGGTGTCATACAGGATGTTTTTAAGCCTGAATTTGTATGTGAATTGGTTAATCTGGCAAAAAATAATCTGTATCCTATCCTAATAGACGGTGACTTCAATTTGCTAAGATTTCCTCATGAGAGAAGTCATGGGAAATTTTATGAACAATGGCCTTTCCTATGTAATGTTGTCATTAATAGTTTGGATTTAAGAGAGGTTACAATGTTAGGAGGACAACTCACATAGGATAATAGTCTTCCTAATCCAGCATACGAGAAGTTAGATAGAGTACTTATGGATACCGACTCGAAGGACAAATTTCCAATGGTAACTGTTCATACTCTAGAACATATTGAGCTTTTGTCTGATCATGTCCCAATTCTTTCTATTGGGTCGCCGTCTTTGAAGCAGAAACAAAATTTCAAATTTGAACTTGGTTGGATGCATCAGGATGGCTTCCTTGATTTGGTGAAGGACATTTGGTATAAACAAGTAAGTGGTGTCACACCTATACAACGATGGACTAACAAAATGCGTGCCTTGCATAAATTCCTACGGGGTTGGGCGAGACATACTGCTGGCATCCTTAAAAATGAAAATTGTGCCTTTCATATATCATTAATATGACTTAGAGGCTCTTGCGGAATTACGACCTTTATCTACACAAGAATTTGAGCTCAAAAGACAATATAATGCGGAAATTGCACGTCTTCTACAGGAGGAGGAACTCAAATGGTACCAACGATCTAAATCGAAATTCATCCTTGAGGGAGATGTGAATACAAGATACTTTCGTAGTGTGGCCAGTGGCAAACATAAGAAGAAACTTATTCACTCTTTGATACAAGATGAAGGTACTATTGAGGGACAAGAGCATCTAAAGTCTTACATCACTAATTATCACAAAGGTTTGTTTGGGCCTCCGACGGAGAATTCATTCACGCTGGATGAGGCTCAAACTGAGGATATACCCCAAGTTTCAGATGAGAAAAACAATATCCGAACCGCTCCATATACGGAGGAAGAGGTTAAGAAAGATGTTTTCCATATGGAACATAACAAAGCATCAGGTCCTGATGGCTTCCCGGCGTAATTTTACCAAACTTTCTGGAAAGTCATCAAGAAGGATCTGATGGCTTTGTTTGGGGTCCTTCATGCTGGTCAAGTTAATTTATCTGGTCTAAAATTTGGCAATATTATTTTATTACCTAAGGTTAATGATGCAGAACTCATACAATAGTATCGCACTATCTATCTTCTTAACGTTAGTTTTAAGATATTCACAAAAGTTGCCACAAATAGATTCAATTCAGTTGCTAACCATGTTGTTCGCCCTTCTCAAACTACTTTTATGCAAGGAAGAAACATCCTAGATGGTGTAGTAATCTAGCATGAAACGATTCATGAAAACTACACTCCAAAAACATGAATGGAGTATTGTTTAAAATTGATTTTGAAAAGGCATATGACAATATTAAGTGATCTTTCCTTCAGCACACACTCTGAATTAAAGGTTTTCCTGAAGAGTGGTGTGCTCTAATACACTCTTTTGTGTCTGGAGGGAGCGTTTCCATAAATGTCAATCATGATATTGGTAAATATTTCCAGACTAAGAAAGGGTTACGACAAGGGGATCCTCTATCGCCTATACTATTTAACATAGTGGCTGATATGTTGGCAATCCTTATCGAGAGAGAAAAGGCTGGTGGCCAAATTGAAGGATTAGTGTCTCATCTTGTGGATGAAGGGCTTTCTATTCTTCAATATGTTGATGATACAATCTTATTTTTGGAACACAATTTGGAAAAAGCGAAGAATCTAAAAAAGTGATACTTTTAGTATGCGAACAACTTTCTGAATTAAAGATAAATTTCCAAAAAAAGTGATTTGTATTGTTTTGGTGAGGCTCAAAACGAGGCCCACCTATATGCTGAACTATTCGAATGTGGGCAAGGGAATTTTCCAATCAACTATCTGGGAATACCGATTCATTATCGACGTCTCACGATTGCTGAGTGGAAACTCGTGCAGGAAAGATTACAGAAGCCTCTTAGTAGTTGGAAAGATAAATTACCATCTCTGGGAGAAAAATAGTACTCATAAACTTGATACTTACTAATATGGTACTGTATATGTTATCATTTTTCCAATTACCGAAAGGGGCTTATATAGATTGGACTACTTCCGATCAAGATTCTTTTGGCAAGGAGATAGTAAAAAAGAAATATCGACTGGACCAATGGAATATCGTTTGCCGACCTAAAGAACAAGGTTGACTTGGTATTCATGATATACAAGTTTAAAATACCGCACTTCTGGGAAAATGGATTTTAAGTTACTTACAAAAGACAGTGTTTGGCAAACCATTCTATGGAGGAAATATGTTGGCTGAACATCACTGTCACAAGTTTCATGGAAACTAGGTGAGTCGCACTTTTGGGTTGGTCTTATGGCTTCTAAGAAACATTTCTTCTGTTTTGGTGCTTTAAATATCAAGGATGGATCTCAGATCCGCTTTTGAGAGGATAAATGGCTTGGCCACACTACCTTACGAGAGCAATATCCAGCTCTGTATGCTATTGTTAGGCATAAACGAGATACAATTTCTACAGTGATGGAACCAAATTCTCTGAATGTATCTTTAAGAAGAGACCTTATTGGACCTAGATTATAACCCTGGAATAATCTTTTATTACGATTATCCATGGTACAATTATCTGAAGGCCCAGATGAGTTCACATGGAAATTATTGGTGAATGGAAAATTCATAGTTGATTCCATGTATAGAGCTTTGATCCAACCTGATATTCTAGTCGATGATGATAATAAGAAAATTTGGAAGATGAAGATACCATTGAAAACAAAAAAAATCACATGGTATCTTCGTCGAGGAGTTATTCTAACTAAAGATAATCTTGTTCAGAGGAATTGACATGGAATTAAGCAATATGTTTTTTTCATCAAGATGAGTCAATTAAACAATTATTCTTCCGGTGTAAATTCGCCCGGTCTATGATCAATCATCCAAGTAGCATCTGGGCTATCCCCATCAAGATCAGTAACCAATGTCTTGAATAACTGGTTATATGGAGATTAATAATAAGTATAAGATTCTGTTTAGGGTGGAAGCGCTTGCCATTATTTGACAGTGGCTGATAAGATAAGCCCGGTTAAGCTCTTTGAGAAGGCAAAAGGAACTTGCCCTAAGTGTACCAGACGTGTTCCACCCCTAATAAATCCAGATCCATCATATGTAATAATAAATAAAACAAAACAAGAACCAATAATAGAGAACATAGTGCAATCTATTTTTTCAAGTGGGAAACACAAAGCACTAGTAGTACATTTTGACGAAATACTACTACTACTACTAGTTCATCCAAGGTTAGAAGCAGAAAACTAACAATTATTGGAGCCGTGTGAATGGATCTGAAAGAAGACGAATAAGTTCAGGTGAAGTTGGATAGTTCACGGAGAAAGGCTCCAGCATGCTCCTCCTTCACACAGAGAGACGTGACGCTAAAGAACTCATTGTCCTTGCAAGGAGGACACAAAAAACATATGGGAAGAGACATCATACTCTTGGTGTATGCCTTGACCCTAGCCGGCCGTCCACCGCCAAAATCAGCCTTTTCTATACCAAGGTTTCGCCAACAGGACACAGTACAATAGTTGTAGCCAAGCAGGCCCTTATTGGCGTGGAACTCTTGTAGGCCGTCAACATCATGCTTATTATGATTGGAGTACTGGCCAGAAATCTGATTCTTGGCACGCTGGATCATGTTGATTACATGCTTGATATCCCGGTTAGCCACAAGGTCGCATGTAGACATAACTGGTGCCATGATGATGCAATTGCCGTAGTACCCATCTTTGGCCCCAGCGTACTTGCGTGTGTTTACAGCGAAAGCAAGCATTGTGGGGGCTTTTGGGTCGTCCATGACTGCACGGGTACGGCACGGCCATAGCACGACAGTGAGCACCTCGAATGTGGAGCACTTGTGGGCACCCATGGAGAATTCCTGTTTGATTCGGCTGATTAAGCTAGATGGGAGACGGATGTCAACAAGGACCAACGAGGACTGCTGGAGGCCGTGGATGCGTAGGAGGGTCTGGTGAATACAAATGAGAGAGCCATCCCACCTGCCGGCCGGAATAACGGACGGCGACGGCAGCCGGCGAGAAAGCTCGCCGACTGCCTGCATAAACTGTCCTATTCCCACGCCATCCGCGATGCAATGGTCCCAGGTCAACCCCAGCACGAACCCGCCGCAAGAAAACACCGTTACCTGCATCAACAGCAACGGGTCACTGTGAAGCATGCCACGGACACGCCCGGCAGGGTAGAAGATGGCGAGATCTTCTTGCAGGGAGGGGTCCTGCAGCTCTTGCACGTCGTCGAGGGAGCAGTTGGCGGACGCCACCAGGAAGGAGACCCCCTCCCCATTGCACTTGACCACGACTTGGTGGTCTGCACCTGCTCCGGCGGCAAGCCGGCCGGCAACAGGGTAATAGTAGCGCAGAGCTTGTGACAGCCCTCTCTTGATCGTCTCGCCTGGGTCCTCGATCGACGACGGATCGAAGACAAGAAATGTCGTGACGGGACGTCCGACACCAGGCTTGTCATACGGCGAGAGACTGAAGAAGCCCCCAGCCTCCTCCCCCGCTGCCTCCGATGGCTTCACTAGAAGAACGGATGGGGACTTGCTGATTATCACAGACCCCATGCTTCCTAGCTAGCTAGTACTATCCTTTCTGCCTACCTACCCTAGCTTGATGTGTATCGGTCTAGTCTATCGTAGTTCAGGCTAGCTAGGCCTTAACTCACCAGGAGAGCCGCACATAATTATATATACCACTGCAGCCAGGGATGGCCTGAGCTATAGGTGAGTCATGTGGCAATCTTTCTTTATATTATTATAAATTGCTAGAGGCCTTGTTCCATGGTGGTCCGTGACTCCGTGGTATGTTTTCATCTAATCTCTCTCATTGTTTGCGTCCCTTCTTCCGCACAGCGTCTCTCATTGTTTGTTGGACCGAATCTCATATCCTGTAGTTTGATAAACAACCAACGGTCTTGAGATCTAGCACCGAGGGCACAGCGCAAGCCATTTGTATCGACTCAGTTCTTAAAGAACTTGGCGTCACACAACATCTCACGCCCATACTGTGGCGTGATAACATACCCGACGGCGAATCTAATGTTTCATGCTCGAATCCAGCATATTGAGATTAAATCCCATTTGTGCGAGAACGAGTAGCTTCCAGTGCATTGAAGTCAGATTCATTTTCTCGGATGATTAGTTAGCTAATATATTTACTGTGAGCTGTGTGCTTCGGTACTAGCCTCCCCTAAACTTAAGCTGCATGGGTCGTTTTATCTTTTTACCTGTCGAAACGCATAGCGAGGCCACGTATATCTCCGTATATGTGTTTTCGGTCAAGCTGGGTATAATCCATATTTCGGGCTGATCTCACCTTCCATTATCGCGATCTACGTCTTTGCCTGTCATATTTTAAATTTTTATTGTTGCTGTTATATAACTTTCGATTTTTTGCCTTTCACAGGCATATGAGTATATGTGTATCTTGAGTATACGTCTAAGAGGATCATATGGACTTCGGATGGTTCGTACGGTCCTCTAAACAATCAGTATGAAGTTTTTGTTTGTAAAAGTTTGAAAACAAGGAGGAAGGGGAGGAACCGAAGCAAAAGTGATATACTGAACAGCGACACGACAGATGTTAGACCATTTTAGAACTAATCTATAAAACTAATCTAAACTAATCTGTATGTAGTTCAGATTGAGGGGCATGTTAAATAAGATATAGAATTGTGTATGCGTCATGTAGGTATGTACAGTCTTTGGACAGCTCTACTGCTCCTCTGTAGCTTGGTCTTCTCGATTTGAAACAACCTTCTCCTTGTGGCATGCCTGCTCATCCTTGTTGCTTGAGTTTATTTCCAATATCTAGCTACTCATGCAAGACTATGCTTGTGGTTCTAAAGGATTATATTCTGTTCTTGATGTTGTTTCCATTCTTCGAAACAGGTTGTCGTCCCGATTTATAAATAAAGTCGCACATGGCCAAACTGATACAAGTAATAAGAAAACCCTCGTACAGAGTAGATAAAAATAAACAAGATAATACAAGAAAGACCAAGACATGCCACTAGATACAATGTCGAGATCAAGTACACCATATCGACGCCCCCCAAGAAGGTAATGATGTTGCATGCCGCTTTCGTAGAGACAAAAAATGGTCTAGTGTTTTCACCCAGAGCCCTTAGAAGGGTTACGATACCCATAGGCATCGCCGCCGTTAGAGTGAAACACGAGGCTTTCGCCCTGAAAACCTACATATACGCCAGCTAACGGATCATCCGCTACCTCAGAGCCAAGTCTTCAAAGCATGACATAGGAGGTGTTGAAGCTGAACCGCCACCACTAAGGTCTCCTATTGTCCGCTCCTCGCCACCACAGTGACCATGGAACAAGACCATCACCACCACCACATCGCTTGCCAAAGACACCTGCGACCTTTCGAGGCCGCCACCCTGGCAACCACACACTCGAGTCCATGCCACGGCCAACATCACACCAAAAGGCTACCGAACTGGGAAAGGTGAGCAGGCACAAGATCATGTAGAAATCAGGTCGTGCGGCAACCTAGGGGAGGAGAACTGTAAGGCCGATTATCCTAGATCAGGCCTAGATCAACTCGTAGCTATACCTGGACACGAGCTGGCTCGGTCCAGCTCGGTGCGAGCCTGCGAAAAGCTCGGTCTGAAAATGGCAAGCCCGAGCTAGCTCGACGCCGCCGGCGAGCCACATAAGTGAGCTCGGCCCGAGCTTCCCTCCAGCTCGGTGCGGCTTGCGAGTCTGGCATACTCAGTCACTGACGAGTGGACCCTTTTCGATTGGGAGGCGCGGCGGCGGCTGTTCAAGGGCGACGCATCGGCGGGGCAGCGCGGCGCGGCGGCGGCTGTTCAAGGGCGACGCATCGGCGGGGCAGCGCGGCGCGGCGGCGGCTGTTCAGGGCGACGCGGCGAGGGCGGCAGTGCTGGGCGGCGGCGTGGCGGCTCTCCAAGGGCGACGCAGCGGCAGGGCGCGCGGGGCGGCGGCGTCTCTTTAGGGCGAAGCGGAGGCGGCTCCCGAGGAAGACGAAGCAGAAGCCAAGGCGACCATGAGCGTTTCTGTTTCTGCCTACGTAGAACTAAAACGGCCCAACTCATTACAGCCCATGCCTCCAGTTAGTCATATTAATACAAAAAAACGACGAGCCACCGACCCGAAGCATCGTCGAGGGCAGCACCCTCGCCACGTCGCCTAGGGAAAGAGTGTGTCGTCGTCGCCGTCGTCGTCAGACCGCCATCGCCATCTCCACTTCTCCACCGGTCGAGCTCACTAGAGAACCCGAGAAGCACCGCTGCAGTCCAGATCTCCCGTCGCCACCGGCACCGCAGGGGCTACGGCGTCTACCGGTGAATGCGGGGGGAGAGGGAGGTGGGGCATGGTGACTAGGGTTGGGGTTTTCCGCCTAGTCGCTCGCTCGAGCGGGAGGGGGGTGGCGACACGGGACAGGAGCGTAGGGGAAGGAAAACTATGTTGTCATCATTTTTTTTCTTTCTATTCGAAGCAAAATGTCCCTGGTTCTTTTGTGTTCTAAAGAATTGCCATAGGCGCTTGTGTCGGTTGGAGATGAAGGCGCTACTTACCTACTCACCAACTAGAGAAGAGAGAACCAAGGAGGAAAATTGTGGTTTAGGTTTCATGCAATGAGAGTGGAGGGTAGAAATAGGGGCATGGTTTTGGCTGAAGCTAATCCAAATTCTACGCCCCCTTTTGGTTACAGCGTGAGAGCTCCTGCCATCTCCATGGGTGCATGAGCTGGTGTAGCCTCCGCTACCTTTTGTATCGGGGCAGCCTGGGAAGTGGCTCCACGAAAACGGACAAATTAGGAATTCTTAATGGACTAGGCTGGGAGGTGCTTTTGGGCGTGTTTGATAGTCCGGTGTAACCCAGATGTCGTCTCGGCTCTATTGGGCACTGCCCACATCGTGTTCATGTTTGTTAGGTCGGATCGGCCCTATCGGGCACTGCCCATATACGTATGAAAACCGCCCCTCAGCCCTATCCAGATAGGAAGCTTAAATTAAGCTTTACAACTAGACACTGCAGAGTCCATCCCGCAAAAACGGTCAAACGCTAGGAGTCAGCGTCCCGGCACCCGCCCAGGCAGTCATTTTCCCCCGCCTGCCCACCACACCACTCTAGAGAGAAGGCACCGGGTTACCAAACAGACCCTTAGGTTTCACGCTGGACCAGGCCAAGGAAAAAAAAAGGCATCCAGACACCCAAAATTTGTAGTCTCAGGGCCTGGCTGTTCTCCATCCGGGCAACCAAACACACCCCACCCTTAGATACCTATTCATGCAGGACCGCATTGCCTAGGCTTTATATCAGGCCTGCTGCTGCCTCTGCTTCTTACGTGAGTGAGTTCCACTTGTGCTTCATCTCCTACTCCTTATAACAATAAGAGAAAATTGGCAAATACAGTTCTGTTCTGAAGAATCTGCTGGTTTATTTATTCAGACTGGTAGGCTATTCCTAGTTTGGAAACCAAAATAATTATATCTGCACTGGATTTTACTTTCTAATGTTTCCACCACTATTTTATCATCAGTTGCAGGTGCATACACCACTTCTCTCTCAAAACTCTGCTACACTTTACACCTCAAGCATGTGCCTGATTTTTCCTGATTTCCCATTTCTTGTTTTTCACTGTATAGGACCCCCCAAAAAATACATGGAACGAATTTTAGTGACACAGGAGATATAATAATCATTTGACTCTTACAGGTTGGCAGTATGACTCTTACAGGTGTTTGTGAGTTGAAAGGCATTGATCGTGAAGGGTATCAATGATCCATTGGCGGCAAACAATGCTACTAATCTATGATTCTGGATAACGCGAGTAGTTTTCTCATATTTTCATTGCCTGAATTTTGCATTCTTTCGATGCTAGCGCATGGACCGGCTGGGTTACAGGAAGCAACCGAGCAGGCCTGGACAATGCAATGTCAAAGCTGTCTTTATTCTCCACATTTCCTAACATCTACTCCCTCTGTTTCAAAATATAAGATGTTTTAGATTTGTGAAGGGAATGTATTTAGACCCCTTTTTAGGTATAGATTCGGGCGAATCTATACCTAAAAGGGGTCTAGATACATTTACTTCACAAACCTAAAACATCTTATATTTTAAAACGGAGGGAGTAGCAATGTTTGTTTTCTCAATATCCATCCATACACTAGCATTGTAAGTACGGAGGTGGCAATTTGGCTCATAGGTGCAAATGTACCCATTACGAGAAAACATATTAAAAAATCGAAAAACAATTCTACATATACCTTCGAACATTTTATGTTGGTTCACAAGTTTTTAGGATAAAAGAACATTTTATGTGTTGTGTATAAAAAGACAAAAAAAATGACATATAAATAGTCGTATTACGGTGACACATTTTGTATTTTTTATACACGACACAAAAAATTTCTTTTATCCGGAAAACTTGTGAAACAACATAAAATATTCTAATGTATATGCCGATTTTTTTTAATTTCTTTTTGATATTTCAAAATCTGTTTTTTTATAACGAGTGTATTTGCACCTGCGAGAAATGAATATCCGTGTAAGTACTCCTTTCTGCTCACAAGTTCCCAACAGTATTTCACTCCAAACATGTCATGTACTATAGGTTGCATTCGGGTTCATCGCTAGCAATCCACTCCAAGCATGATAAAGAGTACTCCCTCTCTTCGGGATTATAGGTCTTACGCGTATACCTAGATTGTTAATTTGACCAATAAAATATAACTTATATATTATAAAATTTATACCATTAAAAAATATAACTTTTAAAGTTTCTAATGATATAACTTTTATGCTATACTATTTATATTTTATTGTTTAAATTGGCAATCTAGTTATCCGCGCAGGACTTAAAGCATCTCCACTCGCCTACCCAGGAGGCCGATCCGGACGCCGAATTTTGGTCCGGACGCCGAAAATCGGCCCAGTCGTGTATCCAAGGACTTGTTTTCGGCCGGATTTCAGCCATTTTTGGTCCGGGCTATCCAGGCCGAACCAAGGTTTCCGGGTACGCCCTAGGGACGCCGGACTCAGCGATTTCGGCGAAAAAAACGAAGCGGCACGTGGACCCGCCGCGTCAGTGACGGAAGCCGAGTCGTCGTCATCCTCGGAACCACGCGGCGACCGCCGGGCAATAACTGCCCGTCGCGTCGGCCACGCGTCGCCGAATTACGGCGCCACCGTCGCCGCCTCGGCTCCCATGACGGACCGGCGGTCACTAAGTTCCCGCCGTTTCCACTTTTCCCGCCCTCGCCGCTAAACCCCTCCCGCCCTCGCCGCCAGCCACGGCCTTTATAAGCCGTACACCTCGCCGGAGATCTTCGCACTCTCTCACATCTCCCCCGACCCACAAGCCCAACTCCGGCGAGCTCTCCCCTTCCCCCTTCTCTCGCCATGGGCGAACGCTACCCCGGCGACGGCGCTGCGGCGAACGGCTTCGGCCGGCGCATCCTCCAAACTTGGGAGGCGCGCATGCTGTACGAGGCGGGGTACATGGCGCCGCCGGACACGCGTATGCCTCCGGGCTAGACGCTAAGCGCTGGCGGCATCCCAATCCGGCCGGGGCCGACGCTGGAGGAGCTGCCGTACGTACGATGTACAGGAGTACATCGTCGGCATGGAAAACCCCGCCGAAGCGGTGAGCGCTGACGACCTCCAGTACTGGGCGCACTTCTTCGAGGAGCGGCGCCAGCAGGAGCTCGCCCGCCACGAGGGACCGTCAGACGAGTCCCCGCCGGCGCGCAAAAACTCGGCGGGGCGCCGGCGGTGGTGGAGCGCACCAGGGCGTACGCTCGCCGCCGTGCTAGACCACATCCACCGCGGGAATATGTCGCGGCTCGACTTCCCGCGCAACCTGACGTCGGCAGCCAGGGGTCGGCGTTCTCCGGCGAACTGGGCGCCGAGGAGGATGGCGAGCATGAGCTCGTCCTCCTCCGCTTCGGCGTCCCACTCTTCCGGCAGCGCTCCGCTTCGCACGCCGACAACCGTGAAGCGCGAGGCTGTCTCGCTGGCGCGCTCACCGCCGCGCACACGTGCGCGCGGCATCGTCATCAACGAGCCGTCTGCGCCCACGCCGCCAAGAGGCCACCTGCGCCTACGCCGCCCCAAGGCAGAAGGCTCGGCGCCGGCCGAGGACGCCGCCTTGAAGATGGCGCTGGAGCAGTCGCTCCGCGAAGCGCCGCCGCTTACGCCGACCCTGCCGCTGACGCCGACGATGCCGCTGGTCGAGCCCTCCTCGCCGGACATCCTCGAATGGTCCAGGAGGGACTGGGAGCAGGCGGAACGTCAGCGTATCCTCAGCCTGCAGCAGCAGGCCGAGGAGCAGGCTGCACGGCGTCGGGCGCTCTCTGGGCGTCAGCTCGCCTACCAAGGCGCCCCGCTCTACGTCCTGGACGACGACGACGATGACGCAGGCCCGTCGTACCAGCCATGGAGGTACGGCGACCCTGGCCAGGGCAGCTCCCGCCAAAACCAGCCGCCGAGCGACGACGACGGCGGCGGCGAGGATGACGGCCGAGCCGATCCCGGGTACACGTCGTTCTACGGCAACCTCGGCATGTAGGACGGCGAGGAGAAGGCACCGACGGCGGCCTTTTTAGTTTATTTATGTACTAGTTTCGTTTAAATTTGATGTAATCCGCCTATATTCGCCCAACTTAATGAAAATCGCCTGAATTTGATGAATTTTAGCCGAACTTGGGGACTCGCCTGGGTACGCGGGTGGGAGAATGGACGTACCCAGGCCGAAAACAAGTTCAGTCCGGCCGAAAAAGGGATCAAATTTCGCCCTGGGTTCGGCCAACGAGTGGAGATGCTCTTATAATCCCAAACGGAGGGAGTACTCTCCCTGCGTTTTAAAATATAAGATGTTTTAGCTTTATGAAGCAAATATATCTAGACTATTTTTAGTACTTAGATTTACTCATGTTTAAAATAAATCTACACATTAAAACAAGTCTAAATATATTTTCTTTACAAACATAAAACATCTTATATCTTAAAAGGGAGGGAGTATAATGCAATGTCGACTTGAAAAGGGAGATGGGCAATTCCAGCCTCGAAAAGGGAGTCTGCCACACTTCACGCATCTAGTATGTTCGGTTCAGGCTTTGTGGATCAGAAATTGTCATTTCTTGATATTTAAAGGTTGCATGGAACGAAATTTAGTGTCACCGGAGATAATCATTTGACTTATACAGGTTGGCAGTATGTGTGTCAGGAACGTGTTCCTTACCATGCTTGCTAATAGAGGCGACCTGAAACTTGACGCTGATGTACACTTCTGAGATGAGGATGAGCTGTGGGATGACACCTAAGCCCTGCTTGTTTCATCGTATAATATACCGGCCAGATCCTAATGTTACTGAGTATGTCCAGGTTTTAGTGGGACCTAGATTAGTCCGTAAGGGCATGTACAATGCTAGAGAAGACATTTCTTCTCTTAGCTCTCCACATCATTTAGAGAAGACACAATATATAACTTGTACAATGCATTATCTCTTATTGCTATCTCTAGCAATTAATAAGAATTAACTATTTTTAGTAAAAAATTGGTTGACTAAGAGAAGTCATATGATACAATGGAGAAAAATAGTCTTCTCTTATTGCTAAGAGATTATCCCTTAGCTAAGGGAAGACAACCCTCTCTCTCTTGTTTCTCTCTCCTCCAACTAAGCAAAAATCCAACGTGGCGAGCATAAGAGAAGGCTGACGTCACCGCATTGTACGTGCCCTAATGTTTACACCCGTTTTTAGCTAGAATACATGGAACCAAGCGGGGCTACGTCTACATGTGCGGGCGGGTTGAAAGGCATGGATTGAGAAGGGTGTCCATTGGTGGGAAGAGATGCTACTATTTTTATTTTGAAACCTTTTCTACTGTAGGGGGACGCCCACACAGCCGTTTATTAAAACTTAAAATAAACAGTCCAACTTTCCCCTCCCCCACCCCCTCTCTCTCTTCTACTGTAACTGAGAGCCTCTCCCACCTTATCTGACCAAACCAAGGCCCTGCCGCCGGAGAGCGGCGGAGGCGAGGTGCTCCTTGTAGATTAGGTCTTTGGTTTCTCGCCATAGGTGTTTTAGGATTAGGTCTAGGTTTTTCTGTGTCTACCCCAGTGGTGTTTGGCGAGATGTCGTTCGGTCTGTACCCTCCGTTATTCCTGCACGGCGTCGGTAGGCCGTCCTCACAGTGGTATGGCAAGTTCATTTGGTTGGAGAGAGTCGTCGCTGCTGTTGTGGGCAGAGGCCATCAAAATAAGTGTGGTTGTCTCTGGTTCTGGCTTCCTCGTGTCTCCCTGCTCTCCCCGGCCGACCATGGTGGCGAGAGGTGGGAGCATCACGACGTGGGGGATGCTAGTTGCGAGAGGCGGCATGGGTGCTTGGCGCAGGTGAAAGAACATGTGTGCCCCAATGTGTGGTTTTGGTAATTAATGACAATCTCTATGGACTAATGCTTGTATCAAGTTGTACTTGTAGGAATTGTCCATAGGCAATGCTTGTACCATATGTTGGCTTCAAGGTTTGGAGAAGAAGAAAGTGAAGAGGATCAAGTGGTGACCAAGGTGTTCAAAGAGTGATCCACAAATTGGTCATGTGAGAGTTAAACCTATGGCAAGTATGTCTTGAAAAATAATATGGATTATTATCTCTGGTGCACCTTCAAGGCATCAACATAATGAAGAAAAGAAGAAATGATGTGCAAGCTAAAGATGTGCAATATCTAGAAGATCTCATGGTTGAAGCTTTCCATCCTCGGTGATCATGGATCGATGAAGACAAGGTCAAAGTAAAGGTTTCCCCATGTTGTATGGGGGAGTAACTTGCAAGTCTTCATCAAGAAAGTGCGTACAAGAGCAATCAAGAAAGGTGTTCCATCTTGAGAAGAACAAGACCGTCTACATCATAATCAAGTGGAATATGTGCAAGGCAAATGTATGATCTTGATAGGGTTTCTCTCTTACCGGTCTCGGGATGTTAGTTGGGGAGACCGGTTTATAGGATAGTCAACCGTACTATCAAGAGGGGCTCTCAAGTGAGTAACTTGATCATATCCTTCAAAGAGAGCTCAAACCTTTGCATACTTTGCATCATCCTTTCTTGGTTGTTATTTGTATCTTATCCATGTGAGGTTCTAGAGCTTGTGGCAATATTCATAACAAACCCTAGTTCATCAAAAATGGATTTCCCCTTTATATATTATTGCGTTTTTGATCTTTGAGGTTTTCCGGTTTCTCACCAAGAGAGGTATCTCACTTTATAATACATGAAACGTTCTCTCTTGGTGGTATCCAATATTTCCACTTTTTGTTCGATAGCCCTTGTTGTCTTGTTTCCAACAAAATTGGTTTCGGGTCAATCGGAGTTTCCAAACTCTAGATATCGCTATTTGAAGTTTGCCTCTTATTTGGTTCTGACCGGAGTCTCCGGTCTGCATGGACCGGAGTCTCCGGTGTAGTCCGAAGTTTCCTGATGTGTCTCCGGTGGTGACTTCAGAATCAGGGTTGGGACATACTGTATGGGGGTCCGAAGTTTCCTGATGTGTCTGCTGGAGCCTCTGGTTCCATATCTCGTCTATAGCTGCTTCCAGGGACGCATCTGGATGGGGGATCCGGTCGAACGACGAATCAACTTCACCGAGACCCGGGATCGAGGGAGGCCTGCGGGGCAGAACAAGAGGAGCTTGAGGGGGGGGCGACAGGGACCAGGGGAGGACGGCGGAGGCGCCAGAGAGAGGCGCGGTGGCGGCGCGCTGCAGAGGTGGCCGGCGGCGAGGAGGGCCAGAAGCAGGAGGAGGCAGGCGAGACGGCGCAGGGCATGGTCGACCGCGGCAGGTGGTCGCGCGACCCTGGCGACAGGAGGAGCTCCGAGCGGGGGTGGGGGCGGACACGGGCGAGCGTGGGCCGACGGAGAGGAGAGGCGGAAGGGGAGGAGCTCGGCGAGGCTGCGTCGTGGCGACGGAGGTCGCGGCCGGGAAGGCGGCCAGGGGAGGCCGGCGTCGGGCAAGCTCGGGGTTGCGGCCGAGGGCGGCGCCGCGCCGGGGCCTGCTTGGGGGAGGTGCTGAAAGCCGAGGGGGCGAGGCGGCCGCGGCCTGGGGATGCGGCGGAGGCGGGTGGCCGGCGAGGCGGCCGGAGCACGACGAGGTGGGTCGCGCCGGGCAGGAGGCTGCGGGGGCGCGGTTGGGGAACGAGGAGGAAGAAGGTGGGGAGGGAGAGAGGTGGGGATAGCGGGGCTGTGGGGGTCGGGTGGTAGGTCCCACGCGGGGTGGGGCCCGGTGGCAGGGAGGGGCGCGTGTGTGGCTGTGTGCTGTGGCTGGTGAGGTGGCGGTGTGGGATAGGTTAGAGAGAGGGGAGAGGTGACGTGTCAGGTGGGGATTGGCCGGGGTGAGGTGGAGGCAGGGTGGGTAGAAGGACTGGGGGTAAGAAAAGATTTGGGGTAGGGTCTAAGCTGGACCGATTTTATTCTGGGGGTGGTCATTCGGGTCGAATCGGCCCGTTCGACTTCCCCACTTAAAAATAATTAAATAATTTATTTATTTCAAACAAACTTTTGCAAACCGGTAGCAGACAAAACAAAATAATCCGGAGACCCGGGTTTTGCGTTTGAACAAAGACGGGGCGTTTTAGAAAACACAAAAAATGTTTTTCCGCAAATAGTTTTATGCAAGCAAATGCAAGATGATGACGATGCTCAAATGCAATGTGGCATGATGACATGAGCATGCGGTCATGATGATGCAATGCACAAAAACAACGCGATTTTCTAGTAGTGGTTTTGCGGGATGCCACAATTCGACACCACTAACAATGGATCTCGCCCTCGAGATCCGCCTCATGGTACCGGAAAGAAGGTCGGCGATCTGCATCTTCTCGCATCGTGTAGATCCTCGCGACATCACTAACAAGGATGCTTTCTTCGTCTTGAAAACGGCGACACCACCAACAAGATGTCGTTGATCCTGTTCGTCAAGAGAACACTCCAGATAACAACAGACGAAGTTAAAGGTAAGGCCACCTCTAACTTCTACGGAAGGAGTAAGAATTGCATCGATCCACCATTCAATATACACAAGCGAATGATAAGAGTAGTGGTATGGTCGCGACTCCATCCCGCACTCCAAGCATTACTCTGCACACGAATAGGCGGATTATGCAACCAACTCTCGGAATTCAGACTGAAGATCTTGACAAACGAGGTTCAGAAGCAAAGGAGTGATGCAGACTCTGCATCGGATCTGGCGTAGAGGATGTCGTCGCGTCGGAAAACACCGGAAGGCACGAGAAGGAACAAAGAGAAGTCCACCAGACAAAGGGTTCCTCGGATAGCATGAAGACCAGATGTAGCAACACCGTTACCAAAGGGGAAGCGAAACCCTGAAGGTACGACGAAACCCAACCACGAGAAATCCTGGACTCGAAGAAAAAGATAAGAGGTAGATTCAAAACACGCAGAGGTAAGAAGAGAATAGCAGAGGGGTAAGGAGTAAAAGCAGACCTAATCAGAACTATCCAACCGATTTTGCAAAAATAGTTTTTGACACTCTACTTCGACCGTTAGCTAGGTTATCCTACAGGCTGGACTTGTGGGGTATCGCAACTGCTGAGCTCTGATACCACTCTGTAACACCCTCAGAATCGACCCTATGCAAGTTTCAGCGATTCCCGCCAAACCCGCATAGAAACGATTCAAAGGTGCCCACCAGGCACTTTCGTGCGGGTGGAAAATGAAGTAATAACATTACACAACAGTCCTTGATGGGACCCACAGAAACAGATATATACAACAACGACTCAAAGAGTCAAGAATACAGATATAATATACAAAGATCCAAATAACCTTGAAAATGATAGAGCGTCCGACTACGGACAAGATGCAAATTGAGCTAAGAGCCCTGAAGAATAACCAATGGCGTCCATAACCCTGCCCAGGCCAAGCCGGAAGGGTAACCCTGCTAACGACGTCGATCTCAAACCTGCTTAAACAAAAGGGGTGCCGACAAAGGGCAAAGGAAAAAGAGGAGCGTCAGTACTGAGGCCAGTACACGGCGAGACTAGAATTCGGCGGTCCTCGCCTACATAGGTATGGTGGACTGAAGCGGCAGCGGCAGCATGCACTAAACAACCTATAGAGACTCAAAACAACGGGCGGCTATTAGAGAGGGGTAAGAAAGACCTATCCGGATCCAACCTGAATCTTACACCAAACAAACCCATCCTGGTGTTTCCCCCTCGAGACCAAACGAGAAAGTCAACCGAGGAACTCACACAGTTGGCAGTTTTATTTATTCAGTTATCGTTGCAGCAATTACTAGTCAGGTATAGGTAATCATCCTGATAAAATAAGCAGTGGGCCGTTTTAGTTAACCATTCCGTTGTAGTTGCGACGCTTACTAGTCAGATACAATTAGCATGAGATAACCCAAAACCCAGCAGTTGTTGGTACTTTTATTTAGCCATTCCGTCATAGTTGCAATATTTACTAGTCACGTACAATGGTCGCAAGCGTTAACCCAAAACAGGCAATAGTTGGCAGTATTATTTAGCCATTCCATTATAGTGAAGCTGATTATTAGTCATTATAAAGTCAAATTTATAGCACTACTTTAGTTATAGTTGTCTATGATCGAGATACTGTGCTCCAAGTCGTCCATAACCGCGGACACGGCTTTCAGAAAGTTTTAACCCGGCCGGGGTGCACAAATAGCAACACACACACGATCAACCTCGGAAAAACCAAATCAAAACCCAACGAGGCTTTCACGACAAAGCAATCACAGGATTCAGAAATATTTCAGGGGGCCACCCCTTAAAGTAGACCCGCAACGAAGTCGGCCGGCTCCGAGACGGCCTCAAGGTTTGGGTGGACGGCTGTGAACGACTGGGAACCCAAAACTGAGCTTGTCGACACCGCGGAATCGTGTCCCGATCCTAAACAGTACAGTGTGCTCCTCGCACAATCGTAAATAAAGCAGTAAAGCATGGCATAAGTACAGGATAGTAATAAAACCCCAAACTAGTTTGTGGCCCCAAGAAATAAGACTGAATCAAGCTCTGGCTAAGGGGGGCCCATAATTCCCCGTATGTGGATAGCGCGATAAATCAAGGAACAGGTATCAAGCACTCGGAGTCCTACGGGACACAAGTGGACGGTTAACAACCAAATAACATCTATTGCCCACCTGTGCCTCTGCTTACCTACTTCAATTTTAGTTGTTAAACAATAATTAAAGTGAGCAATAAATAAAGCCATGATCATCTCCAACTTTAAACCTGCGGCAATGCTCCAACAACTGTGGTACTTGGCGACACGCAACAGCATTTGAGCAAGCACTACGACGCGCAAGTCCAACTATCTACCAAACAACAGGTAATAGGATGTGTCCAAGGCAATATACGGCTGCAAGGGATTTCACGGGTACGGAAAACTAGAGCATCGCGTCACAGATAGCAATAGATCAACAGGAGGGAAATAAATACTATAAAAGTAAGATAGGTAGAAAGGGGGAGATGCTCGCCTGAAAACATTGTCGAAGGGTTCATCCGAAGATCGGGGCGAAGCTCACATCAACTCAACGGCCTTATCCGCGAAGAAGCAAAACACTAGAATAAACACCGGATGCAATATTTAATACTACGACAGAAGACCGGCATGATGCATGCATGGTGTATGACATGGCAAAGATGCGATGCAATTAGGTCATATTAAGTGGAACCAGGGGTCCCGACAAATGATTATATGGTTCAAGTTGTTTATCTACCCCGCAAATTAAATGTTGTTTGAACATGGCAAAAGATAGTACCGGTTCGATGCACAAATTTAAATGAGGCCAATATAAGACTAGATTTGCCCGCATATGGGCCCCATATTTAATTATTAGGTGAATCGGCATAAGGCCCCCAAAGCACACAAATATGCATGCAAGTATGGCAATTAATATGCAACAAGTTGTTATTACATTTATAAAATAGGGCTCGAGAAAAGGGGTCACACATTAGGGTTCGGCAGATCTTGGTTCCGGGGTTCGGGGTTCGGCCTCGGGGTTCAGGGTTCGACGGATTCGTTCTTGGCGGAATCGGTCTTCGGGAACGGGTCTGTGGATCCATGATCGGGGGTCTTCGGACGCCGGGAACAAGCTTCGGAATCCGTGAGGCGGTCCTGGCGCTCGATGTCCGTGAGGAAGTCCTTGGAGTCCAAGATGGAGATCTTGATGTTCCGGGTTCTACAGTCGACGGGGATCTTGACTCTCGACACCTTCGGATTCTGGGACGGAGCACTCGAGTTCCAACCAGTAGGCGCACCAGATCCCGGAACTTAGTGCCGCTGTACAGCGACGGGTTCTGCTGGAGCCTCTGGTTCCATATCTCGTCTATAGCTGCTTCCAGGGACGCATCTGGATGGGGGATCCGGTCGAACGACGAATCAACTTCACCGAGACCCGGGATCGAGGGAGGCCTGCGGGGCAGAACAAGAGGAGCTTGAGGGGGGGCGACGGGGACCGGGGGAGGACGGCGGAGGCGCCAGAGAGAGGCGCGGTGGCGGCGCGCTGCAGAGGTGGCCGACGGCGAGGAGGGCCAGAAGCAGGAGGAGGCAGGCGAGACGGCGCAGGGCATGGTCGACCGCGGCAGGTGGTCGCGCGACCCTGGCGACAGGAGGAGCTCCGAGCGGGGGTGGGGGCGGACACGGGCGAGCGTGGGCCGACGGAGAGGAGAGGCGGAAGGGGAGGAGCTCGGCGAGGCTGCGTCGTGGCGACGGAGGTCGCGGCCGGGAAGGCGGCCAGGGGAGGCCGGCGTCGGGCAAGCTCGAGGTTGCGGCCGAGGGCGGCGCCGCGCCGGGGCCTGCTTGGGGGAGGTGCTAAAAGCCGAGGGGGCGAGGCGGCCGCGGCCTGGGGATGCGGCGGAGGCGGGTGGCCGGCGAGGCGGCCGGAGCACGGGGAGGTGGGTCGCGCCGGGCAGGAGGCTGCGGGGGCGCGGTTGGGGAACGAGGAGGAAGAAGGTGGGGAGGGAGAGAGGTGGGGACAGCGGGGCTGTGGGGGTCGGGTGGTAGGGCCCACGCGGGGTGGGGCCCGGTGGCAGGGAGGGGCGCGTGTGTGGCTGTGTGCTGTGGCTGGTGAGGTGGCGGTGTGGGATAGGTTAGAGGGAGGGGAGAGGTGACGTGTCAGGTGGGGATTGGCCGGGGTGAGGTGGAGGCAGGGTGGGTAGAAGGACTGGGGGTAAGAAAAGATTTGGGGTGGGGTCTAAGCTGGACCGATTTTATTCTGGGGGTGGTCGTTCGGTTCGAATCGGCCCGTTCGACTGCCCCACTTAAAAATAATTAAATAATTTATTTATTTCAAACAAACTTTTGCAAACCGGTAGCAGACAAAACAAAATAATCCGGAGACCCGGGTTTTGCGTTTGAACAAAGACGGGGCGTTTTAGAAAACACAAAAAATGTTTTTCCGCAAATAGTTTTATGCAAGCAAATGCAAGATGATGACGATGATCAAATGCAATGTGGCATGATGACATGAGCATGCGGTCATGATGATGCAATGCACAAAAACAACGCGATTTTCTAGTAGTGGTTTTGCGGGATGCCACAATTCGACACCACTAACAATGGATCTCGCCCTCGAGATCCGCCTCATGGTACCGGAAAGAAGGTCGGAGATCTGCATCTTCTCGCATCATGTAGATCCTCGCGACACCACTAACAAGGATGCTTTCTTCGTCTTGAAAACGGCGACACCACCAACAAGATGTCGTTGATCCTGTTCGTCAAGAGAACACTCCGGATAACAACAGATGAAGTTAAAGGTAAGGCCACCTCTAACTTCTACGGAAGGAGTAAGAATTGCATCGATCCACCATTCAATATACAGAAGCGAATGATAAGAGTAGTGGTATGGTCGCGACTCCATCCCGCACTCCAAGCATTACTCTGCACACGAATAGGCGGATTATGCAACCAACTCTCGGAATTCAGACTGAAGATCTCGACAAACGAGGTTCAGAAGCAAAGGAGTGATGCAGACTCTGCATCGGATCTGGCGTAGAGGATGTCGTCGCGTCGGAAAACACCGGAAGGCACGAGAAGGAACAAAGAGAAGTCCACCAGACAAAGGGTTCCTCGGATAGCATGAAGACCAGATGTAGCAACACCGTTACCAAAGGGGAAGCGAAACCCTGAAGGTACGACGAAACCCAACCACGAGAAATCCTGGACTCGAAGAAAAAGATAAGAGGTAGATTCAAAACACGCAGAGGTAAGAAGAGAATAGCAGAGGGGTAAGGAGTAAAAGCAGACCTAATCAGAACTATCCAACCGATTTTGCAAAAATAGTTTTTGACACTCTACTTCGGCCGTTAGCTAGGTTATCCTACAGGCTGGACTTGTGGGGTATCACAACTGCTGAGCTCTGATACCACTCTGTAACACCCTCAGAATCGACCCTATGCAAGTTTCAGCGATTCCCGCCAAACCCGCATAGAAACGATTCAAAGGTGCCCACCAGGCACTTTCGTGCGGGTGGAAAACGAAGTAATAACATTACACAACAGTCCTCGATGGGACCCACAGAAACAGATATATACAACAGCGACTCAAAGAGTCAAGAATACAGATATAATATACAAAGATCCAAATCACCTTGAAAATGATAGAGCGTCCGACTACGGACAAGATGCAAATTGAGCTAAGAGCCCTGAAGAATAACCAATGGCGTCCATAACCCTGCCCAGGCCAAGCTGGAAGGGTAACCCTGCTAACGACGTCGATCTCAAACCTGCTTAAACAAAAGGGGTGCCGACAAAGGGCAAAGGAAAAAGAGGAGCGTCAGTACTGAGGCCAGTACACGGCGAGGCTAGAATTCGGCGGTCCTCGCCTACATAGGTATGGTGGACTGAAGCGGCAGCGGCAGCATGCACTAAACAACCTATAGAGACTCAAAACAACGGGCGGCTATTAGAGAGGGGTAAGAAAGACCTATCCGGATCCAACCTGAATCTTACACCAAACAAACCCATCCTGGTGTTTCCCCCTCGAGACCAAACTAGGAAGTCAACCGAGGACTCACACAGTTGGCAGTTTTATTTATTCAGTTATCGTTGCAGCAATTACTAGTCAGGTATAGGTAATCATCCTGATAAAATAAGCAGTGGGCCGTTTTAGTTAACCATTCCGTTGTAGTTGCGACGCTTACTAGTCAGATACAATTAGCATGAGATAACCCAAAACCCAGCAGTTGTTGGTACTTTTATTTAGCCATTCCGTCATAGTTGCAATATTTACTAGTCAGGTACAATGGTCGCAAGCGTTAACCCAAAACAGGCAATAGTTGGCAGTATTATTTAGCCATTCCATTATAGTGAAGCTGATTACTAGTCATTATAAAGTCAAATTTATAGCACTACTTTAGTTATAGTTGTCTATGATCGAGATACTGTGCTCCAAGTCGTCCATAACCGCGGACACGGCTTTCAGAAAGTTTTAACCCGGCCGGGGTGCACAAATAGCAACACACACACGATCAACCTCGGAAAAACCAAATCAAAACCCAACGAGGCTTTCACGACAAAGCAATCACAGGATTCAGAAATATTTCAGGGGGCCACCCCTTAAAGTAGACCCGCAACGAAGTCGGCCGGCTCCGAGACGGCCTCAAGGTTTGGGTGGACGGCTGTGAACGACTGGGAACCCAAAACTGAGCTTGTCGACACCGCGGAATCGTGTCTCGATCCTAAACAGTACAGTGTGCTCCTCGCACAATCGTAAATAAAGCAGTAAAGCATGGCATAAGTACAGGATAGTAATAAAACCCCAAACTAGTTTGTGGCCCCAAGAAATAAGACTGAATCAAGCTCTGGCTAAGGGGGGCCCATAATTCCCCGTATGTGGATAGCGCGATAAATCAAGGAACAGGTATCAAGCACTCGGAGTCCTACGGGACACAAGTGGACGGTTAACAACCAAATAACATCTATTGCCCACCTGTGCCTCTGCTTACCTACTTCAATTTTAGTTGTTAAACAATAATTAAAGTGAGCAATAAATAAAGCCATGATCATCTCCAACTTTAAACCTGCGGCAATGCTCCAACAACTGTGGTACTTGGCGACACGCAACAGCATTTGAGCAAGCACTACGACGCGCAAGTCCAACTATCTACCAAACAACAGGTAATAGGATGTGTCCAAGGCAATATACGGCTGCAAGGGATTTCACGGGTACGGAAAACTAGAGCATCGCGTCACAGATAGCAATAGATCAACAGGAGGGAAATAAATACTATAAAAGTAAGATAGGTAGAAAGGGGGAGATGCTCGCCTGAAAACATTGTCGAAGGGTTCATCCGAAGATCGGGGCGAAGCTCACATCAACTCAACGGCCTTATCCGCGAAGAAGCAAAACACTAGAATAAACACCGGATGCAATATTTAATACTACGACAGAAGACTGGCATGATGCATGCATGGTGTATGACATGGCAAAGATGCGATGCAATTAGGTCATATTAAGTGGAACCAGGGGTCCCGACAAATGATTATATGGTTCAAGTTGTTTATCTACCCCACAAATTAAATGTTGTTTGAACATGGCAAAAGATAGTACCGGTTCGATGCACAAATTTAAATGAGGCCAATATAAGACTAGATTTGCCCGCATATGGGCCCCATATTTAATTATTAGGTGAATCGGCATAAGGCCCCCAAAGCACACAAATATGCATGCAAGTATGGCAATTAATATGCAACAAGTTGTTATTACATTTATAAAATAGGGCTCGAGAAAAGGGGTCACACATTAGGGTTCGGCAGATCTTGGTTCCGGGGTTCGGGGTTCGGCCTCGGGGTTCAGGGTTCGACGGATTCGTTCTTGGCGGAATCGGTCTTCGGGAACGGGTCTGTGGATCCATGATCGGGGGTCTTCGGACGCCGGGAACAAGCTTCGGAATCCGTGAGGCGGGCCTGGCGCTCGATGTCCGTGAGGAAGTCCTTGGAGTCCAAGATGGAGATCTTGATGTTCCGGGTTCTACAGTCGACGGGGATCTTGACTCTCGACACCTTCGGATTCTGGGACGGAGCACTCGAGTTCCGACCAGTAGGCGCACCAGATCCCGGAACTTAGTGCCGCTGTACAGCGACGGGTTCTGCTGGAGCCTCTGGTTCCATATCTCGTCTATAGCTGCTTCCAGGGACGCATCTGGATGGGGGATCCGGTCGAACGACGAATCAACTTCACCGAGACCCGGGATCGAGGGAGGCATGCGGGGCAGAACAAGAGGAGCTTGAGGGGGGGGGGGCGACGGGGACCGGGGGAGGACGGTGGAGGCGCCAGAGAGAGGCGCGGTGGCGGCGCGCTGCAGAGGTGGCCGGCGGCGAGGAGGGCCAGAAGCAGGAGGAGGCAGGCGAGACGGCGCAGGGCATGGTCGACCGCGGCAGGTGGTCGCGCGACCCTGGCGACAGGAGGAGCTCCGAGCAGGGGTGGGGGCGGACACGGGCGAGCGTGGGCCGACGGAGAGGAGAGGCGGAAGGGGAGGAGCTCGGCGAGGCTGCGTCGTGGCGACGGAGGTCGCGGCCGGGAAGGCGGCCAGGGGAGGCCGGCGTCGGGCAAGCTCGGGGTTGCGGCCGAGGGCGGCGCCGCGCCGGGGCCTGCTTGGGGGAGGTGCTGAAAGCCGAGGGGGCGAGGCGGCCGCGGCCTAGGGATGCGGCGGAGGCGGGTGGCCGGCGAGGCGGCCGGAGCACGGGGAGGTGGGTCGCGCCGGGCAGGAGGCTGCGGGGGCGCGGTTGGGGAACGAGGAGGAAGAAGGTGGGGAGGGAGAGAGGTGGGGACAGCGGGGCTGTGGGGGTCGGGTGGTAGGGCCCACGCGGGGTGGGGCCCGGTGGCAGGGAGGGGCGCGTGTGTGGCTGTGTGCTGTGGCTGGTGAGGTGGCGGTGTGGGATAGGTTAGAGGGAGGGGAGAGGTGACATGTCAGGTGGGGATTGGCCGGGGTGAGGTGGAGGCAGGGTGGGTAGAAGGACTGGGGGTAAGAAAATATTTGGGGTGGGGTCTAAGCTGGACCGATTTTATTCTGGGGGTGGTCGTTCGGGTCGAATCGGCCCGTTCGACTGCCCCACTTAAAAATAATTAAATAATTTATTTATTTCAAACAAACTTTTGCAAACCGATAGTAGACAAAACAAAATAATCCGGAGACCCGGGTTTTGCGTTTGAACAAAGACGGGGCGTTTTAGAAAACACAAAAAATGTTTTTCCGCAAATAGTTTTATGCAAGCAAATGCAAGATGATGACGATGCTCAAATGCAATGTGGCATGATGACATGAGCATGCGGTCATGATGATGCAATGCACAAAAACAACGCGATTTTCTAGTAGTGGTTTTGCGGGATGCCACAGGTGGCGTTTGTTGGGAGCCTCCAATTAAGTTGTGGAGAAGTGCCCCAACCTTGTGAGAGGTTCCGGTTGCCACCGACAAGTGCATCGATAGTGGAAGCGTGGATCGATCCCATTGGGGTGAGATTCACCGGTGAATAAGGGAGGCCTTTTGTGGCGTTGGTGGTTTGATACCACCCCCTCTCCAAACGAGACGTACTCCATGTTGGGAGGAACTCGGTAAAATATCGGTGTCCCCGCGTGCCTCGGTTATCTCTATACCCGAGCTCTTTACTTATGCACTTTACATGATAGCCTTCATGCTTGAAGTAATATATATCTTGCTATCACTTTGTTGCTTGTATTGCTTAGCATAAGTTGTTGGTGCACATAGGTGAACCTTAGTTGTTCTAGGTTTGTCTTAACAAAGTAAACACTAGTTTTATTCCGCCTTTGTTGAGCCACTCTAGGAAAAGTTTTAATCGCATATTCACCCCCCTCTAGGCGACATCCGTATCCTTTCAGCAGGGTCGTTCTGACCAGATCCGGCGTCGGCTAGGGTTATGGCTCTCCGCTGTGGTGCTCCCTGGGTCGGATACGAGCGCAACGGTGACCGGCTCCAGCCCTCCCTGATAATGTCATTTCTCTTGGATGGCTTCGGCTGTCTGCTCGATCTCGATGTTCTTCTCCGGCCGGCCACGCGTGTTGCCGGAGTTGTCTGGTCGCGCCACAGGCAATCTCGCTGCCCTCGGTCTCCTCCATTGGACTGGGCGCGCGACACCCTCTACGTGGTGCACAACCTGCTCGATCAATTGTCTGAGGTACGTTCGTCGGTCCTTTCTAGGTTTTGTCCAGCCCGCTGCGGGAGTTGCCATCGCCATTGACGGCCGCATACTTTGCAGATGGGCAGCAACCAAAGGGCAAGGGAGTTCTTCTACAAGAATTTTGCGGAGTCATCCTCCGAGGAGTCCGACGGTGAGACCGAGATTGTGCTGGTTGCTGCACAGATGGTGCACGACCACTACCTCCTGCCGCCGCGTAGAGGTGGCTCGTCCAAGCGACGCCAATCCAACCAGGAGTGCGACCAAGAAGATGGCCACATACGCCTTTACAAGGACTACTTCCATCCAACTAATCCAATCTTTAAAGAGAAGGCATTCTGTTGCCGCTATCGGATATCGAGGGACCTGTTCTTGCAAATTTTCAATGGGGTGACGGAGTACGATAGCTACTTCGAGGCCAAGTACAATTGCACCGGTAAGATTGGTTTCTCCTCTTACCAAAAATGTTCTGCTGCCATTCGACATCTTGTATATGGAGTCCCCGGTGACCTCCTCGACGACTACATGCGCATGAGCGAGTCCACATGCCATGAGGCTATGTACCGGTTTTATAGTGCAGTTATTGCGGTGTTTGGCACAGTTTACCTGAGAGAGCCAAACACCGAAGACACTACCCGCCTTCTGTTCATCAACGAGAGAAGGGGGTTTCCTGGTATGCTTGGCAGCATCGACTGCATGCATTGGCAGTGGAAGAACTGTCCCCTTGGTTGGAAAGGGCAGTTCAAAGAGCATGCAGAGGGGTGCACCGTTATACTAGAGGCCGTTGCATCATAGGATCTCTGGATTTGGAATTCATTTTTTTTGGCATGGCTTGATCGAACAATGACATCAATGTGCTACAGCGGTCTCCGGTGTTTGCTAGGCTGGCAAAAGGCAATGCCCCACAGGTTTCTTATCATATCAATGGCAATCCATATGATATGGGTTACTATCTTGCTGACGGTATCTACCCCTCCAGGGCCACCTTTGTGAAGACAATCCGCAATCCTGGAGATGAGAAGTGCAAGAGGTTTGCGAAAAAGCAAGAGACTGCTAGAAAGGATGTGGAGCGAGCATTTGGTGTGCTTCAGTCAAGGTGGGCTATTGTTCAGTACCCTTCTAGAACCTGGAGCGCAGAGATGATGTGAAATGTGATGACTGCTTGTGTCATCATGCATAACATGATCGTTGAGGACGAGCGTGATAACAACATCTTGGACCAAGGCTAGGACTTTTAGGGTCAGTTGGTTGAACCAGAGTCGGGTCTAGCGTCTTGGGAAGATTTCATGCGAGTGCAAGAAAATTTGCGTCACAGGCAAACCCATGAACGTCTTCAACCGGATTTGGTTGAGCATATATGGGCTCGTGCGGGAAATCTCAATGGTTAATCTTCTATTTGTTTTGTGTAATTTAATTAATGGTTTAATTATTTTTCATCGAACCATGTGAGACTGAACTATCTATATGTAAGTACTATTTCAATTTAATTACATCTAGTTTATTTGTATCCTAAAAATTAATTATATGACAATATTTACAAACATATGAATCCCTGCAAGCGCTGGCCAAGCGCGGACAAATGGATCGCGCCGCTGGTCGTGACTGACCAGATAGATCGGACGCTCTACCCATACTGACCGAGTCTGACACAAACCAAACAGACATAAACGGACAGTTTGGAGTGACAGCTTAGGTGCCGTTGGAGATGCCCTTAACCGGGTCCGTTGGAGTTGGAGCCTGGAGGCAACAAATTCGAATTTCAAACCAGCAGTCCTACGGGGAAAAGACGACGTGCCTGCCAGTACAAAACTAGTACACTGAAAAAAAGGACGCAATTGATTCCGGATTTCCATGGGAATCTTTACCGGCAGACGAGACGAGGGACGACGATGGAACGGCTCGGAAGATGACGTGCGTGCAGTGCAGCGCCGCCTCTCTGCCACACAGGGCCCACCAGCCACGTTTCTTCCTTCCAAAAATTTCAATTAACTCCTCCGCCACGCGCGGTTCCTTCCAAGCTACGCTACGCCAGGTCGGTCGCGGTTCCCTCGTCTCACAACACAGTATGGTCGCCGACGCCGTTCGAGTCCCCGCACGGACGTCACGCGGGCCCCACCCACCCACACACACCTCCGCCTCCTGCTCCCCTACCCCCGCTGCCGCGCCACCACCGCGCCAGTGTGCTTTGCCTTTGCCCGTGATCCCATGCCAGGCGGCGGCAGCTTTCCCCTCCGAGTTTGATCGATTCCCTTTCCCTTCTCTCCCATCGCTCCCTCAGTCTCCACTCTCGCGAGCTCTGCTCAGCCGAGAAGGAACGGCGCCCTCACATTCCCACCACGGACCACCACCGTCTCTCCTCCCGTCGGCATCGCCGCCGCGGCCGGGGATCGCGGAGACCCTAAACCCCTAAACCCTAGCAGCGATGAGCTACCTGAGCCCGACCCAGACGCGTGCGGGGGCCCCGTCGCTCGCGCCGGCCGTGGGCGCGGAGCTCGCGCGGCTCGAGGGGCGGCTGGGCCAGTGGGCCGACCCGGGCGCGCGGGAGCGGCTCGCGGGGCTCGGCGAGTCGGCGGCGGCGCGGGTGCTGCGGACGATCGGCGAGTCCCGGACGCCCGTCAAGACGCTCTCCGGCTACATCAGGCACTTGGCGGACAAGGAGGCCATGGAGCGCAACGCGCGGGGCATCCCGCCCGCCGAGAGCGCCGCCTGCAGCTCCGGCCCTTCAGAGGGAGGTGAGAAAAGACACTTCTTTTATTTATTATTACGATGGTTGGTTGGTTGATTGTGCGCAGAACTGGTGCGGGATGCAGTTTAGTCGTTAGTTGCATTTTAGTGGATTGCGTGGGAATGTGCCTGCTCATTTTCGTGGCTATACATGTTCATACTCTTTGATTCAGTGCCAAAATGGAATTGCGTGGGAATGTGCCTGACGCATTTTGTGGCAAAATGGAATTTTTGATTCAGTGCCACGGCTGGATTATCGGTTTCTGTTCTCTTTTGGAAATCCTTCAGTGTAACTGGACTGGAGTTCTGCATTGCATAAGACCTGCGGTAGCAATAGAATGGGGAAAAAAGTATACAGAAAAGATAGTTCTTTTCAATTTTGATTATCTATATATTAGTTCGTTTCTATTTCTAGACTGAAACATGCCACTGGAAGACTCCTTAGAATGGGATTCCAACTCAGCACCTTTTGTTTTGAGATTTTGAGAAGAGTTGCTCTTTGGAGAGCACAATATTAGTAAGAGGAGGAAGGGTTAAGGATTTACCCGGTGTGAGATATCGCATTATTCGAGGAACCCTAGATGCTGTCGCAGTAAAGAATCGTCAACAAGGGCGTTCTAGTGCGTTGTAGATTCTTATCCAAGACTCCCACATGACTAATTGGGCATGCTACAGTTTGAAAGGCAGCGCCTATCGCGATGTTTTGCACTACTATGGTGTTTTCACACTTCCTCCCTTCGCTACCATGGCTGACTTGCTCTGCATGTTCTTGATTTGGAATATCTTTCCTGTAGTTATTTACGCATGTTCCAAATTGTGAGAACCCTGTGGAGTGTACTGTTTCAGTTTGCTTGTCTTGGCCTTTGCTCCACCAATGATTGATTGTTTTTGATGTTGTATATACCGCAATGTTTCTTAGGCTAACCATGGAATCTTTGGTTATACAGATGAATCTGTATCGGGGCCACAGTACCATAGCGATGATCAATATGATGTCCAAAGCCCTTACAGAGAAGAAATAACTTTGGGTCTCTCAAACCATGCTGGGTATGCCAACCAATGGAGGCCTATCGGTTCAAATAAGAATGAGGGTCCCGTCAGAGAAATTGCTCATGTGGTTCCAAACCTGTCTGCAATGGCAGCTCAGATCCCATCTGGTTGGGTCTCGTTACAGAATCAGAATGACACTCAGATTAATAGTCCTAACCGAGCAATGGCTCCTGCTACATTGCCGCAGGTTGCAACCCTGCCCTCTACGGTAGGTCAGAACCAATTCAGAACGACACCTGCTATGATGCCGGTTCCTACCCTGCCATGGATGGCAGGTGAGAACCCAAAAGATTGGATCTCGTCCAGGAACCTGGACTATAGCCATTCTTCTGCGGTGGCTCCTTCGGTGTGGAACCAGATACCTATGCAGATCAATAGTCCTGTCCGAGCAATGTCTCCCAATGTTATGGTACAGGGAGGTAGCCCTGGCCATCATGTGCCCATTGGGTTGCATAACCATATGAGGACTGGGAGCCCCATACCAAACAGTATTCATACACCTCCAACAAGTGTTTCCACACCAATCCGTGCGCGGGATATTTCAGGACGAGTTCAGGGAATTGCTGTTCCGTCTGGAAGCCCACAAAGCCCAGCATGCGCAGGGATGTCAAGTCCTGCAACCTATTGTGCTACATCAAATGCATCGAGGGAGAAAGCAAGTCCTCAAATGGAAGCACTGGATGGGATGGAGTTCAGGAAGATATTTCTGATTTTCCAATACCTTTCTGGGTGAGTTCCTCTCCTGTTTACAGTTTCTGGAGTAAAGAACAAAGACTATAGCGCTTTGCAAATACATGGTTTTGTTATACTGTTAGCAAAGAGAATCAGAACACTTTCCATTCACTTACATTTGTACACTTCCATGGATGTGGTAGTCAGACTATCACTATTTTCTAAAACACATGTGCCATTTGTTCCCAGTAAAAATCTGAGACAAAACTGTATTGTCTACGTGATGCTCTTTCTAATATATCTTTTATTTAAATTATAGGAGGAGGATAGAAGATGAACTATCTGTCGAGTATATTAGATCCTTGCAGTGCCTTCCCATGGTTCATTTTGAGTCAGGAATCTGGAACACAATTGGCCGCAAGTATATAAAAAATTCAGACAGAGCAAAGGTTTATATCAGTATTCTTGCTTCTCTTAATTACATGATAGGTCTCTTAACAGCTCTCCTATCGTAGTAGCATATGGTATATCAGTTCATTGGAACCAGAGCAAGATGTAATCTGCGGATGTGCATCGCGAGTTTTTCTGAACCTTATCCTCTATTGAAACCATGTCTCCACTTGTATTTCTCACACTCCTTAAATAACTATTCCAGATTCAGTGAGTACAAATATTAAGGTCTCCCAGTGAGAATTGTACTGATATATATTGTTCTTTCCCTTCATAATAAATGATAACATGAGGCTGATGGAATTGTCCTCCCTTTCTCAACTTGATGCTCGCAGAACCTTGATTCAGACCCAGGTACAGCAAGAGTATACCATTGTAATGTTGAGATAAAAGGGGATTGTGCAGTCACAGTTTTCAAGGTTTGTGATGCTTTTATTTTCCTTCCGTCATTTTCATTACATGTATTTTTTTTATCTTTTTCAGTGTCCTGCTAATTGATGTACGCTCAGCTACCAGTCACTATGGTTGATGGTTCCTGTTGATTGCTTTTTTCTGCTTACCCACCTACTTCCACATATAGGTGTATACCACCCATGTCTGCTGTCAAAGTCCTAACAAGTGTAGGTATATGTTTATGACCATGTGATTACAATTGCGTCACTGGGAAAATCATGCACAAGATGTTAGTAGAAGTATGTGATCTCAATTGCATAACGTGGAAGATCATGCACAACATGTTAGTAGAAGTACACATATTAGAAAAATGTAACAATAATTGGTTAAAGGACCAAATATATGGCTGCTGTGTACAGTGATGAAATTCTCTTGGAAGAAGTTCAGACAAATCCTACATTTTAACCTTATATTTACTGGAGGCAGGGACCATACGTGGAGACTAAAAGGACTCATCTGGCCAAGGTTGTTGGTGATGATAACGTCCTCGTAGTAAAGTTCGTGGGGGAATCTTCAAAAGACGATTTTGTACCCCACTTTAAGATCGCTGAAGATGGTATTTTTCTGGGTTTGCGCCGGTACCGATATTTTGGTAAGTTTTCATCAGCTTATAGTACTCATCAATATTGGCAGACTGAGGAGTGTCATACTGTAGAGATGATTTCTACATTTCATGACAAGACACTATCACTCCATTCTACATTTCTGCGTTTCATGGTAAGGCACGTATAGATAGCTTGGAGGTGTATGAGATGAATCAGGATTAATTTGTTTGCATGTCATTGGATGAATAGATCTAGGAAAATAAGTGACGGTCTTTGATTGATTAAATTGAATATTATGTATATCATCGCATCCATTTTTGGTTTCTTAACGGATATCAGACTTGATTTGTTGAACCATGGATAGTCATGATGATAAGCGACTGTCACTTAGGCTGGTCCTAGTGGTAGTATCATACTGCTAGTATCATGCATATGATACTAGTGCATGATACTATGTCTCTAGTGCATTGTATCATATAGTAGTATCATAGTAATGGTATATTTATTGATTTATAGAATCTCTATGTAAAATGTGTGTACAAGATTTACTTGCCATTATGATTTCTAGCTTTACGTGCTATGATACGGTATCTACCTATGATACACTAACCGCCTCTCTCTTCATTAATTATGACGCCACATCAGATTTTTGCCAAGTTGGCATGCATGATACACCTTATGATACTAGCACTAGGACCAGCCTTAAGCCACCCTTCAACTCTTTTTTTATTGCCACTAAATTTTACAAGTAATCAGTAATTGCTACCAGGAGAGCCTAATCACCATAAATTTCAGCTTTAAGTATTAATATGGATCTTCTTATGTTTCATCGCAGCCAACTTGATTCTGGTTGGCTGGATGATCTTCTTTAACTCACTTTTTAGCCCCCAAAAGGGGCAGACTCAGCCTCTGCATCAATTGATGCATATGGCCTTTTATTACATTATTAAAAGAAGTTTTACAATTTATTACAAATCATGGGTCACAACGTCTTTAACTTATGTATCGTTTCTATTTTTAAGTTTACAAAGATGGAGGAAAAGAAGGGAAAATTGAAGAAGATAGAACAAATGGGGGTAACGAGAAATGCACTTCAGCTGTGAGATGCTACTTTGTTCGGACTGAGTCAGGATGGAAGATGGATGAACCTTATATACTTTCTGGCAAAACAATCAGTCAGGCCCGCAAACTATTCATGCACATACATACTGCTCCCACCTTGGCGAAGTATATGGCCAGGTCTTTTCTGCTGAACTTGTTGAATATTACCAGTTAATTGATGTAATGTGGGTGTCTTTTCTAGTTTTCGGGGCTCTGTTGATGCTGATGTATGGTTGTTGCTACCATGATAGGAGTATTTTAGAGAAGAAAACAAAAAGTGGTGTATTTCAGAAGGCTCAAATTCATTGAGACATGCTTGTCTAACTATCTAGGTTTTCTATTTCCTGATTCCTTCATGTTGCTGCTGTTGAATTATTAAACCCTCTAAACAGAAAAAGGAACTGATTATTGATGACATTTCCTTTCTCCATGGCCGCTGCTGCGGTCTCTCTCTGTTTTAAATTTATGTTTTTTTTAATTCGATGTTACAGGTTTGCGTTAATACTATCCAAAACTATCACATTGGAGGCTGATTTATCAGCGGTTCGTGTTATACAGCTTGATGATAAACCTTGCAGTGTAATTCTCTCGCTCCACTCAGATATCTTGTCTTGCTTCTAGAATTTAAAATTGATCCTAATGCAATACTTTAGGATAAATATGGGAATATTATTGTTCAAGATGAGGAGCCTTTAATTCATACGGATGGAACGGGCCTTATATCTGAAGATTTAGCTATGAAATGCTCCACGAGTATCTCTGAGATAAATTATTTGAAGAAGCAGGTTTGGTCTTGACTTACACCTTGATAGAATTTTAAGTGGAGCTTAGTCATGAACTTATCGTAGATACTTTTACTTCACTGGACAAATTTGGGTTCCCATGATATATGATACGACCACCCTATTACATCTCCTCTATAATTTCCCTCTCCTGGAATATCATGCTCTTCAGACTACTGAAAGAATAGCTAATGCCCCAATGGCAGTATTTTATTCCAAATTTCTAGCTTATTTTTTTATTGATTTATTATGGCTTGTTCAGGAAATTGTGTCCTGTGATGAAACACCTTCAGAGCCTTCACGTGTGAAGAGGCGTCGGTCTATTGCGGTATCGCTACTGAACCTGTATTGTATTAACTATTTGCTGTGATGTTTTTCATTTACGTTCTGAATGTGCTACCAGTTTAACTAATAGATTTATTTTTCTGATCTGTTCTTTTTCTCTAGCCTCTTCTTACGCAATTCCGTATGTTCTATAAAGGAGCAGCTGTTAAGGGAACTGCCCTAGTTGACAGAAGGGTAGGCATTAAGAGTTCTAGTCTTCTAGATATTATGCTACTTAAGATTCTAAATCATAAATTTTGTTATTCATTGTCCCTTGGTAGTTTATTACGCAAGTGTTTTTTTCTGGCTTGACAACTTTTGAGCATATATACATGTGCATCTTCCTTCTACAGTGATATCAAGACAACCTTAACTTTATTATGTGTATGGAAATTGGTTCATGTTGATAGTTTCAACATCGTGGATATTGCGTCGCTTCACTGTCTGTCATGTTTCATTGCTTTATCCAATATTACTCACTTGCTATATAATTTTGAAGTTTCGGTCATGCATTTTACTATCTTATCTTGCCCAAACTTTGAGCATTCTGTGTAATAATATCTTTATTTCCTGTTGCAGCTTCCTCCTGGAACTATTCTTATACGTCCATCAATGATAAAGATAAAATCTGATCCAGAATTATGTGGTGTACAATCTGTCAACTCTCTGGAACTGATGACAATGAAAACAGATCCAAAACTATATGGTGTCCGGTCTGTCGACTCTTTTGAAATAGTTACAACAAGGTACTCCAAGAAGCTTTGAGTTGTCCTTTTGGATTTAAGTACTTAGATACTTACATATTTGAATATTTGGGATTTCATGTCTATACACGTCTGTTTTTCTAACTGTAAAGCTCCTTGAAGTATTTCTTTATGCTTCACAGGTGGCATTAGAGATTACATGCGTAATCAAGTGAAATTATTTTGGTACAACTAACTGGGATTTTGTGTGGCTACTTCACTTATATCATCTCTCCAAGTCTCTGTCATGGATTGAAGCAAGTCTCTCATGGGGTTTAGTTTCTCCTTCATACCAGCACTACAAAAACTACCATTAAAAATTGTATGTTGTGGTATCAGGGAAAACCTTGAAATTTAAAGAAAAAAAAATCAGAACCCACAGATATATTTTCTTTTTGCAATGAAACCCACAGAGATATCCCAACTTTCATGTTTTAGGGAAAATTTTTGAACCGTATTTGATCCTTTTTAAAGAAAAGTAGAGACATATTGGGGTTTTGATAACAATATATTATAGAAAAGAAATTTCTTTGTTCTTCATTTATTTTGCAATTTCACCAAGAAATCCTTATTTTTGCTTGGTTTTAAACTTTCAATGAAACGCACTGGTGAGTCCACTAACTAGCCAGCTGAGTTTAGCCTGACAGGTATGGCTTGAAAATCAGGAAAAAAATAGCATCTGTTTTTCCTTGATGGCCAAGCATGCCGTTTTATCTTATAGCTAAGACAAGATTGCACTTAACTTTGCTCAATAGTCTAAACCTTTTGATGAGTTCGTTGGTGCATGTGCATTCAACATTTGGTGGGACTGAGGTCAAGTCCCCATGATTGGTTTGGTTAAATGTCAATGTAAGGGTGACATCAAAGTATGAGTAGAAGTACCTATCTTTCAACAGGAGCACAACAGCTTAAGCTATTTGATGAGGAACACGCATATTAGTTTTCTTTTGGTTCACTAGTAGTATCCTTGTTTGTTTCCTCAGCAATCAACCCAAGAGGACATTAACATCAAAATACTTGATTACACTGCTTTACTATGGAGGAGTTAAAGCAGAGTACTTTATAGAGCTTCTACACGATGCAATTGAAGGTGCTCAGAATGCTCGCTATGGTTACCATGACGCACTTAAACGTAAGCTTTAAATATTGTGGTTGCATATCCTTCCTGCACTGCATTTTGTACAAATTGGCACATATATGTGCTTCATTTTCTTATCTTTGCAAGTTCTAATAGTCTGCCATTTATTTTCAATTGCTTGCATTTCATTGATACGCGCCTTTGTTCATCTTGTTCTTACAGTTGCATATATCTATGCGGACATGGAGGACTCCATATCGGTACGAATGATTCTTTCTGGAGTCCCACTAGAAGATGCATATTTGCAATCTAGACTGGCTATCATGGCTCAACAGGAAAGGAAAGGACTCAAGGAAGGGAAACTACCAATCAGTGATTGCTTTTATTTGATGGGTACAACAGATCCTACTGGAAAACTCAGATCCAATGAAGTTTGTGTGATACTGTAAGTGACAGAATTTGTGCCTGCATCCCTTTTGAATTCGGTTTTTTCTATGTTTCGGTGATCCCTAATTTACTGGTGACCTTTAGGAATTTCTGAAGATATTTCTGTTTTATTGATAATTAAGGTTTAATAAGAAACCTCAGTTAGGCAGTCCTGGAACAGTCTGCATGACAATTTTTCTGCAGTTGCAGCTTTTTCATTCATTATAATTCAATGTCTTTGTTGATTGACATCATATGTTATCACGCGTGTGCACTGGCAAGCATGTGTTTTCGCTAAATGAGGATCTCACTCCACATTTTTCCAGTGATTATAGTGTACTCACATGATGCGTGTGGTCACACATGCTGATAAAATATTTTTAATTGCAATTCTAGAATTGTGCGCTATTATTTTCTCTTGATGACCTGACTGTGCTAAGGTTTGTTAACTGATAATATGCCTTCATGGTGACTTTATCCTATGATAAGACTGGTAATCAGATAATATTTGGGGCTTTAAGATGTACTCCCTCCGTTCAGAAATATAAGACATTCTAACTTTGTGAAATGAATGTATCTAGACCCTTTTAGTGTGTAGGTTCACTCTAAACCTCTATGAACCTATACACTAAAAGTCGTCTAGATACATTCGATTCACAAAGATAAAATGTCTTATATTTCTGAACGGAGGGAGTAGTCTTGAGGAGGTACTGTAACGGCATTATTCCTTTCAGTTGGTCAGATTTCTACTAACCTGACATCATATATTGCAAACTTCCATTTATAAGCAGGTCATAGCCTCCTATAAAACATCCACTATGCCGCAGTCATTAAATAGTGGAAGCATGGCTGGTGTTTGAAAGCAGTTTTTGTTTATATTTTTGCTGTTTGTTAATTACTTTTTCTGCTATTAAACAGTGACAAAGGACAATATTCTGGAAAAGTGCTTGTCTATAAACATCCTGGGTTGCACTTTGGGGATATACATGTCTTGACATCAAGATATATTGAAGGTATAGAGGAGGCAGTTGGGTGTTCAAGATATGCTATACTTTTCCCTACATCTGGGCCACGATCTTTGGCCGATGAGATGGCCAATAGTGACTATGATGGGGACATGTACTGGGTCTCAATAAATGAACAGGTCAGTTGTTTGCCCGTTGATACTATGCTTGATTTCTCTATGAAAAACATTGTTTTGGATAAGCCATTTGATAACTCAAGAACCACAGTGGCCCTTCTTTGTGAGAGAAAAAAAGAGCCACTCTGCTCTTTACCCTAATAATATTACACTATGATAACTCAAGAACCAAAGTGGCCCTTCTTTGTTCTGGCATTAGTACTGCTCATTACTTTTCTAGTCATGCCTAGCAATTTCTGCAATACACTGTTTCGAAAATGTAGGGCATATTTTGACTGTCCAATTTTGAAATTTAAAATATAAATTTCTTGTAAAATATTATGTTAATGGTTAAAATAGAACCAATCATATGAAAGTGATTTTCAAAATGAATCCAACAGTACGAATTTTGAGTAACACAATGCACATATTCTATTTCGAATAAAACATATCATGTTGGTCGATGCATGGAATATGAGCAGTCACAATATGCCCTACATTTTGAACAGAGGGAGTATATATAGTTATGTACATCTGCCAATGAATACTTTGTTACTAAATTTTCCATTATAGCTTCATCATGTCAACTGTATCTTTGTTGTAGCAATGCAGCATAAATATATATTGGTTTCGATGTCATAGCAATAGCACTTTATGTTGTCTTTTAACCTCTCAAAGAACAGTCACTCACTACAAATATGATATTTTTAGTTATTACAGCAGTTCAAGCCTTCTAAGCCGTGGATTCAAAAAATTAAAGAACCAAAGCCCCCACAAAAGTGTCCTCAGGATTTTAATGAGTTGGACCTCGAGAGGAGTCTATTTCACGAGTTCTTGAAAGCAAGATTTGCACGCAGGTATTCATATCAAGATGTATTTTTTTTTTCTGATTTATTCTAATAATCATCACAAACTTTTTCTAAACACAGTTAAGAATATATCTGTGACTAGGAAACACTTTTATACTAGAAATAAATTTAGCAGCATGAATCTCATCTTGTACACAACAAATTTGGTGTTATGGCCTTATGATGCTGAGTTAGCAGCCATAATCAATAGCAATATCTGTCCAGCTTCCTGCCACAGGGTTCCAGGGACATGAAACCGAGGGTCAATTTTATGTTATAATTACACTGACGAGGACATAAACAAGAGGAAGATTACTTACAGTTACTATGCTCTTCTACATTACTGCTCGCCTGCTCCTCTTATCTGGATCTGGACTTGGACTTCTTTACTTTCCTTGGCTTTGACTTCGCTTATTATCTTATTCGGCTAACCTTGACTACGTCAACACAGATGTAGGATTCTTCACTATGCTGGAATTATTGAACCTGAACACAACTCGAATTTAAGTAATTCATGGTTTGGATATTCATTCGTAGGTGCAACTAGCACTTCTAGCCTTAAGCTCGACAAATAAGCTCTACTCTTGTGGACAAATAATGACCCCTTGAATAAACGGAGAAAATACTAAAGCTAACGGGTTTGCATATGGAAATGTGAAATTTGGTACTACCTCATGCTCAACATAAGTTATATAACAAACTTATATTTCACACAAGCATCACCAAAAAACATCAACAGGCTTCTAGAGTCCTAGCCTTCTTCAGCCACACTGCAACCTCATTTTTAGTTGCAAAAGGAGTTGACATTGCAGAAAATGTATTACCAAATAGACGAGGAGCAATCCAAGTGCATATGATGCCGCAATATTTTCACTTGCACGCATTACTTGTGCATTTTGACAGGTAAAAAATGTTATATAGCCATCTTTGAATTGAATTAATTCTCACATATCTGTCTTTCTTTATTTATTTTCATGAAAATGCAAAAGGCTTTGCGTTTCGATGCATTGATAGAAAAGAAGCTTATATGTACAGGCCCTGAAAAGGACTAACACCCCGCCATACAACTTAACCCGAAAGGGAAGAAGTTGGCGCAGCCCTCGGGCTCCCACGTTCGCCCACGACCTAGCTTAGGCTTTGATCCTGTCCAATGAGGACACCGAGGGGCACACATTGTCGAAGACGGCCGTGTTCCTGTGCTTCCAAATCCATCACGCCGTGAGCATAATCAGCAACAATGTGCCCTTGCGAAATACATGGATGTATCCCTTGCCCCTGAGAGTGCATTATGACTTCAGTTTCCTTTTATACATTTGATTGGTGTAAATTCTTAAGTGCAAATTCAAGTATCATACTCATAATGTAAAACATTACTGTTTTTGACACCAGAAGATATGAAGAATCTATATTTTATTAAAATTGGAGTTATTCACAAAAGAGTTGAATGCCCTATTTATTACAGCCTGTTGAGGTATTTGCATTGCTTCATTTGTTTCCCCACCTTGTTAGTATTCCAAGCTTGCATTTTGTGTGATCTTAATCATCATGTTCTGGAGATCTGGTGTTGGTAGCATTGTTATCAGTATATACCTTTTTACTGTTGTATGATCTAAGAATCGTTTGGATTTTTGTACTTTCAGTTCTGCACTTAGCGCCGCAGCAGATTGTTGGTTAGTATATATGGACCGACTCATAACAGATGATCTTGATGAAGGCGAAAGGAAAGTAATAGAGAAAAAGATGGAGAAGTTAGTTGATTATTATTATTTGGCTCTGGATGCTCCCAAGGCTGGGATGAAGGTTAATTCTGTTTTTGAGTATACACAGTTTGTAGTTTCAAATGCTTTTATATAGAATCATGTGTACTCGCCGTTCATGTTATTAGCTATTTTAATATTTTGAATTTGAACTGCTAAATTTCCAGATATCATCTGCTATTTGGTTAAAAGTCTAAAATATGGAACTAAATGAACTATTCCCTTCTGATTCGGTGTATAGTTCCGAGACAGAAAGTCAATAGAAGAAATGTGCAATTGCACCTTGTTGGTTATTTATTGGTGGTATATGCTATGTAATTATCTTTTCGGCTACACTCGTGTAATCAACTTCTGGTTGGGCCTCAAATCAACATTTAATATTCCAAAATGAATTATGTAGTATGCAGTGTGTTCCAGTAATTTCAAAATCGAACTTCCAAGTTCAAAATGTATTACAGGAAACAGAAAGATATGTTTTCTGCCGAATAGTGGCACTGCTCTTTTCTTTTCTCCTTTTCCTTTTGATGGTTTATCATCTGTAGATCCTGCTCATATTTTGTTACTCTTAACATGGAATCAGTTTGAATTTTACATTGCCAGAGTTAACGGCTAGATTTTTTTTATTTGAAGGCTACATGTTAATTTGGTTCTTAAGATAAACACGATTGCATGAGTGCACGTCAGAGAGGAATTGGTACTTCGGTAGCATATGTTGTGTTACTTATTTGATACTCAAGGCAATAGTTCATTGCATGCGAAGCATATTATACTTGAACAATTTTAGCTTCTTCTGATCATCTTTCTTCCCCCTCAACAGATCAATATCCCTTATGACCTCATTGTAAGAGAATATCCACACTTCATGGATCGGAAGCAATGCTACCATTCCAAATCCATACTGGGCAGAATCTATGATGAAGCAGAAAAGGTGCAATCCGAGAATGTTGGACCAATTGGTAAGTTAGTTCGACTATCTCTTTCTTGTCGCCGTTCCACTTCGTTGTTTTTATTCTGTTTACCTGCAGTAGGCCCTTAGACCTCTTCGTTGATGGTAAGCATGTAGCCTCACAATAGTTGGTAGTACTGCTAGACTTAATGTCATAACGAGCACGTTTGGAATCGCTGGCCTTTGGGAGTGGTCAAATGAGTATATTATCCATTCAAAATGTTGTTGCCTAAAATAACTGCTTCCTTGTTTCTGTTTTCTTTTGTCATAATCAGAAATATCGTTGGACCCTCGTTTCAAGGAAAGAGAAGGATCTGCAAAATACAGGGGCATCTGGGCACACCATTACCGTCAGTACTTGAAAGAGAGTGGGCCACTCATCAACATACAGGATAAGAAAGAAGTAGACTTAAAGTTTAAGGAACTCTATCTGAAGTACAAACATGTAAGCTCCTCCCAATCTCGTTCTGAATAACAAACAGCAAGTACTACCTGAGGCTCCTACCAACATTCTGAAACGGCATGATTTTCCTGCAGATGCTCTATCATGCTGCTGAATTCGAACAAACCCCAAGGAACCTCGATGACGTGTTCGACGAGGCATGCGCGATCTATCAAATCGCCTATGAGAGGGCACGTGATGAGAAAAAACCAGGGAAATGCGGCTTCGCGTGGACTGTCGCGGGCCGTGCGCTGTGCCATTTCTACGCCCTCGAGACCGACGGCGACAAGGTGCTTGTCCCGCTGTCGGTGGCTAAGAATCTTCTGACGAAGATCCGTAGGTAGCAGCAACCGGCTGTGAATTTAACTACTACGTGTTGTACAGAGCATGTATCTGTATATTGTGGCAGTAGTATTAGAGTGGACATTTCAAGCTGATACATTTCTTAGTAACTGTAAGCAGGTACAACGTGTTGTGCTCTCGAGGTGCATGCTGATGTAATAATGTAATGCTACTATAGTACTCCTACTTGTATTCTTGTAATAAGAGATGGCATCTCTCTCAGTCATATTCCTGCTCGTTGCATATCCTCTGTATTTTTGCTCGGACCCATAATTTTAGTGCAATCCAGTTTTGGGCTTTTGGCTGCTCTTTGTTTACTGAAGGGAAGATTTACACTGTTGTTACTCGTTTTTTGGTTTAACAATCTTGTCACTTTTTCAGGGGCGAAGCCTGTGTGTTCTCAGGTCCGTAGTACGTAGCGAAAGAAAAATACTACTGCCAACCTTGTTGTCTGAAATATAACCAGTTCTTTTTTGTATTACTCGGCAGGCAAGTGTTCCCGGATGCTCTGCAAGTCTTACTCTACGATAACATCTCTACGCTACACGTCAAAAGTGCAGTGTTGAACTGTATATGGATTCCAAACTCTTTTTATCAGATCGGTCTTGCTTTCATAATTTATCCTATAAAAAATTGCTGTTTTCCCCTGTCTACGTATTGGTCTCTTAAACCATACATCTCTATTTTCCCGGTCACACGTGAGGATTGTGGATGTTAAACTGTATAAGTGGATTACCTAACTTTTTTTTTTATCAGAATCGGTCTTTTGAAATAGTTGGTTATACAGCGTTGCTTCAAATTTCCTGGTTTGCGCGGATACCACAACATTGAAATCTAAACGTGTAGGTTCATTTTGAGTAGTATCATTTTGACAGATGCCACGGTCTGCGGAGTAGCTAGTTTCATCACGGAAAAGAAGCACACCCATCATCACCTGAGTCCGCAGATGGCGATTGACGGATCTCTAGTCCTGGAGAAGAAGAAGACGATAGATAGATGGATCCGGCGTGATCTGCTACAGATCTCCCGGGATCCTCACGGCCGGGATCGATCACCCAGGAACGAATGACACGCCCAGGGATCGATGGAACCGTTCGCCCCGCCCGTGTGGCCATCGTTAGACACACATGCATGTTCTGTAGCGCGCCCGTCAATTCAGCCTGGTTAGACGAGGAAAGCTCGGTGTCGTCGTCGTCGTCGTCATCTTTTTCTAGAGATTCACCTGGCGGCCTGGACGTCACGTCGACAGAGCTAGATTCACACAAGGAAAACTGGGTGGATCGATGCATGTTTCGCCTTTGCATCCCACGTGTAGGGGTGGGAACTGGAAATGGATAATTTGATTTATCCGGTATTCGTATTCGGGAAACTGAAAATGGCCACGATAATATCCGTATCGAGGCGAACATGGAAATGGACGTGGTAAATATCAAGATTTGTTTTACAAATACAAAAAAGGATGTGATATTAGATTTTGAATCAAATATGGATATGGAAATGGTGATATCTGTATCCGAATAAAATTATGCCAATTATCCAACCTAAAATAGCTACTAGTAGTAGCAAAGTGGTCAAAGCCACGTGGCACCCGTCACAACCCACCCCGCCAGCCTCCCCCTCTTTCTTCCCGCCCCACTGCAACCCACCCGATGTCTGCTGCATCGTCAACTACAGCGTGATCTGCTACAGAAGTACAGATCTCCCGGGAGGCTGGGATCCTCACGGGATCCATATGAACGAATGACACGCGCACGGATCGATGGAACCGGTCGCCGTGGCCATGGTTAATTAGACGACACACGCACGTTCTGTAGCGCGCGCGCCGTCAAGTCAACCTGGTTAGTTATGGTTAGACAAGGAAAGCTCAGTGTGTCGTCATTGATATCTTCTCGGGAGATTCACCTGCTGACCAGGACCACGTCACGTCGGGCAGATCTATAGATTCACACATGGATACGGCCGGCGGAAGAGATCGAGGAACGTATATCCACTGTGGATGCATGTTTCGCCTTCGCGCCCACGTGCCATGTCTCCTCCTCTTGCAAGTAACGTTAAGTAGATCAGGCCTGCAGTGTGGAACACATGAGTACGTAGCTTCACTGGACAAAAAGGAACATGTTATTTGGCCTTTTGTCGGAGGTTGCATCTCATGGAGACGTCTATATATGATCTTCATCAGTTACCACGAGACTTGACTTGAGAGTACTTGACCGATTGGTTCCATCCTAGATATCTGCTTGCTTCAAGATCCTGACATATATGATTCCATCTACTGGATCAGCTTTGGACAAAGACTCCTCCGGTCTACGTTTCTACGATCCTCCAAGATCATTATCTGGTTTTTTCATGTGACTTGGTATGTGATCGAGACTTTTCAAAAACTAAACTTCGTGTTTGACCAGTTACATGTAAACAGTGATGCTCGAACGCTGGAAGGAGCATATGATTTTCATCACGAGGATTCTACTAGCCTACGGTCATATTAAAGATCCATGATGTCATGAAGATCTCTTTCGTGAGTCTATCTTTATTCATTTTTTCGTCACCGACGGACGCACATGTGCAGGATCGCCATCGACGGGAAAAAGACCACAAACTTAGAATCCGATACGCGGCGGATCAGCCACTCATGGCCAGACGGGACAGCGCTGAGCTCCTCCTGGAGCAGACTCTCCGTCACAGCCACCGAGAGATGTGGCTCCTGGTCCGGGAGGATCGACACCCTCGCCAGGTCTCAGGAACCGTCATCGGCACACACCCCAGGTCGATGTAGTGCTCTTTGTTACAAGGGTGTAATGTAAATCAATGAAAAGATTTCCTATACTATTTTAAATTGTAGAACGATGTAACAAAAGTTCCACGTTGAATTGTTATTTTAACAATTGTACAAAATAAATCATGTGTACATATGTATTTTTATGTGTATATTTGTTCATGTATGTTTTCATAACCTGATATATCATCATAGAGATCTTTAAAGAATACAGTCTACAAAATATCATACAGTGGTTTCTAGCGTATTTCTAGATAAAAAGGTAAGCATATTTGTCGAAACTTCCTCCCAATAAGTTGAAAAATATGTCTTCCATATTCGGTTCTGGAACAAAGTTGATAATATATGCATGCTCTCTCTTGGTACTCCCCTGTTTCAAAAAAACAAGGCATAAAAATTTAGCACACAGTTACATCTTCTAGGTTGATAAAAAATATAGATAAATTTTTTAACGTCTATGGTGGTTCCACTACGGGAATAACCAAATATGCCGACGGTCTTTTTATACGTCGACGACAAAATGTCGGGGCCGTCGGCGTAACTTGACGGGCCGTCTGCCCAGTTTTGCCGTCGGCATAGAATAAATAGGCCGACGGCCGCCGTCGGCGTAAACAGGACCGTCGGCGTAGCCCATTGGGCTAACGGCAGAGCAACGGCGTGTAGCTATTTTTTATTTTTTTCCACATTAATCTTAAAAAAACATAACTAAATCATTTAAATTCAGAAAAATACATATAATATATCAAAGTTTGCAGAAAAATAAGATCTATCTATATAAACTCAAATATTATATATTTTTATTCAAAAAATACATAAAAAATACAAATACTTTCGTATAACATATTTTTCATTTTCCAAGTGCAAAAAAACGGGGTGTTTTGTGAAGCAACCACCAAAAGAAAGTTTCAAAATGAAAATACCACATTTTTCAAAAATACTAGACCTTATTGAATGGACAATTTCCCAACCTAGAAATCTCAAACCTTTTCATTCACCTCTCGTAAAAAAGACAAATTCCTGCCGAATCGGCAGGAAATGAGTTAGATTGAACTACAGGTACATGATATGTTGCTCATGATTTTTTGCAAAAATCATTTTTAGGTTTATAATATGCTATTTCATCAGATATATAATGCAAGTTTAGTGAGGCTCAGTCCCGAGCTAAGAATCTTCATGCCCCTCGATTTAGAAAGTTTGACGATAATTTGAAATGGGCATAAACATTCAAAAACGATCGAAACAATGCAAAACCTTCGCGTGGTGTCTTATTATATGACATAGTTGCATGAAAAAATACCAGACTTGGTATATTCATTGAGTCTCAAAAAAACCTTCACAAAATGACCTATCTCAATCAAGGTTTTCTGGATTTCAGGTCAAATGACCAATGTTATTGCGAGAATCGTGGTATAGTTTGCCATAATGTGTCCATATTATTCACACATGTGTATCATGGGATGGTGAATAATGTTGCAGGAGGAAGTTTTCCTTTTCGTCGCACCGAAAAGCCATTTTTCATTTTCCGAGTGCAAAAAACGAGGTGTTTTTGTGAAGTAACCACCAAATGAAAGTTTCAAAATGATAATAAAACATTTTTTAAAAATACTAGACCATATTGAATGGACAATTTCCCAACCTGGATATCTCAAACCTTTCCGTTCACCTCTCGTAAAAAAGACAAATTCCTGCTGAATCGGTAGGAAATGAGTTAGATTTGAACTACAGGTACATGATATATTGCTCATGATTTTTTGCAAAAATCATTTTTAGGTTCACAATATGCTATTTCATCAGAGATATAATGCAAGTTTAGTGAGGCTCAGCCCCGAGCTAAGAATCATCATGCCCCTCGATTTAGGAAGTTTGACGATAGTTTGAAACGGGCATAAAAAATTCAAAAACGATCGAAACAATGCAAAACTTTCGTGTGGTGTCATATTATATGACATAGTTGCATGGAAAAATACCAAACTTGGTATATTTATTGTGTCTCAAAAAACCTTCACAAAATGACCTATCTCAATCGAGGTTTTCTGGATTTTAGGTCAAATGACCAATGTTATTGCGAGAATCGCAGTATAGTTTGCGATAATGTGTCCATATTGTGCACAAATGTGTATCATGGGATGGTGAATAATGTTGCAGGAGGAAGTTTTCCCTTTCGTCGCACCGAAAAGTTATTTTTCATTTTCCGAGTGCAAAAAACGAGGTGTTTTTGTGAATCAACCACCAAATAAAAGTTTCAAAATGATAATAAAACATTTTTTAAAAATACTAGACCATATTGAATGGACAATTTCCCAACCTGGATATCTCAAACCGTTCCGTTCACCTCTCGTAAAAAAGACAAATTCCTGCTGAATCGGTAGGAAATGAGTTAGATTTGAACTATAGGTACATGATATATTGCTCATGATTTTTTGCAAAAATCATTTTTAGGTTCACAATATGCTATTTCATCAGAGATATAATGCAAGTTTAGTGAGGCTCAGCCCCGAGCTAAGAATCATCATGCCCCTCGATTTAGGAAGTTTGACGATAGTTTGAAACGGGCATAAAAAATTCAAAAACGATCGAAACAATGCAAAACTTTCGTGTTGTGTCATATTATATGACATAGTTGCATGGAAAAATACCAAACTTGGTATATTTATTGTATCTCAAAAAAACCTTCACAAAATGACCTATCTCAATCGAGGTTTTCTGGATTTCAGGTCAAATGACCAATGTTATTGCTAGAATCGTGATATAGTTTGCGCTAATGTGCCCATATTGTGCACTCGTATATATCATGGGATGGCGAACAATGTTGCAGGAGGAAGATTTCCACGTCTAATATTATCATGGGATGGCAAACAATGGGATGGCGAACAAGTTTCAGATGGTCTAATATTTAAAAGTTATGATATATAATTAAATAGATGATAGGGATGTCATATTTGGATTTCTCTCATTTTTGTGATCGATTTGGATATATTATTTGTCGAATTGTGATTTACGGATTTGTAGATATGAATTATTAAAATTTAAATGAAAAAAAGCAAAATAAATAAAATTTATTTTAATTTTATTTGAATTCAAGATTATTATTACTTATTCATTGTTGTTTACTCAAATAATTGTATGGAATGTAAAAAAATAAATATGTCTAACATTATAGTGTAATGGTTAATAGGTTTGATATGATAATATTCACAACAAGTCCTAGTTTCTTTGTCGGAAACTCATGTGGAAGGAATGAAGAAGTTAAGCGTGCTGGGACTGGAGTAGTATTAGGATGGGTGACCGGTTGGGAAGTTTGACTAATTGTGCAATTTGACTTGAGACTAAGTATACTTAAAATTAAAAATGTCCACGTGAGATTAACAAGTCAAACAATTTAAATTTGTTAAAAAAATTGATTTTTTTTTTGGAAAAATCTAGGCCGACGGTAAAGCCGTCGGCGTAGCCAAACGGCCGTTAGTCATCTAGGTGGGCCCCATATGGTCTACGCCGACGGCTTTAGCTATATACGCCGACGACTTTTCTACGCCGACGGAAGAAGGGGGCTACGCCTACGGGGTTGTACGCCGACGGCAGCCGTCGGGCCAGCCTACGCCGACGGCATTTAGGGACTACGCCGACGGGACCCGACCGTCGGCCTATTCAGCTTCTCCTGTTGTGTTTAATATAAAATATATTATCATAGTGTATTTATTCAATATTGTAGGCATTGATGTTTTCTTCTGTATATTTTGTTAAAACTAGAAGGTTTGACTTTTTTCTAAATATGTATGCCTCATTTTTTAGGAGACATATGGCATTAAAGTAGAATCGCTTATAGTAATCATGGAGTGAACATAAAATTACCAAAAATTCTACTATTGCACACATATGAGTATGACTATTTCATACCGAAGTACAATTTTATAATACTCGGGGGATTCTCTCTAAATAGAAGGCATAACCTATCTGTATGTGTACTCGAACATATAGATTCCACTATACTAGATCTTACACACAATTTGACAAGAATATAACTCCTCAAAGAGGGTTTTGAACTTAAGACCTCTTGATTCTCATACCATAATAAATCGAATCACTAGCCAACTCAAGCAAAAGTTTGAATTGATGTAAAGGGGCTAGGCAATACATTTATAGTTCAATACTCTCCAAAAAGCCTTTATACATGGGTCTCTCTGTGTTGTTGGCAAGAAGTGTTACTAGTATTTTTTTATTTTATCCCTCCCTCCCCCCTTTTAATAATTTAACCTGGTTGCTTCTTACGATACAAACGCCCCTGAATTTAACTCGGTTACTGGGCTTACCTCAAAAACCATTCATCATTGGGTCTGTAGGATTTGTCAACGAAAATAGCTGATCATAGGTCCACACGTTAATGCGTTCAAATCCATAGTACACATGCAATTGTGTCGTGAAGTCGTGATGCATTGAATCAAAAAGCATTTCATCGTACCAAGCACAGTACTTCCTCATTATGATGCTCTCTCCATCGATCGGCCGGCCGGCCTCATCATGCCCGAGCTTCTGTCCTTGTTGTTCTTATCAGACATCAGCACTTCCGCCGCATTCCGTTTTGGCGTTTGTGGTCAATTCGATCGGCTCTCATTCTCATCGGAACCGCTACACGTAATGGCGATTAAATTTTGTGCTAGCTGCTCGTAGTACGACACATTCTTTCACCATAGATTTCCAAGATCTGTGTGACTTATACACGTACATATCTCTTTTTTTTGTCACAGTCCGTGCATTCACTGTACATACGTGCCATGGCCGCAAAAGTACACACGGCATAATCAAAGCAAGAATCTGTCCTTTGGATCTCATACAAAGACTCCCAAGTCGTCGGACCAGATGAGACCGGCCAACTCTACCAAAAGTGTTTAAAGATAGAAAGGGCTTGACAATGTATTTTGTTCTCTTGAAATAGGTTTTCGTCCGGCCAGAGCCGGTTCTATGTTTTCCAGGGCCCTAGGCAAAGTCGACGGCATGAGCCTCTAAGACTAATGTATAGACATACCAAGAAAAAAAATATGTATCTACTATCACTTTCAATATAGAAGTTAACATCTAACCATACATTTTAGTCTCAAAATATAATAAGTAGTACTTATTGCTAGTTTGATTACCTCAAATACTAAACTTTAGTGAACCTATATACTAAATAAGATTCGTGAAGAAAATGTATCTAGACTTCTTTTAGTGTCTAGATTCACTCTAAACCTTAGTGAACCTACATACTAAAAGTAGTCTAGATACATTTGCTTCACAAAGCTAAAACATTTTATATTTTGAAATGGAGGGTGCACATCATATAAAGAATTAAAAACAGAAATAGTATCATACAAGTCAAAACATACGCACGCAAATAAGGCTGAGATTTACCAGAGGGGATCAGGGCCTGTCGGCGAGAACTGTCGTCTCCACTATGATCCTCGATATCCTGCTAGTGGGTGCCTGCCTGTGATCCTCGATCGATGACGATGCGGATCAAGTCAGGAGTCCGGTGTCTGCTGTAGTGTGTAATCCCCGATGCGGCGATGCCGATTGAATCGATGCCGGGTGCCGTCAGGAATCAGGAGTCGAGGAGTCGAGGGGAAGGGGAGATCGCGTCTCGCGAGCGGCCGTGGCGTTGAAGCGCGTGAACGTGTCGTAACTTGTGCCTGCTGTCATGCACGCGTCAGTCCCTTCTTTTTTGATTTTCTCGCGTGACTCGCGATCGTGACATCGAGAATAGGTTGTATAGTACATGTATATACACATATATGTACCTTTTTTGGGCCCCCCGGGCCATGGGCCCCTGGCGACGGCCAGGGTCGCGGCCCCCCAGAGCCGGCCCTGCGTCCAGCTATATTAATATAGCAACCATATGGTATATCAATGAGACCACTGCTTGGAAAGTCGACACAACTAAATTCAAAAGAAAAATAAGAGAAAAGAATGTCGATAGCGCCCGATCGACAGAAGTGATGATGATTCGCAACCGTTGTGCTCTCCGGAGAATTCCCACCACTCTCCTATGCATTTGAATCGCTGTGTACCAAGCAACACCTTCAAGAAGGAATACGAAGGTGCGACGCTGTTGTCCGAACTGGTCCTGGGATTTCTCCCGGTACACGGAGGGGTGGGAAGGGGTACACCTTCGCTCTAAGCAGATCTGAAAGGGATCTGGAGGGGGAACTTGCCCTAGGGATCCATCTTCGCCCTCAACAGATGCATGGATTACATATAGCGGTTTTCCTAGTAGTAGGGACCGCACCGCCACCAACGCCGAGTGGCTTTTCCGGCAGTGCGTCTCAGCAGCGACGAGGAGGGGGAGGGAAGGAGGCCTAGCCAGCAGCGCTCTAGGGTTTCCCCCCGTCGCTCGTGGGAATATTCATATAACATTGAGGCCTCAGGTTCCCCTTCCTTCTCATGTAAACATATAATCTCATTAAAATATCTCATCATCACCCATGGAAGATTATGTGCTGATTTCAGGTCTCTCATCATCTGCCAGGTGAAGTGTTTATCTTGCCATCTAAAGTGTCCATACACCCATGTGAATCTCCATTGTTTATCCGCCTCCATAAATTTAACATCAATATAGTTTGGATCCTTGAAAAGTAACTACACATCCACTTCTCTTTTCCAATACAAAATAAGGCTACCCTTCCTTCCATCACTACGCTCAACAATGTTGCAGTCCATCCTCAATATCCTTCTCAAATATTTAGCTGGATACTCATCGCGGTGTGTCCCCGCCAAGAATAAAACCTCGGGGTTACAATGCTTCTGAACATCTAGATGCGCACTCACTGTCGGGTCGTTACCCAGTCCCCGACAGTTATGACCACCAATTTTCATTGCGCCCGGAGAGATTCCTCGCGGAGTCCGCCGATCCTTAAGAAGTGGAGATTGCTCCTTCCTTCTTTGAACGTTTTTCCTATCTTTGATGTTATATGTTGATCCAAATTCTATAAAGTAAAGGTCAACTTCTAACGAGCGAAGCGAGGCCCATCATCGGAGGCTTGGGCTCGTCGCCAAAGGTTCTTTGATATATGCCATGGTTTGTTCTCGTACTAATTTATCATATGCTATGAGTTTGATAAGTAGATACATGGCTAATCCTGGTAAAAAACATTGAAAGGCCGTTCAGTGGGTTTTCAGATACCTTTTTGGAACTTCCAATGCTTGTTTAAAGTTTGGCAGGACCGGTGAGGGACTTGTTGGCTATGTGGATTCAGACTTTGCTGCCGATTTGGATAAGAGAAGATCCCTTACAGGTTATGTGTTTAATGTTGGTGCTTGTGTTGTTAGCTGGAAGGCTACGTTGCAGGCTATTGTTGGACAATCACTACTGAGGCCGAATACATGACTATTGCTAAAGCCTGCAAAGAATCTGTTTGGTTGAAAGGTTTATTTGCTCAGCTTTGTAGAGATGATTCTTGCATTACTTTGTTTTGTGACAGTCAAAGTGCCATATACCTTACAAAAGATCAGATGTTCAATGAGAGAACTAAGCACATTGATGTCAAGTACCATTTGTTAGAGACATTGTTCCTCAAGGTAAATTGAAGGTATGCAAGATCAGCACTCATGATAATCATGCTGATATGATGACTAAACATGTTTCTGTTGCTAAGTTTGAGCTTTTCTTGAACTTAGTTGGTTTAACTGATTAACCCAAGTGGCTATTCGCGCTGAAAGTATTTGCTTTGATTGTTTAGGGACATGATTGTTGTTGATGCTACAAGAAGAAATTTGTCTTAAGGTGGAGTTTGTTATATGTTGATCCAAATTCTTTAAAGTAAAGACCAACTTCTGACGAGCGGAGCGAGGCTCGTCGTCGGAGGCTTGGGCCGAGTGGGAGATCGAAGACCTAGGTTTTCACCGTTATATAAACCTCTTGTAAGCCGCTGGCTAGGAGAAGTTGCATCAATGAAAATCCCCGGCGTTGTGTAAGCACTTCCAGATATAGTAAATTTTTGCTGGCTCGCGTCTATGGTTTTTTCCTTTCTTTGTTGGAAAGTTTTTTCTACATCAAATTTGTGTCCCTTTTACTATGATTTCGTTTTCGTTATTTGTTATTTACTTATCCCAATTATAACATTTGACTATACCAACAGCTGCACCGACACCTTGATTCGCCACCTCATCTGTAAGCATACGATCTGGATCCACCTCACTAGGTGGAATAGTTCCATCTATGTGAGCATTGCTACATGATTATCAGTCTGATTATCTAAATCCTTCAACTGACCGTCCTTCTCCTCGCCCTCAAACAGAATCCTTTTCTTGGGCTTTGGATCAGATGACACTTGATCATACATAGCCGTATCACTAGCTTTCAGTGGGCTTGTCACCGTGTCATTCATTTGATCTTCAGGTGGGATCTCTTTATCAACAATCGATTTAGCATTAGATCTCCAACTAACCAACTCACCACGTCGAATATTGGCATTATGTCCCCTTCCATCACCACGTCCTCGACCAGCCTGCTCTCTTCCACTACCAGTTCTTCCTCCTGCTCCTCTATTTCCACCATTAGCCACGAGGCGGCCATGTCTCAAATTCAGCCTTTAGAAAATCTCCCCATTAAGAGAACTCTCCTCATATTCATCCGTCTCGCATTCAAGATGTGTATGGCTATGGCCAAACAGGCCATAGGCTCCGCAGAATTTTGAAATTTTTTCATACTTGATTTGGTAAAAGTCACGCTTCCCTCCTCTATATATAGTGAAAAATCTAGCCAGGGTTTATGCACATCCAGTCAAACTCAAACTCGAACAAAATTACCAATACCTTGGATTTCTGTTTCAACCTCTACTGTTTTCCCTATTCTCTTCTCTGTCAGATTGGTAATTAGAGATTTCTCTTTGTACCCAATTGGGAGCATATGTATTTGGATCCAAGCCGCAATATAGTTCAGATCAATTGATTCTGTCAGGGACATGCCATCATACTTCTCTATCGAGACTGCATTCCGACGAAACAGCCATGGGCCTCCTTTGCCCTACCTTTAGCCAATCACCCAAGCAAGAACACTGAATTGTGAAGACATCCTCCAATGATGGGTAATGTAGGAATGGGAGAGTAGAGCTATTTTAAAGTTCCAGGAAGTGTTCTAGCTAGGCAATTGTTGTTGTTCTTTAAGATCTCTAAAACTTCTTATTCAATAAAACGGCAAATCTTTTGTCTCTTTCAAAAAAAGGCAATGCGTCCTAGATGTAGATAATTAAGTGTTCTATCAACGAAAAATATAAACTAAAAGTAACTATATTCCTGTACTCTCTATCTTTCAAAATATAAGATGTTTTAGGTTTACAAAGAAAATGTATTTAGACTTATTTTAGTGTGTAGATTCATTTCAAATTTGAGTGAATCTAGACACTAAAATAAATATAGATACATTTATTTCATAAAACTAAAACATCTTATATTTTAAAACGGAGGGAGTACCCACAAAAATGGTAAAATCTGACATGCAAAAGCATGAATAGTGCAAAATTTTAAAACTCTGTCAGATTTTTTCATTTTGGCAGAGCCGATAATACTTTAAAATACCGTTTTAGGTTTGGCACGTTGACGGAACATGCCATTATCTACATCTAGTTTTTTTTTGGAACTTTAAAATACCGTTTTAGGTTGCTCGGGCTACACAAATCCACACTCGCTGGCAAGCTGTATTCAACTTATACGTGTCTGCTACAGTCAAGTCAAGTCAAGTCGCCAGCTCGATCTCTTTCCCAGATCCGCTCGTGTCAGACCGATCAGTTTTGTCTACCAAATGTGATTACGTCTCACTGTCATGAATGTCTGATTCTGATTGCATGCATGGATCGGTATATCTTGCACCGAATCTTGTCACCTTGACAATTTTGACAAACTAGCTAGTCATCTTCGTTTCCTATCAGCCCGGCGGAGCAAAGCCAGGATCTCAGTTTACGTGTCAAAAGGTCAAGAACCAAATGGTTCTCTAGTCTAGTCATTCTAGCTATACCCATATACAGTCTCGAGCAGATTTATATGTTGAGATGGTGGTGGGTAAGATCTGGAAGAAAAGCTGCAGATCCATTGACGTGTGCAAGATGTTCACTAGTGGTCAGGGGCGAAGCTCCCAGTAGGGCAAGGTAGAGCATCCGCCCTACCTTGATTTTTGGAGAAAAACTTTAGATGTGTATGTTTTTTCTGAACAATTTGAGTGGTTATACGCTGAAAACGGACTTCGTATGAGAAAGTTATGCTTATTTTAGTAAACACTGCGCAAAAATGATTCTGAAGTAAAATAAGAACTAGGTGTAGTCTAGTTTTAAACTAATTTTTTCTCACTGCAATTGCTAATTCTCAATCTAATCAAAATCAACTCTAAATAGTATCCTAGATGAGGTATCTAAGGAGGTCATGAGAGCATTTTGGCCGCCTTATGGCATGTGGCCAAAACCAACTCTTATTATGTGACGGTTTATGTTTATGTTTGTACTTTGGCTTACTATTGGTAAAAATTTCTAATTGCATGCTTTCTCAATTAGAGAAATGATGGTTTAGAACCCTTCTAAATATGTGAATTCGTGCAAAAAATAAGATCACAATCCTAAGTATGGACGAAGTGATAACAAAAATAAGCGAAAAGTCATTAAAAACGAGAAGATACTAGGTCATTATTGATTTTTTTTGGCGTGTAGCCACGTTCTATTTTTCAATAAAATCTATTACAACTGATTTTGACCATCGATTTGATGAGTTTTCGTTAGAGTTTCTTCAGAACTTTTTGCCTTGCGTGAAATGAACCATTTTATAGGTTCAACGAGAATAAGATTTTTGGGCTTACAGAGATTTATTATGAGGATTTATATTATTATGAGCATGAGCTTATATAAGATAACCTTGAGATATTCTTTATTCATATACAGAGAATTAAAGACTTCAAAGATTATCTTAATATTTGAATGATACATTATGCTGCATATCGTTTATCAGCTTGTTAAGTTGGTATTGCTTTTACTGGTAGAAACAATAATAGTTGAAAGGGCTTTCTCGATGACAAAGATCATCAAGACCGAGTTGATATTTACTTTTTTTAGAGTCCGCCCTACCTTGATTTTTTTCCGTCCTCCGCCACTGCTAGTGGTATATTCATTTTTCGGAGATCGAGATGAAACCATGCATGCATCGAATCGTGGTTTATGAGAACGTACGTAGAGATGAAAGTCTCTCAGAAGTCTCAATCAAATACAAATTCCTGGATCCATGCACATGCCGAGTAGATACGATCTGCTTGAAAGATCTTTGGAATGTCGACTTATGAGTACATACTTCCATTCGATTTAACACGACCGCATCATCAGTCTCTCTTGGTCTATATTAGCTCATGCAGTAGATTGAAGATCAGACATGGTCAGGACCCTGAAGCAAAATTGCAAAATCTGAGCTAATCCATCGACACAAGTAGAGTCAACTCTCTCACGATATGTATCGGATGAAGAAGATTACACGTGGAGGAGACATGGCACGTGGGCGTGAGAATGGCAAGACGTATCCAATCTCGATATAGACGTATGTTCCTTTCCTCGGCCGAAATCCATGTGAATCTACCTCTGTCGCCAGAGGTTGCCTGTTCTAGGTTGCCATCAGGTGAAAGAATCTCACGAAACGATATCCATCAAGACATGTGTAGCGCGTGCATGCATATGTGTCGAAAGACAGCCACGGCGACCGGTTCTAACGATTCGGATTCGTGGGAGATCCCGATAGGATCCTGGGAGATCTGTAGTAGATCAGGCAGGATTCTTTGACGTTCGGTCGCCATCTCCAGTGATAGATGTGCGGCGACCTTTGTCCACTGATCTAAGCAGTGCAGTGCATGCACATGCAAGAAATCTACATGAAAGGTGACCTGGGTGCAGCCAGGTTTGTACTTTGTAATCGTCAACAAGTAGTATAGCCAACCATTAGTGACTTTTGCAAGCATGATGAAACGTCCAACGGTAAATGTTAGTTCGTAGTATTGAACTTGCAAATCTCTCTGATCTGGAGTTCAAGAGTTGTAGATCATGGAGTCGAAACCAGGGATTGATGTGATTTTTTGAGGTAGAAGGTTGCTTGAGTAAAGTCTAGTTGAAAGTTGATAAAAGATCAAGTTGAAACCCAATGTGTTTGTAGTTCAAACTTAGCGTTTCTGAAGTCGAGAGTTGAAAAAAATTGATGTTACGTGAGACAAATTAGTGTGTGTGTTATTTTTTGTGTTTTCGCAAAAATGGAATCCTACAAAAATTAGTTGTACGTCTCCCTCACATTAATCAGCTGCCAACGAAAACCACAAATAATGTAGCACGAATATCTTGTTTTTGAACAATTCAAAAAAGGGAATCGTAAGTTTCAAAAAATATCGTAGATGTAGATAATGAAGTGTTTCTATCAAAATAAAAATATCAACTAAAGTAACTTATATTCTTGGTTGCGCAAAAATGATAAGATCTGACATCTAAAAGTGTGAATAGTGCAAAATTTGAAAACGCTAAAATCTGTCAGATCTTTTTTGCAAGAGACCTATTTGTAATTTATATTATTTTTAGGTCTCTTTGTACTGCTGTTAATGATTATTAGTAGATTAGTGAAATTTCTCCCAAAAAAAAAATCTTCCAGATTTTTTCATTTTGGCACAACCAAGAATACATAGCTTTCAACTTAGATACAGTAGGTGTACGTGTCTGCTAAGGTTAAGTCAAGTCGCCAGCTCGATCTTTCCCAGACCCGCTCGTGTCACACCGATATCAGCTTTGTCTACCAAATGTGATTACGTACGTCTCACTGTCATGAATGCCCGATTGCATGCATGTATTGGTATATCTTGCACCGAATCTTGTTGCCTTTACAATTTTGACACACTAGCTAGTCATCTTCGTTTCCGATCAGTCTCTTCCATAGTCATTCTATATCCATATACATGTACAGATGTGCGTAGGATCCTGAAGAAAAGCTGCAGATCCATCGACATGAGCAAGATGTTTAGTACTTCATGTTTCGGAGATCGTGATGAAAGCATGCATCCTTGACACATGACAACGAAGTGATCTTGGTAAATAATGACAACGATTCTGTTGTTTCTACTGGGAGCATAGACTTTACATGTAAACAGGTCAAACAGCCGCAGATACGATCTTGAAGGATCTTTGGAATGTAGACTGTCGACGACTGGTGAGAATATATTTCCATCCGATTTAACACGACCACATCAGTCTTGGTCTATATATTAGCTCATGCAGTAGATTGAAGATCAGATACGCCAGGATCTTCAAGAAAAATCTGAGCTAATCCATGGACACCAGTCGATCAAGAGTCAGTTCTCTCATGATATTGATATATGTATCGGATGAAGAAGATCACACGTCTCGAGGAGACATGCATGGCACGTGGGCTTGGAGACGGCATCGTATCCAGTCTCGATGTAGACGTACGTTCCTTTCCTCGACCGTATCCATGTGCGAATCTAGCTCTGTGTCGCCAGAGGCAGGTTACCTGTTCTGGTCGCCAGCAGATAAAGAATCTCCCGAGAAATTATCCATCACGTACGACTTGTCTAACCATAACTAACCAGCTAGCTGATTTGACTGGACGCGCTAGCTACACATGCATGCATATGTGTCTAAAGATGGTCACGGAGACACTGCTTGTTCCTGGGAGATTCCGATAGGATCCTGGGAAATCTGTAGTAGATCAGGCAGGATCTCTATTCTCTCACGTTCGATGATCGGTCGCCATCTTTCAGTGATGGATGCGCGGCGACCTCTGTCCACTGATCTTATCTTAGCATTGCATTTTTACATGCACATCAAGATTCGACATGCAAAAAAAACCTACATGAAAGGTGGCCTGGAAGCAGCCAGCTGGGAACTTGGAGCGGTGCTGCACTTTATGTTCACACACCATGGCGCAGAAAATGGTTCGTACTCGTCCACGGGAAGTAGTGAATCATTAGTGACTTCTGCAAGCATGAAATGTCCCCACGGACCCACGGTGAATGCTAGTTCTTTATATTGAACTTGCACGTTGCAAATCTCTCTGATCTGGAGTTAAGAGTTGTAGATTTTTTTGTGTGTGAAATGGGTGATATGCTACTTAAAAGCTTAAGTATTATATCCAGACTCTTTATAACCAAGATGCACACAGACGACAAAATTTCACCAAACAACAACAAAAAGTAAAAAAAAAAGGCGAATTGCAAGGAGCTCAAAAGCAGATCCAACAAACACACCTAAGACAATGGCGGTCCTATGCAAAGATCACGCGACCACCCATGTCAGAAAAAAAATCTCTCGCCATATCCTGTAAGCATGTACATTCCTCTGTAAACAAGTCCACTGTATACAATAAAGTGGTGACCACAAACGGAGCGTAGCGGTGCATCGGTGAATAACCTGCATCAAAGAAGACATTTAAGTGTTGGGGGGATGACCCTAGGTAGGGTCAAGGTAGCGGAAAGAAGGAAGGAACCTTTCTTACCATATGCCGAGTTATAAGCTGAGTCGGCCGAGTTATGCAAGGCTCGGCAGAATAAGCCATGGCTTCGCTAGAATCGAGTGATTAATACCTTACCCGGCCGACGTGTGAGCTAAGTCGGCCGAATAAGATTGATCAGCTCATACGCAGGAAGGCCAAGCCGAGTTATGTGAGACGAGACCGAGTAACGGGAAACTTGCAAAAGAAGGAGAAGGACCCCAGAGTCAAACCCTAGCTACTGGCTAGGAGGAATCTACACAGGGACAAGCACTAAAGACAAAGAGCAGAGCCGTAGAGGGGCGAACAGGCATAACGGAGGTGACAGTGGGCAAGCCCGAGGCTCACATGTGGCGGTTCTGGGTCTTTGCCGTCAATAGAAGGGAGACACGGAAAGAGCTCCGCCGAGTTACCACTTTGGGACCATGTCAGTCCTAGGAGGAGTCAAGAGACCCCTTTATAATGAGGGGAACGGCTTCCTGGGAGAGGGATCGATTCATTTGACGCTGGAGGGCTCGCGTAGTAGTCTTTTTCCTCCTCTCTCTGATACAGCTCAAGGAGCACTTGTAACTTGATTGAGGAGAAATAAAGATCTATATACTAGTCAGTTGTGTGTAGAAATCACTACATCTTTCCTCCCCAGATCCCACTAGCATCCATTGGCTCCATATTTTTAGCTTACCCATGGCATCTGATGTGCCACCACCACGACATTAAGCGTTAAAAACATTGTCATCTCTAGATAGCCAGAGCAACCAAATAACGGACAGCGCTCTCACCCTAATAAGAATTCTAAAAATCTCATCAACCCCATATAGCCAATTGCCAAAAATCTTAGCAATACTACAGGGATGTGATAATCTAGAAGCTACGTGGATCGCTGACCATATAGACCTCGCAAATCTGTATTGGAAGAAAAGATGTTTTATTGTCTCATCGTGATGGCATAAAACACATTGCTTACTTTCTTGTCAATTCCAATTAAAAAGGTTATCCTTAGGTAAGATGCCCCCCTCCACCCCCCCTCCCCCCGCGTCTGTCGCACTGATGAAGATATCATGTGAATATCTTTGTCTTAAGTGGTATCTTCATCTTCCAGATCATCTTGTTATCATCAAATAGCACAGACGACACTAGAAGCGCTCTATACATAGAATCTACAGAGAATTCACCACTGTCATTTAGGTTTCATTTGAACCTACCAGGACCGTCAGATAGGTGCACCATAGATAAATGTTGTAATAGAACATTCCACGATGCCAACCTGGGTCCAATAGGGTCCTCCTAAATGACACATTGGGGGGTGAAGTTGACATCACATATGCAATGGTGTCTCCTTTGTGATGAACGATATTGTATAAAGCCAGGTATTCACGGAGAGAGGGATTACCTAACCACTTATCCTCTCAAAACCTAACCTCTCACGGGGACACTTGTTCCTAGGAAATTCCGATAGGATCCTGGAAACCTGTAGTAGATCAGGCAGGACCTCTCACGTTCGATGATCGGTCACCATCTTCAGTGATGGACGTGCAGCGACCTATGTCCACTAATATCAGAGGTGACGCAGTACATGCACATGCAAGAAACTTACATGAAAGGTAACCTGGAAGAAGCCAGGGAACTTGGAGCGCTGCTACACTTTATGTTCACATCGTGTCGTAGAAAATGGTTTGTAATCGTCCAGGGAAGTAGAGAACCATTAGTGAATTTTGGAAGCATGAAACGTCCATGGTAAATGTTAGTTCGTTGTATTGGACTTACATATCTCTCTGATCTGGAGTTAAGAGTTATAGTAGATCATTGATAGGAGCTCCCAAGAACCAGAATGAAAAGAAATTGCATCAAACCTAAATATCACATTTTTGTGTGGAAAGGACCCTTACATTAAAAGAAATATACGAAAGTACAAAGCACCACAAGAAAAAAAAAATTACAAAGAAATCATGAAGATGGAATTCGTCTTCAACCTCCAGACTGTGTCGACGCGGCGCCACCACTGTCGCTCGTCCCTGAGCCTGCCTGGCGTTGTTGGTTGTGGATAGAAAGTCGTCGAATGGGTCTAGAAGATCACATCCGTCTCGAAGATAAAAAGGAAGAAGCGCACATTGCCTTTACTCCCTCCGTTTTAAAATATAAGATGTTTTAGCTTTGTGAAGCATATGTATCTAGACTTTTTTTAGTATGTATGTTCTCTCAGGTTTAAAGTGAATCTACACCCTAAAAAAAGTTTAGATACATTTTCTTTATAAATCTAAAACATCATATATTTTAAAAGGAAGGAAGTACATATTAATAGATTGGAAAAATCGCATTGGAAAAACGCCAACAGCCTCCCACCACACAATACTGTTGGCCACCACATTCCTTCTTGACCACCCTTCCGGGTGGCTGTCCAACGTCAACCGAGAGCTCATGACGCGGACGATGAGAGCTTTGGCAAAAAGAAACTAGGATACGAGATGCTCTTTATTGGACCTAGTATTCTCAACAATTAGAGAATGGTGGGTTTGTTTTAGACCATTCCTAGAAAATGTGAGGATAATTAAGTCTCCATGGAATGCTAGAGTTGGTATTTTCCTTGTAATTCAGGTCTTTTTTTGCAAATAAAAGAAGTAATTAGGGTTATCTCAACGGTTCACCTTAATTCCATTTTGTGTGTGGGACACATCAATTCCATTATTTGCACCATGATTCTCCATGGAAGTCGTTGGTAGTACGTTTTACACATTAATGCAATCGTGTCGTGTAAGTCCTGATGCATGCACCAAAGGCCAACCAACCAAACGTTTTTCGTACGACAACCTCATCATGCCTGATGCTAGCTTGTGTTGCTCTCTCAGACCCATCATGATCCATGCCAGAGCCTTGTCCTTGGTGTTCTTATCAGCTAGCCTGCGCTCGTATGCAGTTTTGGGGTTTCTGTCTTCACTAACATATACTTCCTCCGTTTTAAAATATAAGATGTTTTAGGTTTGTAAAGAAAATGAATCTAGACTTCTTTTAGTATGTAGATTCATCCCAAAGTTAAATGAACCTATATACTAAAACAAGTCTAGATTCATTTTCTTCATAAACCTAAAACGTCTTATATTTTGAAACGGAGGGAGTAGATCCATCAATCACGTTCGTCGTAGTCGTAGTCGTACTCGTACGATGAGTAGCTGACATGCATTTGTGATTTGTGTGTTGCTGGGTACACGCACTCATACAGATTTGGCGTGATATATTTCACACGACAAAAGAAGGTAGTAGGACACTGTTACACGGAGTACGTTACGGTGGGCGATCGACCGCGGCTAGCAGCTGTCGCTGGCTAGCTAGCTGCTCGATCGTACGACACAAATTTTTTCACCAAAGATTGCAAGATCCTTGTGATATATACACGTATCTTCCACGTTTTGTCACTCACTCTACCTGTCTATGCCATGATGGCAAGGTACGTACGGCACAATCAAGCAAAGAATCTTTGGATCCCTGTCTTTTGGATCTCATGCAAAGACTCCAAAGTCTTCGGTTCTCGCAGCTAGCTGACCATTCTGTCGCTCACGCTGACAGTTGCTTACCATTTTTTTTTTTTGAAAAAAGAGAAGTAACCATTCTGCCTCGGCTCACCAAAACGTATGCATCCCAAACTTAGGAAAATGCACACGCGCGACAGGAATTTGGTGAACATGGGTCTATGTACACCCCTTATGAATAGTAAATTCAAAAAATTGCTACGTATAAAAATAAAAAATCCAAAACAAAAAATTGGAGACAAGGTTGACCGAATGACCGGTCTACTTGCGTATGAGGTTCACAAAGAAATGACAACCATGATATTCAGGGAAAATAGCAAAACTAAATCAATATTAAAAACCATTGTTCGGGATGAATAGTAAAGTCCTGACTGTATTTTCTTCACTAAGAATATCATGGTCGTCGTTTCTTCACTAAATTTCACACCTGATCCAAAATGCAATTTCTTGTTTTAAGTTGCATGAAATAACATGAGTACATGATGACTGATAATTATGAAGGGACCAAAATAGCAAGCGAACAAGCCCAAAATAGCACCGCGGCGCGGACGCCCTTCCTGCCACACGATCAACATCCAGCAGCTGTGGAAAATTTCGAAAGAATATCAAAGTTGTCAAGGAAAAAAGAATTCCTGGCAACATAAATTTCGTAAAGTACACACCCCCTATTTATACCCCCCCTAGACACACATGACTGACATTCACAAAGAGTCTCAGAAAATATAGAAATCCATCGATCGCTCGAGCCTAGACACACATCGCTGACATTCACAAAGCGAGAGAGATGGCCATTGCTGCTCTCTTCGTGTTCCTCAGCTGCGTCCTCAAGACCATTCCAGCTGCAGCATCAGCTGACCATAAGCTCCCGTGGAGCCCGGCCTCCTCCCTACCTGACGAGCTCCGCGACCTCGGCGTCCGCGCACTGATCCGCGAAGACGCCGAAGCCACCGCGCTTGCATCCTCCGACTTTGGCAACGTGTCGATCGACGTCGACGCGCCGGCGGCCGTGCTCTACCCGTCGTGCCCCGACGACATCGCTGCGCTGCTGCGTGCCTCGTACGCGCGCCCCTCCTCGTTCCCGGTGTCCGCCCGCGGCTGCGGCCACTCGATCCGGGGCCAGGCGTCCGCGCCCGGGGGCATCGTCGTGGACATGCCGTCGCTCGGGCGCCTCGCCGGCCGCCTCTCCGTATCTGCCGACGGCCGCTACATCGACGCCGGCGGCGAGCAGCTTTGGGTGGACGTGCTGCATGCTGCCCTCGCGCATGGCCTCACACCGCGGTCCTGGACCGACTACCTCCACCTCACCGTCGGCGGCACGCTCTCCAACGCCGGCATCAGCGGCCAGGCTTTCCGCCACGGCCCCCAGATATCTAACGTGCTAGAGCTCGACGTCATCACCGGTACGTACGGCACAGGATGAACATGGCGACATGGCGCCGAAGAACATATTCTCCATGCATGTCACGCTAACGTACTCGTGATTGCGAATATGCAGGAGCCGGCGAGATGGTGACGTGTTCGAAGGAGAAGGAGGCGGACCTGTTCGACGCCGTTCTTGGCGGGCTCGGGCAGTTCGGCGTCATAACACGGGCGCGCGTCCCGCTCGTGCCGGCGCCGGCGAGGGCTCGCTGGGTGCGGCTCTTGTACACGGACGTCGCGGCGCTCACAGAGGACCAGGAGCGGCTCATCGACCTAGAGACCGGGGCCGGCGCTCTGTCCGGGCTCATGGACTACGTGGAAGGCTCGGTGCTCGCGGACCAGGGCCTCGTCGGGAGCTGGCGCTCGTCCTTCTTCTCCGAAGCGGACGCGGCGCGTGTGGCCGCGCTCGCCAAGGAGGCAGGCGGCGTCCTCTACTGCCTCGAGGGAGCATTGTACTACGGCGGCGCCGCCGGCAGCGACTCTGACGTCGATGAGGTAAAAAAAACGAGCCTTTTTTGGCGGTGCGGCTTGCTGCTGGTTAGCTGGGTGGGAGTGTGGGACCGATTGCTGACTTTTTGGCCGCCTCTGAAGCGGATGCATCATGCATGCATGGCTCCAAAGGTTCGACCCTTACATGCAGATCCGTACGTGCAGCGTCAGCGCCGTACGTGCTTGCATAGCTTTGTCTGCCCAGAATATGCATCTATACATGTCGCAATCTAACCAGGCCACATCAGTAGTATATATGATATTTTGGTAAACTGATTTTCCTTTCCAAAACATTTCGGCAGGGGGAATATCTAACTACTAACAACAGATTAGGGCAAAAAATGAAGGTAGAAAAGTAAGGGCCTCTCTAATTTGCATTAGAGTGGTACCATGTCCTCTTTAATCCTACAAAATTAGAAAACTACAAGAATTTGGATTAAATATGTGTTTGATTCCTATGAAAAACAAAGAAATTCTGACAAGAGGTTGGAGTAGACGGAAACTTTTCTTCAAAAGTGAGTACAAGTGAATACTTCGAAAATAAATTCTTAAGGACTCCAATAATGTGAAAATAGCAACCAACATAGATTGTTTTCCTAAAGAATCAAATCATCCATAAATTCTATGAAATTATTTTTAATCAAAGGCATCAACACACGGAACTACGTTTTGTGCGCTACGAGTTACAACTACTAGTCCATCCCTGATCCTAAAGTCCTAAAGTCATAAATCAATACATGCAAATTTAGTTTTTTTATAAACTCAAATTTCTATAATATACGTCCACCCATTTTTTGTTGTATCAAGAATCAAGACTTCGATGCCCTCAACTTGCTCCTTAACTTTTTTCCTTCAGTTCTACACTTGAAATATTTAAGTTTGGAGAAAAACAGAAAAAACAAACTACTCATATATGCAAATTAATTAGTAACAAGTATGGACTAGGGAGTAGTATACCTACATGGGCGAATAAATACACTTTGGGCAGTCTCGTCATGGACTTGTTTCATCGTATGTGTAATCCTATATGCAGTTACAAAATTAGGAAGTAGGATCTTTCCGGAATTAAGGTATCCATGTCTACATATATGCTTTTTAGCAAGCATCGATCAATCATCCACTCAAACAAAATAAGGCATGCATCGATCAGCAGCTAGTCCATGCATTATCTGCTAGCACCTAGCACACGGACGACAAGATCTTATATATGGACAACGACCGTGCATGGATGCATGCACTCCAATATCCCTGCCTGGCCTACATGTTTTACTAGTTCCATGCATATACACGTCACACTGTTCCCGCCACTTGTCGAAAAAGTAACTCGCCCGATCACCCTCAACATAATTTGCACGGTCTGGCCCTACAATTTTTTGTTCTCGTCTCTTTGTTTTCGCCATTTTGCAGTTGGAATATATTTAAAGTCAGAAAAAAATTAAAAATGGTCACATATGCAAACTAATTAACGGCAAGTAGGGACTAGAGAGTATTCTCACATAGGCGAAAAAAAAAATCAAATTTGGGCAGTCTCGTCCTGAACCTTTATCATCGTATGTGTGTAATTCTATATGCAGTTTTACAAAATTAGGAAGTAGACTTTTTCCGGTATTAAGGTATCCATGTCTACATATATGCTTTTGAGCTACTTCCTCCGTCCCAAAATAGATGTCACAAATTTATTAAAATTTGGATGAATCTAGGCACTATTTAGTATATAGATTTATCTAAAATTTAAAAAATCTAAGACATCTATTCTTGGACGGAGGGAGTACATTATGTGCTAGCAAGTACACCTTGCACACGACACGAACAAGATCTGATGCATGCACTCCGATATCCCTGCCTAGCCTACATGTTTTACTATAGTACTTGCATACAGATATACAAGCCACACTATTCTTTGTTCTTTTGATCATTCGTGTCCAAGTACAAGTACTACTGATTGTTGATAATTGATGCATTAACACATAATTGATCGTTGCTAATTTATGCGTGCAGAGAGTGGAGGTACTGCTGCGTGAGCTGCAGCACGCACGAGGGTTCGCGTTCGTCCAGGACGTGTCGTACGTGGGTTTCCTCGACAGGGTCCGTGACGGCGAGCTCAAACTCCGGGCCGCCGGCCTCTGGAACGTTCCCCACCCCTGGCTCAACCTCTTCCTCCCGCGCTCCGGTATCCTCGACTTCGCCGCCGGCGTCTTCCACGGCATCCTCCGCCGCGGCAACACCGGTGCCATGGGCCCTGTCCTCGTCTACCCCATGAACCGGAACAGGTGGGACAGCGAGGCGTCGGCGGTGTTTCCCGAAGAGGAGGAGGTGTTCTACACGGTGGGGATCCTCCGGTCGTCCACTCCGGCGTCGTCGGACGGCGGCCAACTGCTGCGGCGTCTGGAGGAGCAGAACGAGGAGATCATGCGGTTCTGCGAGGAGGCCGGGATAGCGTGCGTGCAGTACCTGCCGTACTACGCCGGCCAGGCCGGGTGGGAGAAGAAGCACTTCGGTCCAAGCAGGTGGGCCAGGTTCGTGGAGAGGAAGCGCAAGTATGATCCCAAGGCGATCTTGTCCCGTGGCCAGAGAATTTTCAACGCACCACTGCCTTGATCGATTGATGCTTCTCATGCGTGTCATCATGGTACGGTCTGTCTTGTCGTGCATGGATGGTCCCGGCCGGAGAATATGGATAGATACACGGCAGAATGGACAAAAATAACTTATTTTTAAAAGAATTTCGCAAATTAAACTCTTGGTGAAAAAATTTCACAAAACTAACCCTTTTGATAGTGACTAAAATAAAGACGATATGCTCAACGGTGTAGCGCCATTCGAAAAGACGTTACACTCTTTGCCAGCATGGTATGCGGGTCCCATGAAACGTTCCAGTAGCGCCTTTGACTGAGGTGTTACTGTACATGGCGCCTATGTATAAGGCGCTACACTAGTCTATTATATATAATATCTGTATTTAGTTAATAGACAACTATGATGGTTGAGTTGGTTGAAGTCTTTGTTGCCAACTCGTAGGTTGTGAGTTCAACTCTTCAAAACCCCACTTTTTATTTTTATTTTTTAAAGGCTGTGACATTGGTTTATATTGTTGTACATATGGAATTATATTAATTCTAGCATCCTTATTTATTTTAGAAAATGGAAATCGAGTATGAAATTTTATGAAACTGTAGCAAAGATCGTGTATGAATCTTAGTTTCAAAATATTTGGTGTTATCACAGGGTATATGAAAAAACTAACGAAAGTATAGTTTGATTAAATGACAAGGTTCCACAGTAAAAAATGCATAAAAGGATTGCAAACACAAAAACCTAACATGTGCTCACACAAACTTTTTCTCATTCCATCTGCTACTTCTTTCTGTTAGAAGAAACTTGGCAAACAAATTTGAACAATAATTCTGACAGTCGATCAGTCTAGTGTTGTTCCAAGGGAGTCAAGGAGGAAATCTAGAAATTATTTTCTCTGACCGTAGCTACCATTGTTGATTAGTTCTCATTACAATGAGATTGTAGATATTGCTAACGTTGATATATGGAGAGCACTTCACTGCGAGAGCGCATAAAACACAACCAAGTGTACCAAGAAAAATCATCGATGAATAAAATATAGTAGCGATGGCCCCCTTTCGAAGCGAAAGGAGCCGGACCCCAAACATCGGAATGAACTAAATCAAAAGGTCGCTGAGATACAGACGCGCTAGTAGGATATGGAAGCTGAATCTGTTTACCCAACCTACAGCCCTGACAATGTAAAGACCCATCTCCTGAGACAGACCCCAGAAGACCACGATGAACTAATGACGACAGGCGAGAGTCACAAAGGTGACCAAGACGATGATATCACTGCTGAAAGGAGATGGTAGCAGAGGCGACGACCGAAGAAGAACTGGCAGATGAAGTGGAAGTGGAAGGAACACGAAGCCAGTCTAACTCCCAGAGTCCTAAAGAGTCACGGCTGCGAGGGCCAGCTCCAACCAGGGCCTGTGTGCGACGGTCCTGTACAACACAAGAATCAGCATCAAGAATGACGCGACAACCAGAGTCAGTAAGATGGCTAGCAGAGAACAGATTCATCTTAAAACGAGGGACATGAGAAATATCAGGAACAGAAAAAGAAGAAGTAGAAATGGTGTCCCGACTAGAATCAGGAAGAGAGGTACCATCAGCCGTGAAAACACGGATAGGAGAAGGGAGAGAACGAAGAGCGGACAGAAAAGAAGACTCAGAGGTCATATGAAAGGAAGCTCCAGAATCCAGATACCACGGGGACGTACCTGACTGTGTAGAAGGTGGTGGTCGCGCAGTGCCGGAATAATCAGTCACAAAACCAGTAGTGCCTGTCGAAGAAGAGCTTGTAGCAGCAAGCAGACCACGAAGACTCCTGATAATGTCCTGATCAGAGAGAGCAACTGCTGAAGATCCGGAAGGAGCCGACTGCCCACGAGCCTGATGCTGCTGACGTAAACTGGGATCTCGTGTATAACATGTGGCCCAAGTGTGGCCATCCTTGTTACAGTAAGAGTAATGACGAAGAGAACCACGGCGACCCTGACCACGAGCCTGTTGGTGCTGACTCTGACCCTGAGACTGCTGGTGCTGACTCTGACCCTGACCTGGAGGAGTGGGTAGTATCGGCGGCGGCACAGAGGACCGCGGCTGAGTCGAGGGAGCAGACGGCATAGGAGGACCACGAGTAGCAAGCACAGATGGAACCGCAAGAATACCAGCACCACGGAGACGGGTCTCCTCAGCCCGAAGCTCAGACAACACCTCAGAGAGCGGAACACGACCACGAGCATTCAGCTGAGCACGCCGGGGCTCAAACTCCTGGCGGAGCCGAGACAGAAACTCATAGATGCGGTGAAACTCCAAATACGAGCGCACAATCTGGCAGCACGAGCATGTGCCACAAACAGCAGTACAGAGAGAATCAAGCTGACGCCAGATAGCAGCACTCTGAGTATAGAACTCATCAATAGTAGAATTACCCTAATGAAGAGCATGCTCCTGGCGAACCACATACAGGTAAAGAGCATCCCCAGGCGGCTGATAGCGCTGACGAAGATGTGCCCACTGAGCGGCAACAGTAGGGAGACTCACAAACTCAGCAGCATACTGGGGCAGAACACTGGAGGTGAGAATAGCAGCAGCACGAGCATCCTCATCGACCCACTGAGTGTAGGAAATCAGAGCGTGGCGATAGGTCTCGAGATCAGCAGAGTACTGTTTGAACTTCAGCTCATAAGCAGCAACAGCACTATCATCGGCACTCTGAGCAGCATCCTTGGCCTCCTGAGAAGCATCGGCGCCGAGAACAATCGGCGTCGGCGGAAGAGGAGCGACAGGAACAGGGGGGCACGGCGGACAGGAGACCTCGCCGGAGAGCACACCCCAAAGACGGAGACCGCGCATGTGAACACGCATAAAGGCAGCGAAATTAGGATAATTCGCGCCATCGAAAATCACCGGGCAGCGAGGAATCGCAACATAGCCTGATGCAGAAGACATCTCTCTTTCAATTTTTTTTTGTCAACAGCAACTGCAGGCAGAGGCCGGCGAAATTCCGGCAAGCCGGGGGAAAAGGCAGCGCCTAAGGGGCGGGAAGGAGCAATTCAGGCCGCCGGGGATCGATTCCCGGCAGCGGTGACGGCCGGCGGCGAAGATCCGGCGAGCTGGAGGCGGTCTGAAACTGGCGAGCTGGAGGAGATCTGAAAGCTGTGGGCGCGTGCAGGGCAGCTCGAGGGAGGCTGGCGGGACGGGCAGCTCGGGGGAGCCTCGGGGTGGCCTGTCGGGGAGGTGGCGTCGGGTGGCGTCAGGTGAGCAGAGGCGTCGGGTGGAGTCGGGTAGGAGCAGATTGATCTGGAGATCGATCCCGTGCGTGGACCCGTGCGTGGACGGGTGAGAAGACCCCGTCGGGCAAGATCGATCCCGTGCGCGATCTGGAGATCAGGAAGAGAAGACTCGCGCGTGCGAGAAGATCCGGTGAGAGGAGACCGGACGGGAGCAGTTGACGGGAGGAGACCGGACGGATTCCGATCTGATTGACAGGACAAATTGATCCAGATCTGAAACGGCGACCGGATCGATCCAGATCTGAAACGAGGCAAACGGGCGGCGACCGGTGGCGACGACGACGGCAAGGCCGGCGGCCACACGGTGGCGGCCGACGAAGTTGCGAGAAAGAGGACGAGGCTAACGAGGCTCTGATACCATGTTAGGAATAGACAACTTGTATTCCTCTGGGGGCCAAAGACCACAATATATAATACAGGTACAGGTGCAAATATGCAGGAAGCCCCCTAACATATGGGGAAACTACAATATACAAATATATACATCTAACACATAAATCAAGATATTTCACATTCTATATGAAACAAACATGGAGAAGTTGTGAGTGAGCACCACTGACACCAACACCCCCATCAACTCAACAAATAGTATAGATGTAACACTTCAATGCATAAGGTCTAGAATAATACAAACTTAAGATGTGCAAATAGCACAACTAATCAAGGTTGGACAAAACACAAAATGGGATAAAGTGATAGACAAGAGTATTCACATAGTATTTTTTTTTTTTTGTGAATCAAGAACTTTCTATTAATAAACATCATGGTTTGAATCATACTGGATACAAGAGGCTAAGAAAACCAGAACATGAAGTGGACAGGTACAGTCCGGATACAAATGAGAGGCTTTATTCCTAAAAGAAAGTTCGAAACTAGAAAACTTCTCACTAAGTTACTGTATATTTTTGTGGACAGGGAGAATTACAGCTCTATTCTCCGTCCTCGATGTCCATAGTTTCACCAGTTCTTGGCAAGTCAGTTTCCACGATAATCTGCTGCATATTATGCTCCATGGATAACTGAACTCCGTCCAGTATGCACAAGCTTCATCTAGAAGAGCAGAGGGAAGCGAGTTATACCACTTCGCCTTGGCATACCACTCAAGGGAATCCTCCAGGAGGTCAAGTGCCCATGAAGAAGGGTGTGGTTTGGGAACTTCAACACCAGATAGCACAGTTGAGATTTTGCACGTTGGCAACATTTTCTACATCTAGGATTGTTTTTCGATTTTTTTGAAACTTAAAATATTGCTTTCAAATTTTGAAAAAAAAGAACGATTATAACAGCAAAAAAAAACTGCTCAGATCTTAACTTCTTTCTCATTGTAACAGCAAAAAAACACAATTCATTGAATGACCAGTAGCAAAGTCTAAGTTCAAGCTAAAAGAGCTAACATAAATGAGGAAGGACAATTATTGCAAAATAGTCGGGTATGTCAAATACATATGCTCAGATCAAAAGGAGATACCCGACACACGAAAAGGAAGAGTGCAAGAACCCGTACAAAGGAAATTCTTGGTCAGGCATATCGCTGGAGTCCACAGCAGAGTTCCAGCAGTGCTTGGCAGGAGCAGTCAGCAGGCAACACAAACAAAGATTATAAAATTTCATAATCGGTTTCCATTTTTTAAAATAAATAAGGATGCTAGAATTAATATATTTACATATATACGACAATATAAACCAATATCGCAGCCTTTGAAAAGTAAAAATAAAAAGTGAGGTTTTGTAGAGTTGAACTCGCAACCTACTACTAGTTGGCAACAAAGACATCAACCAACCCAACCACCATAGTTGTCTATCAACAAAATACAGACATTATATATAGAGACTAGTGTAACGGCTTACACATAGGCGCTATGCTATGTATAGTAACGCCTCAGTCAAATGCGCTATTAGAACGTCCCATGTGACCCGCGTGCCACGCTGGTAAAGAGTGTAGCGCCTTTCGAAAAGGCGTTATACCGTTGAGCATAGCGCATTTGTGTTAGACGCTACCAAAAGTATTAGTTCTGTGAAATTCTTTCATCGAGAGTTTAGTTTGTAAAATTCTTTCAAAAATGGATTATTTTTGTCCATTCTGCCTAGATACACATCCCACACATATATACTGTTATTTAGCTATGGTGATGCTATTGTGTGTTACTATGTCGAGGTTAATTACTTCTTGAAATAGGCTTTCATCGTATTTATAAACAAATCACAACTATTCAAGTCAGATACAAGTTCAGGACTACAAAAAAAGGTCGTCCGAGGCAACAACACATGCATCCTTTTCGACGATTATAATTGTGACAACTAAAGAGAAGCAGCTAACTAGGGCTTGGCAGGTGCAAATCACTTAGTAATGTAAGCGGGTGTTGTTAAAGACAATGACATTGGTCATTATATTTGTTGTGAAATTCTTTAATCGATGAAAATGGGTCTTCTGCTTGATTAAAAAGCAAAATTGATGGAGTATGTGATCAAACAAGAATACAAAGAGGAAAGCCTATAGATATTTTAACATGGTCATCCATTCTATTTTATGCTTGGAGTTTAAAATTAGAAGTCATTGTTGGGTATACCTATTAAAGCTCAATGCAATGAATAGTATCAATCCTACGTACAAAATTTATACCCATCGTTGGAGCACATAAGACTAAAAATGGAAATATAGAAACAAAATCAAGTTCTTCTGGATCCAATAAAAGAGAAAAGTAGGGAAGTTACCAGGAGGCGTATGCTACCCCGGTTGATCATTGCTATTATGTTTTTTTGGCATTAACTGGTGGAGTGGTTATTTGTGAAGGAATATCGTTATTTGAGTTATTTAGTTATCTTTGATTTTCCCTCCATTAACAGAATTCATGTCTATAAGTCTAAAAAACAAAACTTTCATATTTGTTAGGGCCTACAACGTGACATGAGAAGTTCAAGAGAAAAACAAATATTTTAATAGAAAACAAAAAATGAAATTGATTAGCACACATACCACATTCCTTCATATACATGGGGTCGGAAGATAAATAATAATGTTTGAACATAAAGGAATTCAATAACATGAACATAAATAATTTGTATGTATTTTATCTTTGCATCTGTGAATATTTTTAATCTGAATGTTACCATTCTAAGGCAGATAGGGAATCATAACTTAAGGGGTGCATCTAAATTCAATTTTTTTTGCCTTATGCATGCATGATATTGGTCCATAAATACTTTTTTTTCCTAAGATACAACATCAATCTCTTTTCTCATTAAATATGGTGCCATGCCATCATTTTTCCTATGGTACTACGCTAAAATACTTGCATTGTGCAGGTCCTAAATGTTTGGTTTGTGAGGAGAAGGTGTAGATAAACCACCACCATCTTTTGATAAAAAATATAATTACTAAAGCATATTGGGACCAGATGGGAGCTCATTTGCGTCAATACTACACTATAGCTAGCAACATCATCCATGTTAAAATATTTAGATTCCATGGAAGTTAACTTTAGCTCAATTTAATGCATCAATTCTTTATACGGGGCCAATTATCTGGAGGTCAAATAAAAATATCCTAATAATTTTTTTTTCTATAGATGTATAAAGATTGTTCATTTGATTATGTAAATTTTTGTTGGAAAATTGCGTTTTATTTTGTTCAAAAATTACGTCCCGAAAATGGGGTACTAAGAAGGAATATATGATCATTTTAGTCTTCACATTTTTTTCTTTTCAGGGTATGTCGTATATGAAAATACAATTCAATAAAACTCTACACATTCTTACTAGACATCTATATGTACTTGTGTTTTTTGTTTCAGAATATTTTGAAAGGAGAAATCGAAGTCGTTTTGATTTTTTTTTTCAAATTTGAGCTCCGTTTTGGGGCTTTTGTCCTTATTACCACCTATATATAATTCTGAATCGATGGAACGTACGTACGTGACGGTGTCTTAGTTAAAGCAAAGCTAGGCACTGTCCGTGGGGCACCCACAGTGTGGTACTACATGCGTACCCGGTGTGTACAGTCATCGCTAGCTGATCAGTTGGTTGACATGTACACTAGGGGAGTATATAGCTGGATCCCAGCAAAGATCTCGGCACTGTGCTGCCATTGAAACAGATGACACGGATCGAAAATAAATTAAAAAATTCAGGGTCAGAGTCGACGCATTCGGACGGTAGCCGGACGCTAGCCGGCTGATACCGATGGTTGTTGGTTGGGTGCATAGTACCTACGCGAAAGGTCACCGAAATTGAAACAATGGACGTGATTCACTGTGGCACCGGCAGATGATTTCAGTCCCATCTCACGGTAAAACAAAGGGTCTTGGACTGAAACGGAACGCCAATGGCTAGTTACTACACGCGTCCTCGCAGCTGCACAACTGGATCCACGGCATGCACAGGATACGACGGTGCGTGGTCGCCATGGGAACGGCGGTGGGCCAGCACATAGTAGCGGTAGTGGTGTAGTGTACCGATCTATAAAGAGGAGTACACTGGCCAAATGGCTTCATCTAATTAAGTAGCCACAGCACCACCGTCTTATGACATGTAAATGTAAGGCTGGTTATTTTTGTGCACTTAGGTGTGTGATCCAGCCCCTCTCCCCGCCGTCGTCCCCCGGTATTCTGGTGTGGTTGGAGGAGCAGGATGGAGGCCCGATGGAGGGCTTGGTGCAGCTGGAGCGGATCTTTAGGCGACGAATGGTGGCACTGCTTGAGTTCCTTGTTGGGGTGATCGTAGAAGTCGAGTTGGCCGCTAGAATGTTTCCCTTCACAGAGGATATGGAATTCTCGGCACTGGTCCTCCACGGGATGCTGGTTTTGGAGTTCTCGGTGTCGGTTCAGGAGTTGGTACGACAACCGACCATAATGATATTGGCCTTCTTGGTCGCTTCGTTTGGGGCAGCCCTCTGGGGGAAGCTTTTCTCCCCGTTGTTCCGGGAGGCCGAGGAACGGATCCTCAGCCACCGGATGACATCCTCGAGAGCGCATTGTGGCTCCAGCATATTGCCTTTCATCGCACACCAAGTGCTCCGTGGTCTTTATAGTGGGGCATCCCAGCTTCTTCGTTCGGCGGCATCCCCTGCATGGGTGTGGATGGTGCTTGTGGTGATGTGCATCCCTGGACTACAACTCATGGACCATCTATCTCTCAAGTTGACTCAGATTTTTGTTTTGGTTCAACTCCTGCTCAAGGGTATAGGCATTCTTGTTCGAGCTTTTTTCTACACGCAGCAGACCTGTCCTTCAAGGCCCCATGAATCTCATATCCTGGAATTGCCGAGGGTTGAGCAAAGAAACTTTACAGTAATGCTATTAAGGATTGTTGTCCCTGCCCATGATAGTTTTGATGTCCCTATTGAAGATCGAGATGGTGGTAGACTTTGGGTCATGTGTTCTGATGTGATCCAACTTAATATTGTGCTACCTAGTCAAAATGTAGGGTTAGTGTCAGTTCTAAATACTACCATTACCTTTCCTTTTCCTTAATTTGTGTTTATGTGGACCCTCACAATCATATAACTAAGGATATCTGGAGTAAGATTGAAGTTGTCGTTATTTCCTTGATCTAAACAATATCATGTTTCCCTTTGAGTAGAGCAACCCCTTGGAATGTCAACCATCATCATTTAAAAATTGTATGTATGTTGTAAACCAATGTGGTTTATATATATGGGTTATAATGGTCATGCTTATACTTGGTGCAGCAATCATTCACTTTTGTTCCTAATTATGAATATTTTGATCCATGTTTGGTTAATATTAAGTAGCGTGTTTCTTATCATATACGATGGTTTATAATTTTTCAATTATATTAAGTGATCTTGCTTCCATTCTCACCACATTAAAAATTCAACTGTTACATTTAAAATAACTTTTCAGTTTGAGAATTCGTGGTTGTTTGGGAATGATCATACTAGAGTTTAATTTTAGGATGTTTTATGTTTAATGTGCAAGTGATTGTACTATAGTTTAATTTTAGGGTACTTTATGTTTAATATGCAACTAGTCACACTAGAGTTTGGAATTCCTTATATTTAATATTGAGACTATCGTGTTAGAGTTTAAAAACACTTCATGTTTCTTTGTTTAATTTGTTAACATCATCGTGCAGTTGATGAATCATGTGTGCACCGTTGTGGCTATACCAAGTGCAATTGTGCAAGGATAAGAAGTTTGTCATAGATCTCCCGGAGGACTGTCTAACTAGGACGGTATGCGTTTTAATTCAACATGTTTTATTTTCATTGTTTCTAGTTGCTTGGAAATGGCTAATTGTTGCTTTCTTCATTTTTTCTTAGGCTACCTACTTTAGGGCAAGGCGTGACTTCTTAGGGAATGAGAACATTGGCATTAATGATCAATATAGGCTTGAGGTCGACCTGGTTTAGATGACAAAGCATAACTAGAGGGTTCTAGTAACCAAGAAAGCGGACCGAACCTATTTTTGTTGTCCTCGTTGGGTTGAACTTGTAGATATGTACTGGATGGAAGTCAAGATGATGTGCATGCTCTCATAAAGATATGTACTTGTGTGCACCATGGTTATGAAGATATCTATTTCTTATAAAAGTAACCATGGTACAAATAACAAAGCCAAGAATTAGAGGGTTATAGTATCCAATGAGGCAACTGAACCTATTTCGGTTGCCCTTGTTTGGGTGAACTTGCATATATTTACAAGGTGGAAGTCAGGATGATCTGCATGTTCCGTCTCAAGTATGGTTATGACGACATTATTTCTTCTATAAGCCGCATGACAACTCAGACTCTTCTGACTCTCTAGACAACGACTGCATAGATGATGATAACATCACTGTGTACTACCTCGAGCACTCTAGCTAGCTAGTTAGTAATATGTTAGTTCATGAATGTCAATAATATGCATTTAGTAATGCCACAAATGATGTTATGTGCTATTAATATTATATTATACTATTGTTGTTCTATTATATGATATTGCTATTAAATTCAATAATAGGAGCAATTCTATTTTAATCTTAAAAATTATATTTGTGGCGTGCCAATATAGTGAGATGTCACTACTAATTATATTACTAGTGGCGTGGTCCTGGCACGCCACCATTATTTCTATTACTAGTATCTAGGGTCTGGCATATCACTAGTAATATTTACCAGTGGAGTGCCAAAAGCACGCCACTACTAGGATAATTGCTACTAATGTCAATAAGATTTTGTGCAACGATCTAGGATAACTAATATTGTTGATATGGCTCATCTTGGAATAATAAAGATTTATTGTTTAAAATTGATCTTGCTAAAGCTTTTTAGAGGATGGATGTTCATTCTTTGGGCAAGTTCTCCATGGCAATTTTATAACTTGATTCATATATGTATCTCTATGCTATTTTACAATGAGTAATGGCCAACCGTTTGGTTGCTTTTAGAGGAGTCGAGGTATTTTCAATGTTATTTTGGCGTACTTGTTTGTCCTTGCAGTTAATGAGTTGTCACTTCCTCTTCATCATGCCTTAGACTCGAATTATTTCAACAACATTTAACTAGGCACCGATTGTCCTCTTATCCACTAGTTAATGCTTGTAGATGAAGTTATTGTATGTGGCTCAACTTACGATAAATATGTTCAAAACATTTCTTAGGTAATCAATCATTTTTCAAATCTTCATAGGGAGACACTCGGGTGGTCAAATTCGCCATCTATAGTAAGAACACTAATTAGAACTATGAAACTGTGTGGACAACTTTTCACGTCCCTAGACATGGGTACTTGCAATGTCCATCTTGGCCATCCTCTTATTCTCCTGGGGAAAACATGTATGCTTCTTGTGATTTTTTTAATTGATAGATCTAAAGATATGATCACAAGTTATAAGACAAAAGCTTGCTTATGGTGGATGACTTACTCTTACAAAATTTGTGTTTGCTTCCATTCACGTGTACACATATCCAACATTTTGCGTAGCAAGAAAACTATTTGAAAACTTACTTTGTGGTTCAAAAATTCTAGTGGAAAGGGGTTCAACACAACCAAAACACTAAACCCATTTGTCATAGAATGTGGCATAAAAAGCATGGGGAGGGTATGGTATTAGAGATCTCATATTATTAGTAAAGCTTTGATAGCCAGGTTATTTGGTGTTATGAAGGAAACCCGATTCTTTCATAGCAAAGGTGTTCAAAGATAAATAATATCCCAATTTTTTTTTTTTGGAAATCAAAGCTTAAGATTACCTTGCCAACTTTTCCTTTTTATTTTTAATTTTAAATGTTTTGCCTCACATGGAAGAGGCCTAAGGAACTCAAGTATTTTTTTTCTCTCCTTGGCGTAAGAGGGTTGGATTGAAATTTATGATCATATTTAATGTTTCCCAATTGGCTAACCTTGCCCTAGTTCCATCGATGACCACTCGCACAAATAGTACTACACAATGATGATGATATGAAAAAAATACTCCCTCCGTTCACTAATGTAAGACCTTCTGAATATTTTAAAATAGACTAGCAGATTCATAATAAAATAGGTGAATCTTAACAATAAAACGCGTCTAGATACATGCATTTTTAAGAAAGGCTAGAAGGTTTATATTAGTGAATGGAGGGAGTAAGATTTTGCAGTTCCTGTAAATAATGCACCCTTTGAGGATGAGCTGTATGGATACATATACTCGAACTAGTCACTACACGTCAAAAAGTTCTTACAAGTTTTCTGTCCAGGGATCAGTAGTGAGTACTTCGAGTTCAACACAATTAATCACACATAGAGAGAAACAAACCTTAGTGCAGCATTGGAGAAACTCAAAGATGCCTCCAAGGGACCTTCACGTGGAGATTAATTAGGAGGTCAGTCACGCTTCTATCTTGTCCAACACACTAAAAAGGACAGTGCAAGGAATTTTGCTCAAAATAAAAGGACCGTGCAAGGGGGAAAAACTTACGTGTGTGTACAAGATCTGGTCAAAAGATACGACCTAAAAATATGCGTAGGATCTATAAGGCTGTTTGGTTATTCTTATTTATGGCTCTTCGTTTTTAACTTATAAAAAGCCACAAAAGCACCTAAATATGTGCTTTTAATTTTGGTTTTTGGCTTATACCATCATACTACCATGTCCAGTTAAAAGCTAAAAGCCAAAGCTAAAAACACATATTTTGGTGTTTTTGTGACTTATAAGCTAAACTTCAAAACCTAGATTTAAGCCCAACCAAACAGGCCCTAAACCCAGCAGTCATGGCCACCAAAGCGAGAAATACACTTCCTCCCTAACATGTAACGGGTGGCGGTGGAGACCAATCTCCTCCAGATCACAATATCATCTGGATGATCACTGGTTCCCTCTCCATCCGCTTGTTGCTCCGGCAGCAGGAGGGGGAGGGGACCTCGTTTCTCCATCTAGTAGTTAGGGTTAGTCCTTGTCTGCTGTGGTGTGCTGTTTGGATGGTGGGAGCGGCACACGTGCAAATAAATATGCCTCAACTCTACTTCCACACCAGCAATGTCGTTCACAACGAAGCTTCGGAGTTGATGGCAACGTGTGCTAGTCGGTCCTTCAGATCGACGGCTTGGTCCTCTCTGTCATTCTTTAGATCTGACGAGATTTGTTTCTCGCTGTGTCACTAGTGCTCATTGTTATCCGCAATGGCGCTGGCGGCAGGGAAAGGTGGTTTCTTTGGAGCAAGTATGTTGGTCTGGAGGTGGTGAATCTGTAATTCCTCTCCGACTTCGTCGATGGGAGGCAGCGAATCTTGGTCCAAGACAGCACGGGGACGTCCCCGGTCGACGTTCCACAGCGACGTGTACCTGACTACGTGCAATGGGCCTCTTCATCAATTCACAAAAACTCGTTGGTGATGGATCTTTTTTGGATCTTGCAATGCGGAGGCTCGGTGTCTCTTCCGATGTTCGTCTTAGCAGCGGCCGCTAGATTCAGTGGTTGCAGGAAAACCTAGGGGTTGTTTCGTATTTCCATATCTCTTAGTTCTTTATCTGTAGTGTTTCAATGATACTCATTTTATTTTGGTTCAATCAAGGGCACCGCTAGGGACCGGACGCCTATATTGGCTTCCGATCGGACTAGGCGGGGGCTGTTGGATTGAAAGAGAGCCATATGATCTGGACTAAACCAACCCCACATTTAATTAAGTAATTAATGTCGTTAACAAGGATCCCAGAATTAACTGCTCATTCCCGCATGCAGATCCAATCCACTGGTTTGCTTCCAAAAAATCTACGTCTACGTGCTTCCAAAATTTGCAATCTCGGTAGTGAATCAATAATCCAGTGATTCCTTGCCGGGAAGCAATGGAGAAGATTGATGGAAGCTAATTCATAAGTCTTGGGAAACAAAATAAACTATTTCATAAAATCGATCGCTTCCAACCACAATCCTTTGTTTGTATTGTAGAAAATATGATTCTAATTATAGAACAAATTCTTTCTTCTTAAGTCTCTTAAATCACGCCTATTACATGTTCCAATATTTTAATAAGAATGCTTCAAAAATGTTACAGATATGCTCCCCTCTACTCACTGATAGTCTGATACATATACTTTGCTGCATAGCATATATATTAACAAGATGCAAGCACTCAATTCCTCTTATTATTACATCTATCATCATGTTGTAATTGCTTATATTTTTCAATTCCTACATTAATATAAATTCTTTATGAGATGCGTAATTTCTTTTAATGTGACACTGCACACAATTTGAGAGCAAATATATGAAATCTCTGAAGTTACAATTGTTTCAAGTACTAAGCATCTCTATTTCCTATGTACATGAAAATTGTATTTTTGAAAGAAACAATCATATGCTTTAACCGCTTGTTTCTAGTACTCGTTTGGCTTGCTTCCAAGATCCCAAAATTCGAGCTTCAAAGACGACGTTTGTGAACAAAGGCTCTCCAATGTGGCTTGTGCCCTTTCATAGTTACATTGCAACGAAATACCGTGAGATAATTCCTCCGGATAAAATCCATATTGGCTCCTTCATGATGACAAAGGGGTGAACTAAAATTAAGAAGTTTGAATGAGTCAGTTAATTAAAAGTATGGATGCATGTCATAAGTATGAAATCATGATATGTATAGGAATGAACAAAAAAGTATGAGAAATATATTTTGAAACATGAGTACGAATGAAACAAAGATGGGAAGTTCGGAAGCATTGCATAACATTGAGTAAACAAATAAATCAATAAGATTGAGGGTATCATTTAAATACAATGCTCTTGATAGTGAAATCTGCATATACAAAATGGTTGAAGCATGGCACTATTTCATAAGACGCTTGACTATTTTGAAACATCGATTTCATGTTACCTCAACAAAACTCATATTGTGCCGGCCACTTGTGTTTGAAAATTTAAGAAACACGAAACAAGTGTACGTAAATTCAAAAAAACAAAATGTCAAAGATAAACTATAATACCAGATAAATCCGAATCTAGACAATTGAGTCTATTAATTTGGATTGGGGAGAGTATAAGAAAATGAAAGCATGGTTGAGTGCAGCATAATGTGAGCACAAACTGATACTGGTAGAGATCATGGAAATTTAGTAGCATTATGTTCATGCATATCAATATAGCATGTACATGGTTGAATCACAAAGAGAAAATAGGAAAATAATAGTCTGGAAACATGGAAGCATAGTTGGGATGATACGTGTACTCTACTCAGTGAGAAAGCACAAGTAATTTTCATAATTTCATCTGACTAATAGTGTGAAAACAAGGAAGCATAGTTCATGTGATGCAAACTTTACGCAAAGAATAAGCACGGGTAATTAAAATATGAAGCATGGATATTTCGAAGCAACAAAATCAAGCAACCTTGACACATCCTACACATAATGGAAGCAGAATGTTTCTGCAAATACATAAAGGTATACATGGATTCAATCTTCAAAAAAGTAAAAAAATATAAGCATATTGGGGCCTAGGTCAATATGGATTACCTTATGCCTAATCGTGTAGTCGTTGAAGGAACTAGAACGGTGACTAGAACTGTGGAAGCAACCTATGGCCCGCTGCTTTGGCAGAGTGTAGCCATGAAGACACGCCTGGGATGCCTCTGATTCCTATTGCGCTGGCGGCCTACGTTCGGCGATTCCTAACGACGACCCCCGCACATGTCAGAGCGTGATGCATACCAGCGCGGGATTCAAACCCCATGGAGGCGCATATTTTGGCTTCGATGGGAGGGTGCGGCACGGGCAGCGGGGAGATTATGGTCGTGAGGAATTGAGGGAGAGCAGGGTCATCGGTCGTCCTGGGAGTGCAGGGTCACACGGTAGCGGTGAAAGGAGGGTCGGCGGTGGACCAATTTAGGTAGCCGATTTGGGGAAGATGAGGCAGACAATCGTAACCGGTCGTATATTTTACAAATTGAGATGGCGATGTGTGTAGTTAATGGGAGGTAACCGTGAGAAATAGATTCCCATTGGACCATGATGAACGGTTGCTTAAGGAGAGATGAACGGTGACCGATTGCTCTGACAAATAGATTTCCATTGGACCATGATGCATAATATTTACCTTTAGGGTCTTGTGCACCAGCATCATAAGACCCTTCCATGGCATTATAAATTGCTTCTTCAGAAAAGGAGCATCTAGGATAGAGGCCTCCTCAGCAGTGAGGAGATCATGTTCATCCAAATTGTTGTCTAATGAAAAAGCATGTTTATCTTTCTTAGCAATTTTTTATAGGATGCAGCAACAACATTAAGCATATCACTAGTCTGATCTACGGGACCATTAGGGCCATTTAAGACAGATAAAGGTTTTTTCCTTATTCTTTGATTTTCTAAGGCATGAAAATACGTCGTGTTCCTGTCTCCTTCTAAAACTTTCCTATCCCTAGATCTTTGCCAAGCTTTAGTCTCCTCTTGTATCTAATTTTTTTGTAACTCCTCTTTGACCTACTTTTTCATCATCTGATAATCGATTCTACACAGGAAGAACATCAAGAATATCAAACTCTTGTAAAAGAGATTTTTTCTTATTTTCAAAGCAGCTTATAAATTAATGCTCCAGCCTTTCAACTTTTTCTGAAGCAAATAAAGCTTAAATTTCCAGATGTCAATTGCACTGGTACAATCACACCTGGTATTCCAAACTTTGTGTACAACATTAAAGAAACCATCCTCCTTCATCCACCATTTTTCAAAGAGAAAAAGCCTAGGTGGGGGTGAATTATTAAAACCACTATCTATCACTAGAGGGGTATGATCACTAAGTACTCTAGGTAGCCTTGACTGTACTTAAAGGAATTTTTCTGCGAATGAGTTGAGGAAAAAAAACATATCCAAGGTAGCTAGAATAGGAGTGTTTTGGTTATTAGACCATGTAAAAAGTTTGTTAGCAGTTTTAGTTTCAACCAAGCTCCACCTATTAATCCAATCATTAAGAAGGAAAGCCCATTGAGCATTGAAGATTTCATTACTCTTCTCACAAGAATTTCTCACTAAATTAAAATCGCCACCTATTAAAGTAAGCAAACAGTTTTTCTCCATAATGTCATGCAATTCTGTGACAAAATGTAATTTAAGCTCAGCATATGCAGTACCATAAAGCATGACTAATTTCCACATAAAGCCATCACACTTATTTACAAGGATAGCAGAAAAAACCAATACTATAAGAAATCACATCAAACTTATCCTTTCGAACTGCAACTAAAATATCCCCACCTGTTTTTTTAGCCGGTAATCGAATCCATTTATAAGGTAAACCCCCAGATATAGATTTTAAGAAACCATCATCAATTTGTTCCTTTTTAGTCTCTTTTAGACCAATAAAGTTAAATTTGAATTCAAAAATGGCATAAAAAGAGCTTATTTCCTACCTGGTTTATCCAGGCTTCTAATAGTCCAAGAAGACCCAATCATAATAAACCAAAAAATATATTATTACTCAACAAAATGCCACTACCAGTATTAATAGTCTAGTGACCTAAATCAATTAATTGATGGTCAAAACCAGAACTGATGGAAGCAGAAACAGAAGAATGTAAATGTTCAATTAGCTAAAAATTATCCAATTCAATCGACTCAGGCAAAGCAGTAATAGGATTATCCCTAGAAAAATCAAGATTCTTACTAAGTTCGGCATCAATCAAGTCTTGTATAACAGAGACATTATCAGAGGCATCAATATCAATATATATATTCACTTTCTTAGACATATTATTCAGGATATCAGGGTGTAAGATGGCAAAAGAATTACCTTCAAAACAAGGTGGAATCTCAGGATTCTTCCTCTTCTAGTACTCCTTAGCTTTCTTAATTATGTTTTTGTCACCATGATTCCTTGTGTTTATCGTACTAGTAGCAACCACAGGGCCCACACTTGCTTCTTGACTCGAGGAACCCCACCAACTAAACTCTTCTTGTCAGCCAAAACAACTAGTTGCTCCAATATAGGGAAGAGGTTTTTCCTAGTTGAACAAATTCTACCAACAATCTCTTGGAGGAGCTTTTCCTTTTGATCAGCATCCGCATTATCTGAATCATAACCATCTGTCAGATCCTCATCAGTTTCAGCAAAATTAAATGCCTCTAGAACTTGAGAACAGCATGCAACACTAGCAGATTCCCCTAAGCTAGCAAAAGTATCCTGATACGTCCAAAACGTATCTACTTTCTCGAACACTTTGCTATTGTTTCTTCTCTAAACTTGTGTGATTTGGATACAACTAACACGGACTGACGCTGTTTTCAGCAGAATTACCTTGGTGTCTTGTTTTTGTGCAGAAAATCAACTATCAGGAAAAATTCCGAAAAATATGCCAAAAAATATATATCACCAGAAGATCCACGGAGCCAGAAGAAGAGATGGAGGGAAGGCCTGGGGGCCCAGACCCACCCCAGGCGCGGGCCCACCACTAGCCGCATCTGGAGGGGGTGCAGCCTCCCCAGGCACCTCCTCGGACTCCCTCTGCGCCTATAAGTTGCCTTTCGACCTAAAAACCCAGGGGGGTTCGATAGTTTTCCAGAAAGAGTTCCGATCCGCCGCCGCCACCAGAAACCTAGATTCGGATCCAGAAACTCCGTTCTGTCACCCTGTCGGGACGGGGAATTTGGAGAGTATCATCGCCATCATCATCACCAATGCATCTCCATCAACCACCGATGTTTCCCTCATCCATGAGTGAGTAATCGCTCGCTGTAGGCTTGGGGATGGTAGGGATAGGGTGAGTTCTATCATGTAATCGAATAAGATCTGTTAGGGCATAGTGCCTAGTTTCTCTTGTGCTATTTGACTTTGTTGCAACTTGTTGTGCTTAATGCTTGTCACTAGGGCCCGAGTGCCATGATCTCAGATCTGAACTTATTATTGAATCATTATGATAGTATTATTTGTGATCTTATCTACAAGTTGTGTATACATATCATTGTCCGGATCCAAAGGCCCCAAAGTGACAATAATTGGTACAACCGGAGGGGATGGCTGTGGTGTGAGGATCACATGTGTTCACGAAGTGTTAATGCTTTGCTCCGGTGCTCTATTAAAAGGAGCACCTTAATTGCCAGTAGTTCTCTAGAGGCCCCGCTACCACGGGCTGGCTGGACAGAAGATGTTGTGCAAGTTCTCATTGCGAGCACGTATGACTATATTTGGAGCACATGCCTAGGATTGTTTAGTACTTGATGCTTGTTATTATTTATCTGCAATGTCCTAGGTCTTGAAGTTACATGTTTAGACTCGTCCATGCAACGCCCCTCCATCCATCCCTATGCCTACCGCACTCGAATCCTACTGTTACCGTTACTTTTACTATTGCTCATGTTTCACTGTTGTTGTTGCTGCTGTTGTTGTTGCTGTTGCTTTGCTGTTGCTACTGATAAACTTCTATGAGCAAGAACTATTTCCAGGTGCAGCTGAACTGACAACTCAGTGTTAAGGCTTGCAAGTTCTTTGGCTCCCCTTGTGTCGAATCAATAAATTGGGTAATACTACCCGCGAAGACTGTTGTGATCCCCAATACTTGTGGGTCATCAGGACTATTTTGTGGCGCCATTGCCGAGGAGCATACATTTATTTGTAAGTTCACTTGGATCTATTATTGTTCACTGCTACTCCTTTCATCATGGGGAAGTCTCGTGATGGAAAGTTCCCTATTTTACCATCCACTACAAGAAGAGGTACAGTCCTAAACACCTTTGCTGCTCTTGATTCACCGTCTGTTATAAGAAAGTTTGTCACACCACCACCACATAATCATGCTACACACACTGCTACTACTGCTGAGTCTGAAACTGCTTTTGATGCTCATGATGTTACTTCTACTGTGCTTGATGCGAGTGGTTCATTAGGTCCTTTTCTAGATGCTACTATGGCTAGTCTAGGAAATACCGAAACTCCTAGTGAAGACACTATTACACCTGTTAGCTCACCTGAGGCTAGTGAGAGTTATGATATTAATGATGGTTACATTGAGTTCACTGATGATTTTGTTGAAGAGTGCCGCAACACACATGGTACTAGTGCTATTAAGAGTCTCCTTGCTAGACCTAGTATTATGCCTAAGTTTTTTTTTGAAATTTTCGACTGCAGGGGAGTCCCCCATAGTCCTTTATTCATCAAAAAAAGTCCAGAGTTTACTTACAAACATATGTACATAAAAAGACGAAAACAAATCTAGGACAGACTGTCAAGCCATAATGACAGTAAATCCTTATGTTTATCCTTTAGCCTATGAAGAAGCATAGTAATATCATAGATAAAGCCGGCCTTCCAACCTCTGAAAGTCGGTTTTGTATTCTTGAAAACCCATTCATTCCTTTGCTTCCAGATATTCCAGCACGCCACGATTGTAACCTCTAAGAAACAAGGCCCTTTGAAAGATTTAGAAGCACGACAAAAACTTTCTCTATGAGACACATATGTCCGTTGTATCTGAATATAATTCCACACTCTAGTGTTGAAGTTGCACTGGAAGAAAAGATGTTTCTAGTCCTCAATGACTCCAATAGGACAAATCACACAACCATGATCTTCATTTACCTTCCAGTTCCTTCTAAGCAACATGTCCTTTGTATTCAATCTGTCATGGAACAAAAGCCAGGCAAAGGACCTATGTTTGGACATGCATTTGCATCCCCAGATACTCTTTGAAATTAGATCAGTGGGCATCAATGAGAAACAATGTTTATAGAATAGCTGAGACCTGTAGCCCTCATTACACAATGTACTTATCCACTTGTCTTCCTCCTGAGATAAGCATACTGAGCTAAAGACATCTTGCAGTTTATCATATTCCTGAAATGCCTCAATTGATAAAGGTAGATGAAAAGCATCATGCAGATTGCTTAGTGTACCCATATCTCTGACAGAAACCATCTTGTCTCTTGCAAAAGAGTATAACCTTGGGAATTTGTTAGCAAGTAGTTCTGTATGCCAAAGATCATTCCAGAACAAAATGGTAAATCCAGACCCCAGAATGGATTTGGAAATGGATCTCCATTCATAAACTAGCTTTAAAATCCCTCTCCACCAAAAAGAGCCACAAACAGTAACATCATGGGGGACAGACTCATGATAATATGAATCTCTGACCAATCTAACCCAGGGCAAGTCAGCATTATTATAAAATTTATCCAAATGCTTAATCAATAGTGCTTTATTCTGAGTCTTAAGATTAATGATTCCAAGTCCTCCTTTGTCTTTAGGCTTACAGATAATAGGCCATGCAGCCAAAGAGTTAACTTTATCCTGGTTCTTTGTTTTCCTCCAAAGACATCTCCTCCTTGCCTTATCCATAATATCAATGACCCCTTGAGGAATTTGCAATGTGCACATAATATAAGTGGGCAGTGAAGATAGCATAGAGTTTACCAAAATAAGGTTGTCTCCATAAGAAAGAAAAGACACTGTTGCATTTAACCTTCTCTCAACCCTGTCAATCAAAGGTGAGAAATCCTTTATTGTGGGTTTAGTTGTACCCATTGGTAAACCAAGGTATGTGAAAGGCATAGCAGCAAGCTGACATTGAAAGACAGAGGCCAAATGTGTAGCTTCTTCATCAGACAGATTTATTGGAATCTTGGAAGATTTGTGAAAATTGACTTTTAGACCAGTTAACTCAGCATATTGAATTAACAAATCCTTGAAAACTAACAATTGATCCTCATCAGCAGGCAAAACGATTAGAGTATCATCTGCATATTGTACAATTGGATAGTACCCCTCCATTGGAATAGGCAGTTTCAAAGTTCCATCAGAGAAAGCATTATTTACCATGCTCTGTAATAAATCACCTCCCAGGACATATAGTAAGGGTGACAGAGGGTCACCTTGCCTAACACCCCTTCTACAAGCAAAACTCTGCCTATAGGCACACCATTTAAAAGCACAGAAGATGTACCACTGCCAAGAATATTCTTGACTAAAGCAATGAGATTTTTTGGGAAACCTTTATAGCTTAGGACTTGGAAAATGGCATGATGCTCAATTGTGTCAAAGGCCTTTTAAAAGTCAATCTTGAAAACCACAATTTTCCTTCTTGACTTCTGCCATTGAAAAATATATTCAAAACACCAACCCAGACAGTCCTGTATAGTTCTGCCCCGAATGAAACCACCTGATTAGCATGTATACACCTTTTGATCTCATCTTGCAGTCTGTTTGCATAGATTTTAGTGATGAATTTTAAACAAGTATTGGTCAGAGAGATAGGCCTGAAGTCATTGACCGATTGAGGGGCAACTTTTTTTGGCACTAAAGTAATATAAGAGCCATTTATACTTTCCAGAGAGATTTTTTCATCATGAAAGTCATGACACAATTGAATGAAATCCTCCTTGATGATATGCCAACATTTTTTCACAAAAAAACCATTAAATCCATTAGCTCTCGGATCTTTGTAAGACTTCAAAATTTTAACCACCCCCTCAATTTCCTTCAAAGTAATTTCCTCAGACAGATTGTGTAAACCCTGCACTTGACTGAGCAAAAAGGATAAATTCATGTGATTGTTGGTTGGGTAAGAAACTCCCATCATGCTCTGATAACATCTCCAAAAAGCACATGCCTTCTAAGAGTGGTCAGTCAAATCATTGCCAGATTCATCCTAAATACTTGTAATCACATTATGCCTGTACCTTTCAGTTGCCTTTGCATGAAATATTTTGTGTTATCATCATTTAATTTTACCCATCTAATAGTATACCTTTGCTTCCAATAATCTGATTGCAACTTCAACAACTTTTCTAGATGGCACTTTACAATATTTCTGAAGTTAAATTCAGGAGTGAACAGAGGCCTAGCATCCTCCAACTGATCCAGCATAAGTTAGATAACATAATTGCATTTTGCAATCAAAATTTTATATGGGACAGATTTTTTCCCCACTTTTTTAATTCATACCGAAGAATTTTGAACTTTGCAACAATAGAAGAGGCAGAAGAAGATCTAACCACAGGCTGTTTCCAAACTCTATCAACCAACTCCATAAATCCTGGTTGTTCAACCCAGAAATTCTCAAAACAAAAAAATCCTTGATTTAGGGATTTTAGTGGCTACTTGAACAACACATGGGACATGGTTAGAGGTTGTTTTTCACAATGTAAATACCAGTGTGTTTGGGAAATCAATGGTCCATTGACAAGAAGTAAAAAACCAGTCAAGCTGCTCTAGAAGAGGCTGTGCTTGCATATTCGACCAGGTGAAAGATCTGCCCTTTAAAGGTAATTCCAATAAGCCCAAGTGACTAATTATGTCGTTAAACAGGATGATATCATTCATATCAGCCCCTGGCCTGTTTCTATTTTCCACTGATCTTATAAAGTTCAAAACCCCTAGAAGAAGCCAGTGCTCATGCATGTGTATGTTTAAATTATATAGCCAGTTAACAAAGTTGTCTCTTTCAATTCCCTTACAAGGTCCATAAACATTTACTAAATTCCACTTTTTCCCATTATGTATGGAGGAGAAAGCCACATGAATAGTAGATCTATGAATTTCAATGACTTTCCCATCAAACACAGCACTATTCCAAAGCACAATAATTCCACCAGAGGACCCAATTGCAGGTGAATAAACAAAATGATCAAACCTTTTGGGACAAACACTCTTAATAAAGGAGTGATCAAAAGAATCACATTTAGTTTCCTGTAGACAAAAAACAGAGGCCCTGCTCTCTTCAATTTTATTATAGACTATTGTCCTTTTTTACTTTATCATTAAGCCCTCTTATGTTCCAATCAAAAACCAGCCAATCCATAATTCCCAATGAATTACTCATTTAAAGAGACATATAGAAACAATAAAGACCAGCCCCATAGGACCCAATATAAAATATGAAGGACAATATGGATTGCAATAAAGTTTCCAGAAGTGTGCCAATACCAATATGCCAACAGGTTCAGACAGTCCATAAAACTAAAGCCATGTTCCATAATAATTACAATATAAAAGTTACATTGCCTGTCAATAGATATCAAGCAACATAACAGCTCAGACCAACTACCCATTGGAATTCTTAGCAGCAACATCATCTGTGGAGTTGGCCATCAGCTTCTCCACTGTGAGTTCAGATCTAGGTATCTCCAGCATAGCCCCAGCCTGCTGCAACACAGAGATATCAGTGCAAGGAGGGATCTCCTCCAACTTTCTTAGTTTGGAGGATCTTGGCTTCTTCCTTGGCTCTGGATGATCTGACATGGGTTCAAGTCTGTATCCAGCATTCCTTGTTGAACTCCTTGTGCTGCGCCTTTCAGAGGTGTTGACTAGCAAAGGCTCCTTTTGCCTTTGTTTTCTGGTCCTCTTCTTAGCAGAGCACTCAATAGCAACCTCCTGAAATGTCTCCTGCACAATAGATTTGAGTTGTCCATCTTTGGAAACATCATGGTCAATTCGTTCCTTGTCATAGGACACCTGAGGCAACAGAGGAGAGGGTGGCAGCCAAAAGTTTCCCATAATGGCACTGTATTCAAAATTATGTGGTAATGACCCCACCCTAGAAAGCTGTAGACAATGGAAATTCTCCATAGACAATTCATTCATAACATTAATACTGCCCATCCTTAGGTGATCAGGCAACAGAACTGTGAAAATATTTAAATTCACATTCTCATCCAAAGGAGGCTATTGCTAAGAAGGAATGATAGCTAAGGGATTTTCCTCAATAATATCCAGGTTGACTTGGGGAGCATCCTGCATAACAACATCATCAGGAGCTTGAACCAACTGATCATCTCCTTCTCCAGGAATAAACTGCACTGAAGATCCTGACTCAGGGGAAAAAGAAAAGGTAACAGAGGACTGATCTTGAGGAGGCACCACATTCTATTGCACATCATCCCCAACATTCTCTCCTGCAACATCCTGTTGTGGCCATTCACCCCATCCAGGAACATCAGGCTGTACATCATTAGGTATCCAACCCTGCTCTTCCACATTAGGCTTAAAACCATGATTCTGCCCAGGTAAAGGACGTGGGTTACCATTGTGAGGGACAAGTGACTCATCCCCAGGCAGAGCATCTCCTTGCACACTCATCAAAATATAGCAGGGTACTGTCCAGGAGACCACAATGCTACCATATTTCTGAGGCTCCCTGACAACAATGGACTTGGGAATATCCCCAGCCCCACCATAGCTACATTTGATCAAAGTCCTAGTTGGAGAAGGATCCTCTCTGAACCAACCTCTGAGTTTTCCAAATTTAGCTACAGTTTCAGTAAGAAATTCCTCATTACGATAATCCATGGGCAAGTTTAGCAACATAATCCAACCAGTCCGGGTATAAACAGTGGCTCTAAAATTCGGACCCTCATCGTGCTTAGTGAAAGATAAAAACCTTCCATTACCAAAGGACACCTCAGGATGCGCAACAAGTAAATCTCTAATGACAGAATCACACATCCTAAATAATCCAATGCCAACTGCGCTTTCAGCAAAACTTAAAACTTCCCACTACAGATCATTGACAATGCGATCAGTAACTTGCTGCAATACCTCATCGATCTCATCCTCGGTCGGCCGAGGAAGCACAACCGCCATTGCCCAGTTCTCATGACGCCTAGGAGGAGTTGAAGAAGCAGTGACACAAATCCTCGGAGGCCTCAGATCAGCATCACATGGCTCCATGACATGCATCCCTGCAGGAGTAACCTCTCCGGCTGCATTGGAAATTTTTCCATTTCTAGGGTTTGTGGAGAGGAAGCAGGCGACAGAGAACTCAGGGGAGGAGAGCAAGATTTTCAAGGAGAAACCAAAACGCCTGGAGATACAACTGTTTTGTCGGAGGCAGGGACAGGGTCAGAGTCCAACTTGACTTGATTTGACTGCTTGACGACCCAGCGAAAAGACGAAGATGCCCCTGAATTACCAAGACAATCTTTCTTAACGTGACCCTTTCTGAAACATGCCAAGCAACAAATAATATCTGTACATTGACGTGTAACATGTTTGAAACTAAGACACCTTGTGCATGTCCAAACTTTGTGCACCATATCATCAATCATAGTCTCAAAATCATTATCCAAAGATACAAAACTGTCTACATTCAGAGAGGAGTTAATCTGGTTAGAGACCATCTTTGGAGGATCATCAGTCAACACAGAATTTCCCAAATCAATTGAAGAGGCCATAGACACATCTTTGTCTTTGTGAAAAATAAAACCTCCAACTTGAACATTAACCACACCAGACCAAGAACTATCCAAATTAACAATTCTCTAAGTGCATACTTTTGGCTTCCAAGTGCTAGTCATTTGAACAGGTTTGGCCTGGTTTTGAGACAACAAAGATTTCTTAGAGGTGGAACCACCCACAAGAGTCCATTTGGCATTCAATTCCCTCTTCCAGAGGGAAAATTCCTTCTTCCAATTTGGCCCTCCAAACCCCCAAAGATGGAAGAAACATTTGAAGTGAAAACATTCATATGAGCCAAGCTTATTAACAAAGAAACCCACTCTCTTGGAGGAAACAGTAAAAGAGAAGACCCTGTCTCTAATTTTAGACACATTTAATTCACCACAATAACCTCCAATGGTTGCCTCAAGAGCAAGACTGACAGAATCTTCATCTAGTTTAAATGAAGCCCGTCCAAAAGACACCACCATAGTAAAGTGGTACAAACCAATAAAAGGGTGCACTGAGGATTGAAAGAGCGTACGCACTTCTTTGGCAAAATTAAGACCATGAGAAAAATCCATGCCAAGAGTGGTGACAGCATGCATAGCCATAGACGAGGGATCGATAGGGTTTTTATACAGAATGTTTCTAGATGCATTGGCCATTGGAAAAACCAAGGGGACACCATTATCTAGGAGAGCCCCTTACGTAGAACAAGTCTAACTCTAACCAAGGCATGATGACATGGAAAATTAATCTCAGATCCAGAAGAGATGAATTCTCGTACCTTGAGAGATTTACTATCGATCACAACCCCATTGGCAGCCACTAGCTAAATCCTCCTCAGTTTGGGATTAACCACAATGAAACCTGAAGACATTAAATCTTGGCGGTGCTCTAAAACCCCAGAGTATAGAGCCTTCCAACGCCAGGAGGAACGATCAAGGATCAAAGAAGAAGGCATGGTGGTATAGGGAAAATGGAGGCTAGAAATGTATGTGGATGGGTAGGAGGTGGAGTCCGGCAGCCAACATGGCCACCGGCGAGGTGGAAGGCCCAAGGGGGCCTAGATCGCCATGAGATCGCCGATCCTATTATGCCTAAGTTGTCCTTTGATCCTAAGTTTTCCACTTCTCCCATAGATACTAAAGATGAAGATTATGATCTCTCTCTTGATTTATCTTATTTAGATAATGTTGAGAAAGAACCTTTTTGTGGTACTGAAAATGAGAGTGTTGTGGCTCATATGAATGAGCTTTCTACTATGAGTGCTTTATTATCTCATGATTTTAAGATGCACAAGTACTTTGTTGCTAAGATCTTCCCTTTTTCACTAAAAGAAGAAGATAGGGCCTGGTTTAATAGATTACCTCATGGTTCCATTGATAGCCCTGATTTCTTGATTGCTTCTTTCTTCCAGAAATATTTTCCTCCCAGTGCTAGACATGCTGCTTTGCAGAGACTTTTTTGATTTTAAATAGGGAAAAGAAGAGAAATTTCCTGAGTCATGGACAAGGTTTTGTGCCTTGATTCATGCACATCCATGATGTCCATTACCTAAGAATGAGCTTCTTGATATTTATTATAATGGACTAACTGATGATTATAGGACCTACCTAGATAGCTTTGTTGATTGTGTTTTCAGGAAAAGGACTCCTACAGATGGTGAAGAATTAATGACCAAGATAAGCAAGAATTATGATGATTGGACTTCAACTGAGCTAAATACACCTGAGCCTATTACTCCTGAACCAGTTGTTCCTGAACCAATTCCAGCACCAACAACAAAGAAGAGGGGAGTTATTGCATTAAATGATGAAGTGATGAAGGAAGCTAAGAAGTGTCTAAAGGAGAAAGGTATTAGAGCTGAAGATGTGAAGAATCTACCTCCTATAGAAGAATTATGCAAGCCAATTCCCCACTCATCTACTATTGAGGTACACTCTCTCCAACAGTTTGATGAAGGTGATATTCCTTATGGTAAGCCTCCTGATCAATGTTTAGAGGAACTTGACATTTTTATTGTTAAACAAGGTCATTTCAATAAACAATTCAGAATCATTTATTGTAAAACTCTAGAGCTATCCATGAGTTTAAAGATATTCTGGAAAGAACTTCTAATGATATTAAAATGCTTTATAAACACTTTCAAATGGTTCAAACCCAACTTGATCAACTTGCTAAGGTACAGAAGGATATGCTAGTTAATGCTTCAGGAGATAAACATGCTTATGGAATTAGAACTAGGAGTGGTATAGCTACTCAAGATCCTTTATATCCTGAAGGACACCCTAAAAGAATTGAGCAGGATTCCCAACAAGGTGAAGATAGTGGTAGTCCTCGTAAGAGGAAGAAAAAGAAATATAAGATAGTTGAGGAACCACTTGAACTGCTGTAGATCCTAATAGTATATCTGTCTCTGATGCTAAAACTGAGAGTGGCAATGATAAAAATGAGTCTCCTGATAAGGAGGAAGGTGGGGAAGAACCTGAGAAGCACACTAAGAACACTAGGTACACAAAGGAAGATTTTATTGCTAATAAATATGGTAAAGAGAGAGAACCTTGGGTGCAGAAACCTATGCCTTTTCTAGGTAAGAAACACAAGTCAAAGGAGGAAGAACACTACAACAAGTTTTGTGAGTGGATGAAACCTTTATTCTTGCAAATTCCTTTGACTAATGCTATTAAGTTGCCTCCTTATTCAAAGTATATGAAGGATATTGTCTCTAATAAAAGGAAGATTCCTAATGAGGAGATTTCAACTCTACTTGCTAATTATTCCTTCAATGGTAAGGTTCCAAAGAAACTTGGTGATCCAGGTATACCAACTATTCCTTGCTCTATTAAGAATAATTATGTTAGAACTGCTTTATGTGATTTGGGAGCTGGAGTTAGTGTTATGCCCTTTTCTCTCTATAAGAGACTCCAGCTAGAAAAGTTGATACCAACTGATATTTCTTTTCAAATGGCTGATAAGTCAACTACTATCCCTGTTGGTATATGTGAGGATGTTCCTGTTAAAGTTGCTCATAATTGCATGGTTCTAACCGAATTTGTTGTGCTTGAAATGCCTGAAGATGATAATATGTCTATTATTCTTGGGAGACCTTTTCTTAATACTGCAGGTGCTGTCATCAATTGCAATCAAGGAAAAGTAACATTCAATATTAATGACAAAGAGAACACTGTCTATTTCACCAAGAAGGTTGTTAAGATCTATTGCATGAATTCCATTGAAAATATTGAGGGCATCAAGGTTGGATAAATATATTGACCCATTCCACAAGAAAATTTTAAAACTATTATGATTGGGACCATTGCTATCAAGTATGAGGTAACATAATCACCTTGTGGAATGCTAAGTTTTGTTTCATATAAGATTGTTTTGGTAACAAGACTTGATCAACCTTGTTAACAAAGGGCTTTTAATGAACAAATAATGTTTCCACTGTGGTTATACTTGCTTTCTTTTTCTTTTCTCCTTCCTAGTCTTTGCTTTAGCTTTAGTTTTGCTAGTTGTTTGCTTGTTTGAGTTTCTTAGAGCTCCTGTAGTTTGGATTTTGGTTTGCTTTTTCTTCTTCTGAAAAAACTATTTCTGCGAGAAAATCAATTTTCATACCCTGAAAATTGGCCAAAAATAAAGTTCCCCGAAAAATCCCAGAAAATTCAAAATAATTTTTTCCTCGAAAAAAGGGGTAGAGTGGCACCTGAGGTGACCCAGGGGGCCACCCTAGGCCACCATACCCCTGGTAGACGCGGCCTACTAGGTGGCGGCTCCTAGGGGGGTCTGGCCCACCTGGGCCCCTCCAGGCTGCCTCCTCAAAGCCACCTTCTTTCTCTCTCCCGAAAAACACCGGAAAACTTGCTCAAGCTTAAGCTCTTGATGTTCTTGCTCGCGATTTTTGATCTCCTTGTTCATCCCATCTCAAGTGCTGATTTTTGGAGGGATTGTTCCTTGGTATGTGCCTCCTCCACTTGTCCAATTAGATTTGTGATTGGTAGATTGTATCTTGAGTATTTTTCTGTGATAGGTGACAGGTGGTTTGAGCTTGCATGCTTGTTCTTTGCTTAGAAACTTTGTTTTGATGCATGTGTAGTCCTCTAGCAAGTTCCTATAGTAGTTGCTCATCATTAATCAACTTAGAAATCACTTGGTTTGATGGTTGTTTAAAATTTCAGAATAGGAAAGTCATGGACCACCACACCTTTGGTGACATATTTGAGAGTGATGCACCTAGAAGGGCAAGGCTTCCAAGGTCATCTACCAGTACTAGACCCTCATACAATGAGGATCTCGTCACTCCGCGATTTGTTGACGAGGGAGATGAAGGGGATGCGCAACCCTCCACCTTTCCTTGCCAAACTTTCTTGCAAGATGCTGGGATTCTTAATGATTTTATGAATTTGGTGTATAGGGATGGACTAACAAGTTACATGCAGGATGAGAGTGCACAATATGCTTTACTTACTAAAACATTTGTGGAGAGTTTCTCCTTTACTAATAGTGTGTTCAAGCCTTCTGTGTCTTTCAAAATTTATGGCAGGGCTCATTCTATGACTTTGAAGCAATTTTGCAAGGCCCTTGGACTTGGTACAACTGGGTCATCAAAGAAGATTCAAGCTCTACCTGCTAAGTTGTTAGAGATTTACCGAGGAATAACCAATAATGATGACCGTAGAGCTCAGCGAGGGAAGATAAAGAACATTCAACTTCCAGCCATCAGGTAGTTTGCCTACTATCTTGCTACCAGTGTTCTTGGTAGGGAGAACACTAGTAATAATTCCAACTATCAATTGGCCTTCTTAGATGCTGCACTCAACAATGAGGATAAGTATAATCTTGGTTCTCTCATTGCTCGTCGTCTAGCTGCTAAGGGGCCCATTTATGGGGGAATTATTGCTACTTGTGTTGCTGCTGCCTTGAACATTGCTGTTGATCCACATGATACAGTTTTGGCTCCTCAGAGGCTTGATCTTGCTGCCATGAAGGCGCACCACTTTGTCACCACTAGCTCTACTCTTGAGAACTTGGTTTATAGAATGCTGTTTACTGACGGGGAAGAGAGAGAAATCCCTCTACCCCAAACCACTTTGTTCAGTATTTCTCAGGGACCTTGGTCACGTTCGAAGGTGGAGATGGATGACAACCTGTGTTCTCTCAACTTCCATGGGAACTATCAGGAGGAAGCACCATCATACCTCCCCCTGTGTATTACACAGGGGAGGCCTCGAGCTCATACCAGGACGAGGGAGCTTCCTCGACATACTACGGAGATGCATCTACTTGGGCACCTTGGAATTGAGCTCCACTTAGGCCAAAAGCCTAAGCTTGGGGGGAGGTACACCGACATCACACTCATATATATATCATTTTCGGTCGGTTCTTTGTATATCCATTGTTTCGTTTTCTTTTTGGTTTTTGTTGCTTCTCTCTAAAAACCCAAAAATACCAAAAATATTTTCGTTGTTTCTCTTGGTTTGTTTATTTGTTTCTTTGCTTAGTTTGCCTTAAAAGAAAAATCCAAAAAGATTTTGCTTTGTTTTTGTTTGGTTTTTTCTTTGTTTGCTTGTTTCTAAAAAATTCGAAAACACCAGAAATATTTGTTATTCTTCTTTGGTTTTGTGAGTTCTTTGCAGGGTTTAGCCGTCCTCAGTGGATGGTGGATTCATGTTAATTATTCAAGTCACACAAGTGAAGGGCAATAATGAAGATTAAGACAACTCGAGGTGTGGTAAGAGGCTGGTAACGAACTCTATTTTTTTCATTTTTGTACATATACTCATCACTATGAGCATGCTTAGCCTGTTTGTGTAAGGTGTATGTCATTATGGATGCTTAGTAGTTCTTGCTTGTCCATGATTAGCTCCAGCTTGCTAATAGTTTGTAGCATGTCATATGAATGTTTGCTTGCATTGTTTTATTCATACTTTGGTATGATATTGTGGTATCCTCCTCTGACTGTTCATGTGAATCGACTTGGCACATGCTCACGCATGCATATGACGAATCAATAGTCAGTAAGCCTCGATGATTTATTTTGCCTCAGAGTTCTTGTATCACTTTCATGCCATAATTAGTCCTATTTTGTTGCAAGCATGATTATGACAACTATTGCTCTCTCGTTTGTTGCTCCCTCTCTATTGCTAGCCTTCACGTGCACTGAGTATGTGCTCTACCTGTGCTTCCAACTCCCAAAAACCATTATTGCCAGTTGTGTCCACCATACCTACCTATTAGCATCATTTGCTATTTCAGTGCATATTCCATATCCCGTGTTTTCTTCCAAAATAAAATGTTTGTCTGTTTTGAGAAAGTTAGTAAGTAAAGCTCTCACGAACTTGATGGCACACTTTATTCCTTGCGCTTAATAATCCTGAACCATTGTGACTAGTCCATAAAAGTTATATGCTTGCTAATTATATACTTGGAGTCAGCAGAACCGTGCTGTCACGGGGAACGCTTTCAACACTTTTTGGATATATCATCCAGTTGATTCCTTGCTCTTTTGTTTACGGATATCGACGATGTGAAATCAAAGGGGAGGTTGTGAGTTCATGGAGTTTATACATTATGTTAGAGAAACGTCTAGGCCTCTATCCTAAGCCATGCTTAATCATGGTGGAAACTTGCAGCATCACCATAATGAGCATCTATGAAGCGTCCTCAATAAAAAGATATGCATATGGTAAATAAAAAGATTGCTGAGATGCTCATTGTCTGCTTGCCTTGTCATTTTGGTTATGGGAAAGCTCCTGTACCATGTGCAAGGGGTACCCCGTTGGCGGTTTTCGATGATATGCATGTATTTACAATGACAAGAACTTTCAGGTGACCAAAGTTGGGTAGCATGCGGAGCGACCCTCGTACTCAAGGGACTTGGGATTTCCAGTCTATGGTCTATCAAGCATATGATTCAGAGTGGACCTCACTTTCACCTTAACCACATGAAGATGCCTATGATAGGGGCAATGAGAGCTCAAAGCTAATGAGTACCTTCCTTTCAGCATTGGGAAGCCTTTCAAACCTTCACAAAACCGTTTTCACAACCTTGTTGAGTCACCACTTATTCTATGAGCACCTTCTTGAGAGCATAGTTGTCATTCTTGTGTTTGTTCCAAAACTTGGTTAATTATGTCATGACTTTGATGCTTGTATCTCTGATATGTTTACTTCTAGTATTCATGTGAACTTCAGAGGTGCCTTGGCATTTATATTGTGCTCTTCAAACAAAGGCAAGCGAGATACCACTCTATCATACCTTATTATGAGAATTGAAATGTTGCTTATGTTTATGTTTCATGCTACTTATTATTATTGAGTTGGTTTCTCTTCATAGCTTGCAATGACTATTGAGTAGACTTAGTTGCATAGTTCTTATTATGAATTGTCTAAGCATCTACTCCCGTGCTGATAATATTTACATCATATGAAGCAAAGTGTTCGTGAAAGTTCTTTTATCGCACTCAGTTTTCAACTGAATTGCTTGAGGACAAGCAATAAGCTAAGCTTGGGGGAGTTGATACGTCCAAAACGTATCTACTTTGCCTAACACTTTGCTATTGTTTCTTCTCTAAACTTGTGTGATTTGGATACAACTAACACGGACTGGCGTTGTTTTCAGCAGAATTACCTTGGTGTCTTGTTTTTGTGCAGAAAATGAACTATCAGGAAAAATCCCGGAAAAATATGCCAAAAATTATATTTCACCAGAAGATCCACGGAGCTAGAAGAAGAGATGGAGGGAAGGCCTGGGGGCCCAGACCCACCACTGGCCGCGCCTAGAGAGGGTGTAGCCTCCCCAGGAACCTCCTCGACCTCCCTCTACGCCTATAAGTTGCCTTTCGACCTAAAAACCGAGGAGGGGGGTCGATAGTTTTCCAGAAAGAGTTCCGCTCCGCCGCCGTCACCAGAAACCAAGATTCGGATCCAGAAACTCCGTTCTGGCACCCTGCCGGGATGGGGAATTTGGAGAGGATCATCGCCATCGTCATCACCAACGCATCTCCATCAACCACCGATGTTTCCCTCATCCATGAGTGAGTAATCCCCCGTTGTAGGCCTGGGGATGATAGGGATTGGATGAGTTCTATCATGTAATCGAATAAGATCTGTTAGGGCATAGTGCCTAGTTTCTCTTGTGCTATTTGACTTTGTTGCAACTTGTTGTGCTTAATGTTGGGCTACGCGGAGATAAAACAAAATTTTCCTCTAACATGGTGATCCCAAGATCCAGCTGAGGTAGAAGGCTACGAGGTTTTTTACCACTAGACGCGCAGTTGCGGATTACTGATGAAGCACGTCAGTTGATGCAGTGCAGTCCTTTGCGATCCGATCGTCCTGGTGTTAATCGTACAGCACCTCTGCTGGTATCCACACGTACAAGGAGGAGCACCGGCGGCGAACTGCTAGGTTCGATACGACGGCAGGACTGATGTGGAGCTAGGGTTTCCAACACATGGAATGACCTAACCGATCAACGATTAACTTTTCTGGGTTACGGTGCTCCACTATATATAGGGAGTGAACGTGGGCTCTGCTCGCACGACCCATTCATAAAAGCCCATATAATGTTAGTCCCTGTGAGTCCAACTCACTGACTCAGTCCAAATCAGGCTCGGGTCCAACCCAACCAGATTTCCAGTTCAGATCCAATCCAAACTTGCTCCCGCTCTTAAGTGTGTGACCCCGCAGGCTCATGGCTACTTGGACACGATTATAGTCCGACTCTAAATCGATCAGTCGGTAGCGGATCCTAGCAGAACGTGCCGACTCCCAAGTACCAAAGAGTTATGACGACTTGCCTTTCCAATGTGACTTGCGTCCGAGTCCCTTTTGCCTCACGATATACCTTGTCAGACTATAGGCGAATATATGTCATCCCTTAAATAGTCCGACTCTCTTCTCGATCCGAGATAAGTGATTCACCCGACTAACTCTTAGTCGATCGCCTCGGTTAACACTTAACCGAGTCGTGCATGGCCATGCTTTACGAATCATATCATCCGAGAGGGCCCAGAGAATATCTCTCCAAGTGGAGGGGCAAAATCCCATATTGGTTATTCACATCACGCAGCTTGATTCTCAGTCGACCTGAACTCTGCCTTTATAACTGCCCAGTTACGGATCAGCGTTTGACAGAACCTAAGTCGATGATCCTCAACTCGGATTATGCAATAACCTCAGGTCTAAGGATTACATTGATTGAGATATAAAAATGACAACTTGTTCGTTGTACCTCAATATGGGTCAATCCGACTCGCTAAACTCTTTAGCCGAATCTGTGTAAGTTGGAATAGCATCTCCATGCCCATGACAAGTGGAACCGAGTCATCAAGCCAACTTTCACATTTGGTCTAAGTTGTGTGTCTAGCACAACCTCAATGATCAAGGACATTTAGTACAAACAACATGAATGCATAGTTCCACAACCGAATCACATATTCAATGATACACATCAAATGTTTATACAAGGACAACTTTATATATTTATGAATACAATGGGAAATCTCATCATACATGATTGCCTCTAGGGCATATTCCCAACACTTAATGCTTGTCACTAGGGCCTGAGTGCCATGATCTCAGATCTGAACTTATTATTGAATCATTATGATAGTATTGTTTGTGATCTTATCTGCAAGTTGTGTACACATATCATTGTCCGGATCCAAAGGCCCCAAAGTGATAATAATTGGGACAACCGAAGGGGATGGTTGTGGTGTGAGGATCACATGCGTTCACGAAGTGTTAATGCTTTGCTCCGGTGCTATATTAAAAGGAGCACCTTAATTGCCAATAGTTCCCTAGAGGCCCCGCTGCCATGGGCTGGCTGGACAGAAGATGTTGTGCAAGTTATCATTGCGAGCACGTATGCCTATATTTGGAGCACATGCCTCGGATTGTTTAGTACTTGGATGCTTGTTATTATTTATCTGCAATGCCCTAGGTCTTGAAGTTACATGTTTAGACTCGTCCATGCAACGCCCGTCCATCCATCCCTATGCCTACCGCACTCGAATCCTGCTGTTACCGTTACTGTTACTATTGCTTTTGTTTCATTATTGTTGTTGCTGTTGTTGTTGCTTTGATGTTGCTACTGATAAACTTCTGTGAGCAAGAACTATTTCCAGGTGCAGCTGAACTGACAACTCAGTTGTTAAGGCTTGCAAGTATTCTTTGGCTCCCCTTGTGTCGAATCAATAAATTGGGTAATACTACCCACGAAGACTGTTGCGATCCCCTATACTTGTGGGTCATCACATCCTCACCAACTTGATTATCACTCTGAGTCTCAAAATCCCGAACTAAGTCATCCATTTTTTGTAGTCCATTTTAACAGGCAAAGAGAGCAAACTTGAAAGAGATGTGCATTGCCAATCATAATCCACTGTCTCACCCTGCCAACTTTTACACTCAGAAGGATGAAAGACCAACCTAACATCATCTATCTCCATATCTTCCCAACAGTCAGCCATATCAGGAACAGTCCTATCGCCAGGGGTATGTGAAGCAATAGAGCCAAATCTCACACTAGAAGCTTGATTGTTTCTATCAGTTTCCATTAGGTTTCTAGTTTCTTCCTCATCTTCCAACCCATCAAATCCACCATCTTCAATATCTTCCTCGCCAGGATCTTCACCATCATCATCTTCATCAGCAATCTGCTCCACACCTTCTACATTAATCTTTAGTACATACATTTTCTGTTCAATCTCAATTATCCTTTTCTTGGGGATTTTAACTGGGTCCCTACAAGCTATATGTAGTCTCACTTTAGCATAGAAACTCTTGAAAAAAGAGTTCCAGTCTACATCCATAATGATACCCACACTAGAAGCTACTTGAGCAAACATTTTCCATGGACATCTTTTTGGAGGCAGACCCTTGACTTGAATGGTAGTTCAGCCAATGGCCTAGGGTCCCCATCCCACTCAACAATCTTCACATTAATCCCTCCAGACTCAAGATCAAAAGCAGAGAACTCTATGAGTTTAGGTACATTCTTCCACGGAGGAAACTTGATTAGGAAGTTCTGGTCATCAAGCTCCCTAATCTGCCGCGGCCACTTCTTGTGCTTGCAGAAAATGGAATTCAAGTTTTTCTCCAAGTATTTTGCACTAATCTCTCCTTTTCTGACATTCACAATAGCACAATTCTGGATGTTTAATGAAATATGTGTTGCTCTCAAAAAAAGGACCTATAAACCGGATGGGAGTACTAGACTGTAGCATAAGTACATGTCGATCTGGTCAAAAGATAACCTAAGGCTATTTCAGCAAAGAAAATAAACGCATCGATCATATCTAAGATGGCGACCGATCTTCGAACGCTAGAGATCTACTACAGATCTCCTAAGACGATATCCTCGCAGGATCTCCCATGACCGAGTGACACGCATGGATCGAATTGACTGAAGCGGTCGCCGGTCGCGGCCATGCATCTTAAGGCAATGTAACACAAATGTCTAGAGCACGGGTCGCGTACGTGTCAATTCAGCTTAGTTAGTTAGTTATGGCTAGACAAGTCACGAGATGGATATCTTTCCGGGAGATTCTTTCGCCTGCTGGCGACCGAGCTAGATTCTCACAAGGATACGGCCAGCCGGGGAAAGGGACGTATATGTAGTAATATATCGAGAGTGGATATGATCAACGATCAATGCATGGGGCGTCTACGTCTTGCCGGTCTCCACGCCTACCGGCATGACTTTTCATAGCATGAGGTTGGATCTTTCTGATTTCTTTGCAGATATCCCATAGAATACTAAATTCTACAAATTTTTAAAATCGAAATATAACGCACTTATAGATATACTTTTGAAAAATGGACCAAACTCTATAATAAATACCAAAGGTACCTAAAAATCGAGAATGATTGTGCAAATTGGATCCTGCCTGGTCTACTACAGATCTCCCAAGATCCTCAAAGGATCTCCCAGAACCGTGTAACCTGCACGGATCGAATTGACTGAAGGGGTCACGTGGCCATGCACATATGTAGCGCGCGGGTCACGTCAATTCAGCTAGCTTAGTTAGTTAGTATGGCTAGACAAGTCGCGATGGATATCCTTTGGAGAGATTCTTTCGTTCGATCGGCCGCCCGATTATTGGTCTAAGCATAGGAAATGAGCATGCAGATACAGTACGTGTGATGCCGTATCATGGTGCCGCGTATCATCTTCCTCATCAGAGACTTGACTCTTGACTAATGTCGATGGATTAGCTCAAGTTTTGCTTCAGGATCCTAACGTATCTGATCTTCGATCTACTGCAGGAGCTAATATAGACCACAGTTATTGCTTAAGTCCAATGGAAATATATCCGCATATAGGTCTACATTCCAAAGATCTTTCAAGATCTCGCGTATGATCTACTTGGCCTGAGAATGGATCCAAGAATTAGTACCTGATCGAGAGATTCTGAGAGATCAAGATTCATGCATGATGTCATCAAGATCTCACGAAAGAAAACATATTCTTCACGTCGATGATGGATCTGCAGCTTTCTTCAAGATCTTGCACACCTGTCTCTGTCACCTGGCTCTACACAGAGATCTCATCCAGCGGACAGTACATGCATATAGAAAGACTGGAGATGTACAGGGCCATTGACTTGACCCGTACATACATTGATCTCTCCATCGACCATCGGTCACTGGCTTTGCTCGGTACTCCGCAGATCCGAGACGAAGATGACTAGTGTGTCAAGATTGTCAAGGCGACAAGATTTTGGGCAAGATATACCGATCGATATGCATGTGATCGATCCGGGATTCTTGACAGAGAGACGTAGGTAATCGTATTTGGTAGACGTACAAAGATGAGCAGAGTCTGGCACGAGCGAACCTGGGAAAAGGACGATCGACGAGCTAGCTACTTGACTTGACTATTCTGTAGCAGATATATGTTCTGTATCTAGGCTGAATATAGCTAGCCAGCCGATGACCCGTGAGAAGGACGTAGTACAATTATTTATTGGACGACACTATAGATCGAGCTAGAGACCAATTGGCTATCTTTGACATGTTCTGCTACAGTCTAGTATAACAATGTGTTGGACAAGCGAGAAGCTTGCTAACCAGACATCTTTGAGTTTCTCAATGCATGCACTAAAATTTGTTTCTCTCTATGTGTGTGGTTAATTGTGTTGAACTTGAAGAAGTACTCACTACTGATCCCTGCATAAAATCATCGATGGAACTAGGGCAAGGTCAGCCAACTAGGTAAAATTAAAGATGATTGTAAATTTCCATCCAGACCCTCTCATGACAGGGAGAGGGGAAAAAAACTTGAGTTCCCTATAGCAATTTGAAGATAGAAGGAGTTTACCATGTGAGGCAAAACATAAAAAAATAAAAATCAAAAGGCAGAGTTGAGAAGGGAATCTTGATCTTTAATTTGCCAAATAGTGATATTCTGATAGTATTTATCTTTGAATACATTTTCCATGAAATAATCGGGTTTCCATCATAACACCAAATAACCTGGCTATCAAAGTATTACTCATAATATGATATCTCTAATACCTTACCCTCCTCGTGATTTTTATGCCACACTCTATGAAAAATGGGTTTAGTGTTTTGGTTGTGTTGGAACCTTTTCCACCAGAATTTTTGAACCACAAAGTAAGTTTTCAAATAGTTTTCTTTCTATGGAAAATGTTGGATATGTGTACACATGAATGAAAGAAAACACAGTTGTAATAAGAGTAAGTCATCCACCACGGGAAAGCTTTTTGTCTTATAGCTTGTGATCACATCTTTAGATCTATAAATTAGAAAAGCACAAGAAGCATACATGTTTTCCGTAGGAGAATAAGAGGACGACCAAGATGGACATTGCAAGTACCCATGTCTAGGGACAGGAATAATTGTCTACACAGTTTTAGACTTTCTATTAGTGTTCTTACTATACAGGATGGCAACTTTAACCACTTGAGTGTCTCACGATGAATATTTTAGAAATGATTATTTACGTGAGAAATGTTTTGAAAATATTTATCATAAGTTGAGACAAATAAAATAAGTTCATGTACAAGCATTAACAAGTTGATAAGAGGACAACCAAGCCTAGAGAAATATCATCGAAATAATTAGAGTCTAAGGCATGATGCAGAGGAAGTGATAATTCATTAACTACAAGGACAAACAAATATGCCAAAATAACTTGAAAATACCTCAACTACTCTAAAAGCAACCAAATGGTTGGCCATTAATGATTATAAAAATAGCATAGAGATACATATATGAATCAAATCTATAAACTTACCTTGGAGAACTTGCCCAAAGAATGAATACCCATCCTATAGAAAGCTTTAGCAAGATCGATTTTTAAAAATAATTGTTTATTATTCCAAGAGGACCTATATAAAAAATATTAGTTATCCTACAACCTTGCACAAAAGCTTGTTGACACTAGTAGGGATTAGCCTAGTAGTGGCATGCTTTTGGAACACCATAGATATGTCGCCACTCGTAAATATTACTAGTGCTAAGCCATGCCCTAGACACTAGCTAGTAACAGAAATAATGGTGGCGTGCTAGGCCCATTAATGTAATGTTGAAAATTAAAATAAAAGGGTGCTCCTATTATTGAATCTAATAGCAATATCATATAACAAAAACATTAATATCATATAATAGAACAAAAATATCATAACATAATACTATTAACATATAACATCATTTGTGCCATTATTAAATGCATGTTTGACGTTTGTCAACTAACATATTACTAACTAGCTAACTATCTCGAGTTCTCAAGGTAATACACAATGATGTTGTCATCATGTATGGAGTCGTGGTCTTCGAAGTCAGAAGAGTCTGCGTTGTCGTGAGACTTGTAGAGGAAAAAGATGTCGTCATAACCATGGTTGACATAGAACATGCACATCATCCCAGCCTCCACCCCATAAATATCTATAAGGGCAACCGAAATAGGTTCGGTCTGCCTCATTGGTCACTAGAAACCCTCTAGTTTCTGGCTTTGTCATCGGGACCATGGTTACTTGTAGAAGAAATATATTGTCATAACCATTGTTGAGAACGTGCATATCATCTTGACTTCCATCACGTACATATCTGCAAGTTCACCGCAATGAGGGCAACCAAAATAGGTTTGGTCTTCCTCATTGGTTACTAGAACCCTCTAGTTCCTGGGCTTTGTCATCTGGACCAGGTTAACCTCATGTGTGCGGTGATCATTAATACCAATGTTCTCATGCTCTAATAAGTCACGCCTTGCCCCACAATGGATAGCCTTATCAAATTTAAAGAAAACAACAATTAGCCATTTCTGAGCAACTAGATCAATGAAAACAAGGCATGTTGAATTAAAACACATATGTCCTAGTTAGAAAGTCCTTCAGGAGATCTATGACAAAATTCTTATCCTTGCACAATTGCACTTGGTGTAGCCACAATGATGCACATGCGATTCATCAGCTGCATGATCATGTTAACAAATTAAACAAAGAAACATGAAGTGTTTTTTAATTCTAGCATGGTAGGTTCAATTTTAAATATAAGTCATTCTAAACTCAAGTATGATTAGTTTCATATTAAACATAAAGTATCAGAAAATTAAACTCTTGTACAATCAATTGCATATTAAACATATAACGCCCAAAAATTAAACTCTAGTATGATCATTCTCAAGCAACCACGAGTTCTCAAACTTAAAAATTATTTTAAATGTAATAGCTGGATGCTTAATATGGTGAGAATGGGAGCAAAATCACTTAATATAAATTGCAAAATTATAAACCATAGTATTATGATAAGAAACATGCCACTTAACATTAACGAATCATGGATCAAAACATTCATAATTAGGAACAAAAGTGAAATGAATATTGCACCAAGTATAAGCATGACCATTATAACTCATATATATTAAACAACATTGGTTTACAACGTAATACATACAATAATGGTTACATTCCAAGGGGTTCCTCTGTTCAAAGGGAAACATGATATTGTTTAGATGAAGGAAACATGTAAAAACAATTTCCATCTCACTCCACATATGCTTAGTTATACGATGGTGGAGGTCCACACAAACACAAATTAAGGAGAAGGAAAGCTAATGGTAGTATTTAAAACTTACACCAACACTACATTTTGACTAGGTAGCACAATGTTAAGCTGGATGACATCGGAACACATGACCCAAAAAAATCTACCACCATCCGGGTCTTCAGCAGGGACAACAAAACTATCATGGATAGGGATAACAATCCTCAATAGCATTACTTTTATGTTTCTTTGCTCACCCCTCAGCAATTCCGCGATAGGAGATTCATGGCGCATGTGGCGCCTTGAAGGATAGCTCTGCTGCGTGTAGAAAAAAGCTCGAACAAGAATGCATATCCCCTTGATCAGGAGTTGGACCAAAACAAATATCTGAGTCAACTTGAGAGACAGATGGTCCATGAGCTGCAGTCCAGGGATGCACATCACCACAAGCACCATCCACACCCATGCAGGGGATGCCGCCGAAAGAAGAAGGTGGGATGCCACACTATAAAGACCAAGAAGTACTTGGCGTGTGATGAAAGGTAATACGCTGAAGCCATAATGTGCTCTCGACATGATCAACCGGTGGTTGAGGAGTCGTTCCTCAGCCGCTCGAAACAACGGGGAGCAAAGCTTCCTCCATAGGGCTGCCCCAAGCGAACCGACCAAGAAGGCCACTATCATCATGGCTGGTTGTCGTAGCAACTCTTGAACCGACACCGAGAACTCCAAGAGTAATAGCCCCTGGAGGACCGGTGCTGAAAATTCCATATCATCTATGAAGGGAAACATTCTAGTGGCTAACTCGACTTCTCCAATCACTCCAACAAGAAACTCAAGTAGTGATACCACCCGCCGCCTAAAGGTCCGCTCGAGCTGCATCAAGCCCTCCATCATCCTCGAACCACACACAGAGGATGTTGACCAACTCTAGTTGTTTGCGGACACGTAGGAGCGTGACGAAGCCACACCAGAACACCAGGGGATGACGGCGGGGAGAGGAGCTGGATCGCACACGTACGTGCACAAGAATAAGAAGCCTTGCCCTTTACATGTCACAAGACTGCAATGGACTCCTCTTTATAGATGGATACACCACTATCCACTACCGTTACCATCATGCCCAACACACCATGCCATATCCAGGAAATTGCATCCCTTTGCATGCAGTGGGTCCATATCTGTGCAGCACGTAGTACGTGTCCGGGACCGTGTTGTCCAATGACGTCGCACATAGGATGCCTCATGCCTGCATTGCATCATGTGTTCAGTGACCGGCCGGCGCCGTTGGAAGTGCGCCGTCGTGACTCACGTCAATCGTTTCAATTTCAGTGACCTCTCTCATATAACTAAGGATGGCAATTTTACCATGGGTACGGGTATCCGCGGGTATCGCATTCGCATGGGTAGGGTATCACATTTTATACTTATGTGTAATACCCACATCCACGGACACGGGTATATATTTGTATCCATGGGTATGCTCATACCCTGCCTGTTAAACTGACATGTCACACTTACCTATAGAGTTTGAATTTATGCGGCCGAGAAGCCTAGGGATAAGTATGAGATTGCGACTTCTAAACTTTAATTTGATACTTTCATGTACTTTTCTATTATTAGTAAGTAGAGATTATTGTCTTTTTTCAAATATGCTATTGACGAAAGTAAAATTTTAAACAACTTATATACTATTGGATATACCCGCCGGGTACCCAATGGGTACAAGTATCCGCCGGATACGGGTATAGATAAAGTTTTATACCCACAGTACGGGTATGAGTAAGCTTTTGTATCCACTGGCTACACATGTATATGTATAGTATTATTCTACTCTATCCATACTCTACCCATTGACATCCTTACCCATAGCTATATATCGAACCAACAACAAACAAGTATCCGCGCGCAAGCTAGCTAGCCGGCCCTCCGGCTACCGTCTGAATGCGTCGACTCTGAGTTATACAAACATTTATTTTGGATCCGTGTTATCTGTCCCATGGCTTTCAATGGCAGCACAGTGCAGAAATCTTAGCTGGGATCCACCTATATACTCCGTACGTACATGTCAACAAACGGATCTGCTAGCGATGATTGTACATCAGGGTGCCTACTACTTTCTCCTTTAAGAAATATATATAAGACATTCTATTATAAAATAAATATATTTAGACGTCTTTTAGTGTATAGGTTTACTTCGAATCTCTACGAATCTATATGCTAAAAGAACGTCTAGATACATTCGATTTATAGAGCTAAAACGTCTTATATTTCTAAACGGAAAAAGTTCCACATTATGGGTGTCCCATGAATAGTTCCTAGCGCTGTTTTAACTTGGACGCCTCACCGGCGCCATAGGCGGTAAGGAAGAACACATCAAACGGAGCTCGTTCTACTAGTAGCCCAAAAAATTTAAAATTTAAAACCTTCAATTTTTTCTTTCAAAAGATTCTGAAACAAAAACACAAGTACATATAGATGTCTAGTAAGAATGTGTAGATTTTTATTGAATTATATTCTCATATACGACGTACCCTGAAAAAAAAGTGAAGACTAAAATCATATGTATATTCTTAGTGTTCCATTTTTGTGATAATTTATACCCAAAATAAAACTTAATTTCCAACAAAATTTACGTAATCATACGAATCATCTTTACACATCTGTAGAAAAAAAATCAGATTCCAAATATGGAATAAATTATTAGGATAATGTTTACTGTGACCTCCAGATAATTGGCCCCGTATAAAGAATTGAGGCATTAAATTGAGCTAAAGTTAACTTCCATTGAATCTAAATATTTTAAAATGGATGTTGCTAGCTATAGTAGTGTTCACGCAAAGGAGCTCCCATCTGGTTCCAATATGCTTTAGTAATTATATGTTTTTGTATCAGATTATAGTGGTGGTTTATCTACACCTTCTCCTCAGTCCTTGTCACAAACCGAACATTTAGGACCTGCACAATGCAAGTATTTTAGCGTAGTACCATAGGCAAAATGATGGCATGGCACCATATTTAATGAAAAAAGAGATTGATGTTGTTTCTTAGGCAAAAAAAAGTATTTATGGACCAATCTCATGCATGCATACGGCAAAAAATAATTGAATATTGAATTTAGATGCACCCCTTAAGTTCTGATTCCCTATCACGTCTACGTCAAATCAATGAATAATTTTTTATTTCCAAAACTTTATTTGCCTTAAAATGGTAAGATTCAGATTAAAAATATTCACAGATGCAAAGATCAAATACATACTAATTATTTATGTTCATGTTATTGTATTCCTTTCTGTTCAAACATTATTAATCTTCCGACCCCCATGTATATGAAGGAATGTGGTATTTGTGCTAATCAATTTCATTTGTTATTTTCTATTAAAATATTTGTTTTTCTCTTGTACTTTTGATGTCACGTTGGCCCTAACAAATATGAAAGTTCTATTTTTTCAGACTTACAGACATGAATTCTGTTAATGGAGGGAAAATCAAAGATAATAACTAAATAACTCAAATAACGTTATTCCTTCTCAAATAACCACTCCAGCGGTTAATGCCGGAAAAACATAATAGCAATGATCAATCGAGGTAGCATATGCCTCCAGGTACTTCCCTACTTTTTTGTTTTATTGGATCCAGAAGAACTTGATTTTGTTTCTATATTTCCATTTTTAGTCTTATGAGCTCCAACGATGGAGTATAAATTTTGTACGTAGGATTGATACTACTCACTGCATTGAGCTTCAATAGGTATACCCAACAGTGACTTCCAATTTTAAACTCCAAGCATAAAATAGAATGGATGACCATGTTAAAATATCTATAAGCTTTCCTCTTTGTATTCTTGTTTGATCACATACTCCATCAATTTTGCTTTTTAATCAAGCAGAAGACCCATTTTCATCGATTAAAGAATTTCGCAACAAATATAATGACCAATGTCATTGTCTTTAACAACACTGCGCTTACATTACTAAGTGTTTTGTACCTGCCAAGCCCTAGTTAGCCACTTCTCTTTAGTTGTCACAATTATAATCGTCGGAAAGGATGCATGTGTTGTTGCCTCGGTGGACTTTTTTTTTTTGGTAGTCTTGAACTTGTATCTGACTTGAATAGTTGTGATTTGTTTATAAAGATGAGGAAAGCCTATTTCAAGACAAGAAGTAATTAACCTGGACATAGTAACACACAATAGCATCACCATAGCTAAATAACAGTATGTGTGTGGGATGTGTATCTATCGATATGCTCCGGCCGGGACCATCCATGCACGACAAGACAGACCGTACCATGATGACACGCATGAGAATCCATACTACTTAATACTTATATAGGTCAGCATCAATCGATCAAGCCAGTGGCGCGTTGAAAATTCTCTGGCCACGGGACAAGATCGCCTTGGGATCATACTTCCGCTTCCTCTCCACGAACCTGGCCCACCTGCTTGGACCGAAGTGCTTCTTCTCCCACCCGGCCTGGCCGGCGTAGTACGGCAGGTACTGCACGCACGCTATCCCGGCCTCCTCGCAGAACCGCATGATCTCCTCGTTCTGCTCCTCCAGCCGCCTCAGGAGCTGGCCGCCGTCCGACGACGCCGGAGTGGACGACCGGAGGATCCCCACCGTGTAGAACACCTCCTCCTCTTCGGGAAACACCGCCGACGCCTCGCTGTCCCACCTGTTCCGGTTCATGGGGTAGACGAGGACAGGGCCCATGGCACCGGTGTTGCCGCGGCGGAGGATGCCGTGGAAGACGCCGGCGGCGAAGTCGAGGATACCGGAGCGCGGGAGGAAGAGGTTGAGCCAGGGGTGGGGAACGTTCCAGAGGCCGGCGGCCCGGAGTTTGAGCTCGCCGTCACGGACCCTGTCGAGGAAACCCACGTATGACACGTCCTGCACGAACGCAAACCCTGGTGCGTGCTGAAGCTCCCGCAGCAGTACCTCCATCCTCTGCACGCATAAATTAGCAACGGCCAATTCTGTTAACGCATCAATTAGCAACAATCAGATGATGATTGGACATGAATCATTATCTATTTCATCGTTAACCTTTTAAGTACGACCACTACTTGTGCAGGTTCCTTTTGTTTCATTGGATAGAAAAATCATAGGAATAGAATTGGAATGACATGATGCCTACTTGAATCCTATAAAAAAAGATGAATTCTCTTTGATTGTAGTAAGAGAATTTTCATGAGGTATGACCAAATTTATTTATCCTCTATGATTTAAACGTACAAGATTCCTACAGAGTTGCTCCGATGAATCTCAAAGAGTTGTGTGGGTAATTTTTTGTAGTATTCAAATCCTAAACAATTCCTATACAAATATTATGAATCAGAGGAGCCCTTAAGTTATCTAATCTAGGCGAGAACAAATAGATGCGAACAAATTATTGTAGGACCGTACCAGAGACCGTGCAAATTATCAAAAGGTGATCGAGCGAGTTACTTTTTTGACAAGTGGCGGGAACATTGTGACGTGTATGCATGGAACTAGTGAAACATTTAGGCCAGGCAGGGATATATCGGAGTTCATGCATCCATGCACGGTCGTTGTCCCATGCACAAGATCTTGTCCGTGTGCTAGGTGCTACTAGGTGTACTTTTGCTAGCAGATAATGCATGGACTAGCTGCTGATCGATGCTTGCTCAAAATCATGTGTAGACATAGATACCTTAATTGAAAAATCCTACTTCCTAATTTTGTATCTGCATGCATATAGGATTACCCATAGGATCATACAAGTCCATGATGAAACTGTCCAAAGTGTATTTATTTTCCTATGTATGTATACCAGTACTCCCTAGTCCCTACATGTTACTATTCCCTCCGACCCATATTAATTGACATGGATTTGTTAAAATTTGGATGAACCTATATACTAAATAGTGTCTAAATTCATCTAAATTTTAAAAAATCCAAGTCAATTAATATGGGTCGGAGGGAGTAATTAATTTGTGTATATGTGTAGTTTTTCTGTTTTTTCTTTGAAGGAAAATTTCCACCCTCATGTTAGAATTTCTACCCACTACAACCTCATGTTAAAATTTCTTTGTTTTATCTAAAAAAAAGAATCCTTTTGTTTTCCTACGAGTGAAACATATACCTGTTCCAAATTCATGTAATTTTCTAATTTTGTAGGATTAAAGAGGACATGTCACTCAATTCCTTTGGTTGTCCTGTCATGCGTTTTTAAAATCTTGCAAATGAAAGAGGCCCTTACTTTTCCACGTTTATATTTTCCCTAATCTATTATTAGTAGCTAAATATTCTCTTTGCCAAAATGTTTTGGGAACGTAAATCAGTTTGAAAAAATATCTTATATTATGGAAAAGATGGAGTATTTTGAAGCAAAGTACTCCCTCCGTCCTGAAAAGTATGTCTTAGTTTTGTCTAAATTTAAATGTATCTAGACACCATTTAATATATAGATTCATTCAAATTTTGATAAACTTGCGATGACCTTTTTAGAACAGAGGGAGTAGTTTAATTAGCCATAAAACATGGTTTACTGCTGACGTGGCCTGGTTAGATTGCGACATGTATACGGGTGCATTCTGGGCAGAGAGCTATGCGAGCACGTACGGGCGGTGACGCTGTACGTACGGATCACCGTTGGAGCCATGCATGATGCATCCGCTTCGGAGGCGGCCAAAAAGTCAGCAATCGATGTCACTTGGTCGGTCCCACTATAGCTGCAATGTTATGCCGGTTCTCCACCTTTCTCTCGATTTACTATCAGATCTGATTTGATTTTAGAGTTTTGGATACAAGAAAAGTTTGGAAAGAAAAGAGATACAGAGCAAGAGTTACAGAGAGAGTTCTGAGGAGAGAATAAGGTTCAGAAGTGTCAACATCCTTCCCCCTAACTGACAGAGGCCCTCTCCTTATAGCACCCACTCGTCAGGGTTGAGTCGACAGCTGCGTTGCCGTAAACGACGTGGAAACTCCCTCTTGTCGCTGGCTGGTCGAGTCTTCTCCTGGGCCCTCTTGCCAGACGTGTCCGTGTTCTTAGCTGACGCTGTAGCAGTTGGTGTACCAGTAGCAGCCACAGGCGTGACATTGTCCCCTTCTCGACTACTGGCTTGACCCCAAGCCGGTGCAGTGGGGAAACGGGCACGGAGCTGAGCTTCGTCCTCCCAGGTGGCCAGCGAAGCCGGCAGCGATGACCACTGTACCAGAACCTGTGCACGCACCGTCGATCCCCGCAGGTACTGCCGCCGCTGAAGTAGTAGTAGTGGTTCATCCACCACCGGATCTTCAGACACTAGAGGCGGAAGGCGGACTTGTTCTTCGTTCTCCGGTGGAGAAGCTTGCCGAAGGAGCGAGACATGGACGACCGGGTGAATCAATGCCTTGGGGGGAAGCGCCAGCTTATAGGAAACCTCGCCCACGCGTGCCAGTACCTGAAAGGGACCAAAGTAGCGGAATGCGAGCTTATGGCTAGCTCGATCAGCCACAGAATTCTGGACATATGGTTGCACCTTTAGAAATACCCAATCACCCACAGCGAATTGGCGGTGAGACCGTCGCTTATCTGCTTGAGTTTTCATAATCTGGCGAGCTCGTTCCAGATGTTGTTTTAGGAGTCCTTGCATCAGCGCCCTCTCCTGGAGCCACGAGCTCAGATCATCTGACCGACAAACCGTGGTATCAATTACTCCAAAGTGCCGAGGCGGATGTCCGTACAAAGCTTCAAACGGAGACCGCTGAATCGCCGTGTGGAAAGAAGTGTTATACCAGAATTCCGCGAGAGGTAACCAATGGCGCCACTGATGTGGACAAGCATGCACGAAACATCTCAGGTAAGTTTCCAGGCATTGATTGACTCGCTCGGTCTGTCCGTCCGTCTGAGGGTGCCAAGATGAACTCATAGCCAATTCAATTTCGGTCAATTTGAACAACTCTTGCCAGAGCTTGCTAGTGAAAATAGGATCCCGATCAGTGACAATCACTGCTGGCAGAGAGTGGAGCTTGTACACATTATCGACAAACACCATGGCCACTTGATGAGCAGTGAAAGGGTGCTTCAGAGCCAGGAAATGGGCATACCTTGTCATCTTGTCCACAATAACCAAAATACAGTTAGCGTTCTTGGAACGCGGCAGCCCCTCAACGAAATCCATCGTGATTGTGTGCCAAGCATGTTTCGGAACCAACAAGGGTTGCAGTAAACCGGGATAGCGAACGTGCTCATGCTTGGCTTGCTTGCAAATGGAGCAATTGGATATATATTCCTCCACATCCCTCCTCATCCCCTTCCAAGCAAAGTTACGATATAGGCGCTGATAAGTAGCTTTCACACCAGAATGTCCCCCAACTGCGCTGTCATGAACGGAGCGCAAAATCATCTCACGAATCGCTGGATCAGTTCCTAGCCAGATGCGCCCATTGCACCGAATCAAACCATCCCGAAGGGAGAATTCAGAGACACTGGCCTCGCCTTCTGTGATTTTCCTCACTAAGGATCGAATTTCCGGGTCAACCTCATAGCTGTGCACGATCTGCTCGATCCACTTGGGAATTGCCACGGTCACAGTGACCAATTCAGCTTCGCCAACACGCCTAGACAGGGCATCAGCTGCGCCATTCTCCCGCCCTGGCTTATACACAATCCTGTAACGCAACCCAAGCAATTTAGTCAGAGCCTTCCGCTGCCACGGAGTATGGAGCCGCTGCTCATCCAGACTGGCCAAGCTGCGGTGATCAGATTGAATAATAAATTCCTGAACTTGCAAGTACGGGCGCCAATGATCTACAGCAAGTAGAATGGCAAGGAACTCCTTTTCATAAGCTGATAATCCGCGATTCCGCGGGCCCAATGATCGACTAAGATATGAAATTGGATGCCCTTCCTGTGACAAGACTGCGTCGACTCCTCCATCTGACGCGTCAGTCTCGACCACGAATGGTTTGTTGAAATCGGGAATTGCCAGCACTGGTGCAGAAACAAGTGCGCTCTGAAGCGTCCGAAAAGCCAATTCAGTTTGCTCTGTCCAGCAAAACGGATGATCCTTCTTGAGCAAATTTGTGAGAGGACGACTGATCTGACCGAAATTGCGGACAAATTTTCGGTAGTATCCTGCGAGTCCCAGAAATCCTCGTACCTCCTTCACTGAAGTAGGAGATTGCCACTTGACCACGGAAGCAATATTCTTCGGATCAGTAGCGACACCCGAAGCACTAATGACATGCCCTAGGTACACTAGTTGTGGACGTGCAAATGTACACTTGCTGCGCTTCACCTTAAGATCATGCTGCTGAAGCAACATGAGCACCTGATGTAGCAATCGAGCATGTTCCTCCAAGGTATTACTATAAATAAGGATATCATCTATGAAGACCAACACCCCTTTGCGCAAAACCGGAGCCAACACAGTGTTCATAGTGTTTTGGAAGGTAGCAGGAGCACCAGTGAGACCGAACGACATCACTCTGAACTCATAATGACCGTGATGCGTTTTGAACGCCGTCTTTTCTTCATCCTCAGGTCTCATTCGTATTTGATGATATCCGGCCCTGAGATCCAGACTGGTAAACCACTTAGATCCCGCCAACTCATCGATGAGCTCCTCAATTATGGGTAATGGAAACCTGTTTTTAACTGTGATTGCGTTTAGATGCCGATAGTCGACACAAAACCTCCAAGTCCCGTCCTTCTTAAGCACTAGCAAAACTGGGCTAGCAAAAGCACTCACGCTAGGTTGAATGATTCCTTGTCGGAGCATTTGAGCAACCTGTTTCTCAATTTCGTCCTTCTGCTCTGGACTATACCGATAAGGCCGAAGATTGACCGGCTTGGCCCCGGGCATCAAAGGAATTGCGTGGTCGAATTGACGAGCGGGAGGAAGTTCAGTGGGTTCAGAGAACACACTGCTGAAATCAGTGAGTACTTGCTCTATTTCTCCAGGAACGGCAGATGGTTCATCCACCTCCTCCATGCACTGAATCTGCACAACATCAGTCACACCAGCCTGTTGCAGTAACATCAGTAATTCTCCCGGTTCCACTTCCTTGCACATAACTGGTTGAGCAACCAACCCTTGTAGTTGTACCAACTTGCCATCATTCCAGAACGCCATCCTCTTGCCCACCCAATCCACTCCCATTGGGTTGTGCGACTGTAACCAATCCATGCCAATTATGACATCATATCCTCCCAATGGTAGAACCTTCAGATTGGTTCGAAACGTAGCTCTCTGGCACCACCACTCACATCCCACTAATTCTCTGTCACAGATCAGCTCAGCACCATTAGCAATTTTCACCTTGATAGGATTAATAGTTCTCTCCGCACCATTCAGCATTGATGCCACTGCTTCATTGACAAAACAATGGGAACTGCCAGAATCCACTAACATCAGCACCTGTTGTTTCTGAATTTGTCCCAGTAATCGAAATGTATTTGGAGCATCTGTTCCTGCCACAGCCGCTTGAGACATCACATGTAATTCACCAGAGTAAGTTGATGCTTCAATCCCTTCTTCTTCCAGCGTTTCCAACCCGAGAGCCTCCAACATTTCCTGAACCACATGAAGTTGGACCGTGGTGGAGCACTTGTGGCCCGGTGCCCATTTTTCGCCGCACACGAAGCAGAGTCCTCGTGATCGACGATAGGACTTAAGCGCTGCTGTGCGGTCCTCGGCGGTTGGCAGCATGGTGCTGCGTGCTGACTCCTGTCCGCGCTTGTCTTCCGAAGCTGAAGGAGTTCGCAGCAAGGGACTCAGAGCCGTGGTCTTGTCGCTGCTCACCGCGGCACTCGCCGGTGCGCGGTACGAACTCCTTGAGAACTGGAACGGCCCCTCGGCTCGAGGTGCCTTGCTAGCACTCCTTCTCCAAATCTCCATGGCTTCTTCCTGTAACAAAGCCAAGGAAACATCAGAGTCCAAATCCTTCGGCTGATGAACCAACACAACCACCCGAATTTCATCCTTAAGACCATCTACGAAACGAGAAGGAAACAATTCAGGGTCCCAATTACTGGAGTGTGCCTTGAGAGCGTGCATCACCTCTGTGAACTCCTGTATATATTCTACCACTGTGCCTAACTGTTTTAGGCGAAACAACTGACGCAAAAGTTTCTGGAACTCATCTCTACCAAATTGATCGCACACTAACGCACACAACTCCTGCCAAGACAAATTCACCACATCTAAGCCACAATTCTCCAACCACAGCATCGCACCCCCACCAAAGTGCATGGTGGCGGTGTCCACCCAACTATCACGGGGTAGATCGAACACCCGAAAGTAAGACTCACACTGGCGCTGCCATGACTTGGGCCGCTCTCCGACGAACATGGGAAAATCCATTTTCGGTCGGGGCACATGAGCACCTCCTGACAACGATCCACCTCTATGCATGAAACTAGACTCATGTGGTTCTAGATCGGGAAGCGTACCCTTGGCCGGAGGAGTCACCAGGGTTAGATCCCCATGCGACTGCCCCCGATTTGCTGGAAAATTGCCGTGGCCGAATTGCCCGCGACCTTCGTCGCCGATCATTGCTGTTGCTCGCCGCGCTGCGGTGACCGCGGCAGGGCCCTCCCTCGTCTGGAGCATGGCTGGATCCAACTCCAGGATCGGGTTCAGCGCCACGCGGCCGAGTTGCTGCCGTAGTGTGTTGACGTCGGCGCGAAGATCTTGAAGCGCGGTGTCGACTTGCGGCTTCCACGCCCCGATGTCGCGCAGGATGGACTGCGATTCATCGACCGAGCTCTTCACCTCGCTCATCGACGCCTGCAGCGACGCCTTCATATCCCTCATCGCCGCCGCCAAATCCTCCATCACCCACCGATCGAAGAGGCTACTGATACCAAATGTTATGCCGGTTCTCCACCTTTCTCTCGATTTACTATCAGATCTGATTTGATTTCAGAGTTTTGGATACAAGGAAAGTTTGGGAAGAAAAGAGATACAGAGCAAGAGTTACAGAGAGAGTTCTGAGGAGAGAATAAGGTTCAGAAGTGTCAACATCCTTCCCCCTAACTGACAGAGGCCCTCTCCTTATAGCACCCACTCGTCAGGGTTGAGTCGACAGCTGTGTTGCCGTAAACGACGTGGAAACTCCCTCTTGTCGCTGGCTGGTCGAGTCTTCTCCTGGGCCCTCTTGCCAGACGTGTCCGTGTTCTTAGCTGACGCTATAGCAGTTGGTGTACCAGTAGCAGCCACAGGCGTGACATGCAAGCAGGAAGCGGCTAGCCGCACCGACAAAAAGGCTCAGTTTTTACCTCATCGACGTCAGAGTCGCTGCCGGCGGCGCCGCCGTAGTACAATGCTCCCTCGAGGCAGTAGAGGACGCCGCCTACCTCCATGGCGAGCGCGGCCACACGCGCCGCGTCCGCTTCGGAGAAGAAGGACGAGCGCCAGCTCCCGGCGAGGCCCTGGTCCGCGAGCACCGAGCCTTCCACGTAGTCCATGAGCCCGGACAGAGCGCCGGCCCCGACCTCGACGTCGATTAGCCGCTCCTGGTCCTCCGTGAGCGCCGCGGGGTCCGTGTACAAGAGCCGCACCCAGCGCGCCCTCTCCGGCGCCGGCACGAGCGGGATGCGCGCCCGCGTTATGATGCCGAACTGCCCCAGCCCGCCCAGAACGGCGTCGAACAGGTCCGACTGCTGCTCCTTCGAACACGTCACCATCTCGCCAGATCCTACATATTCACTGTCACATGCATGAAGAACCAAATATATGTTGTCATGTCGCCATGTTCACGTACGTACCGATGATGACGTCGAGTTCTAGGACGTTAGATATTTGGGGACCGTAGCGGTAGGCCTGGCCGCTGATGCCGGCGTTGGAGAGCGTGCCGCCGACGGTGAGGTGGAGGTAGTCGGTCCAGGATCGCGGTGTGAGGCCATGCGCGAGGGCGGCATGCAGCACGTCCACCCAAAGTTGCTCGCCGCCGGCGTCGACGTATCGGCCGTCGACAGAGACGGAGAGCGGAAGAGGCGGGTGGCGGAGCCGCCGGCGAGGTGCTCGAGCGACGGCATGTCCACGACGACGCCCCCGGGCGCGGACGCCTGGCCCCGGATCGAGTGGCCGCAGCCGCGGGCAGACACCGAGAACGGGGAGGGGCGCGCGTAGGAGGCACGCAGCAGCGCAGCGATGTCGTCGGGGCACGACGGGTAGAGCACGGCCGCGGGCGCGTCGACGTCGATCGACACGTTGCCAAAGTCGGAGGACGCAAGCGCGGTGGCTTCGGCGTCTTCGCGGATCAGTGCGCGCACGCCGAGGTCGCGGAGCTCGTCAGGGAGGGAGGAAGCCGAGCTCCACGCGAGAGCATGGTCAGCTGATGCAGCAGCTGGGATGGTCTTGAGGACGCAGCTGAGGAGCACGAAGAGAGCAGCAATGATCATCTCTCTCGCTCTGTATATGACGTCCATGTGTGTCTAGGCTCGAGCGATCGATGGATGTCTATACTTACCGTGACTCTTTTCGAGCGGGGAGTGGGTATAAATAAGGGGTTGCCTAGATCTCAGGCGTCTTGAGAACTTTTTAGGTCTAAGTCGCTGACATCATTCTAATATTTGTGCTAATTCTCAGTTGCAATCTAGTTGGTACTCATAAGATTTATACTAATTCTCAGTTACAACCTAGTTGCAACTCATTAAATTCTCAGTTACACCTTAGTTGCAACTCATGTGGAATTTTTACTTTGCACGAATCACGAGGTAAATCGAACGGTGAAAGAGGCGACTGAGATCTAAGAAGTTCTCAGGCGCTTGAGAACTAGCAAAACCGATAAATAAGAGGCGCCAACTGTGAAAATACCAAGGAGAAAAATAGTCGCTATAGCAGAATAGCCTCAGCCTTAAAATACCCTATTAACGTGCTATGTCGCACTATAATATGCTATTAGGGAGACATTTTATACTGGTTATCTTGACATGCTATAGCGCGCTAGCTACTAGTGTCGGAATAGTGCATTATTTTCTTCCATGGAAAATACCCCGTGGTACTTGTTCCACTCGAGCACCCACATGAATAATAAATCTGAAAATAATATTGAGAAATTCAAAAATTCTGAAATTTTGGGATATTAAACTTGGTTGACCATTCTAACCAGCGTGAAGTTCCGTGAAGAAATGACACCCATGGTATTCTTAGGGAAGAAAATATTATGCGGACCTTACTATTTTTTTTCGGACCTTATTATTCATCAACCGTGTTTTCTAATATAGCTTTAATTTTGCCATTTTTACCCTCAATATCATGGATATCATTTCTTTGCGAAATTTCTTACACGAGTAGACCGGTCAACTATGTTTGTTGCAAAACAAATCTGATTTTTAAATTTTCTACTCCCTCCGTCCTGATTAAGATGTGAGAGATTTGTTTAAATTCATATACATCTACTCATGTTTTATTTAGTGTATAGGTACATCTGAATTTAAACAAATCATCGACATCTAATTCGGAAAAGAGGGAGTAGCATTTTTTTTTTCGAAATTACTATCCATAAGGGGTAGTTTTGGTAAGCAACCACTGTCAGTGCGAGCCAAGGCAGAATGGTTAATTAGCTAGCTTCGACAACCGAAAACTTTGGAGTCTTTGCATATATGAGATCCAAAAGGCGGAGACCCAAAAGATTCTTTGCTTGATTGTACTTTGCGATCATGGAATGCACAGTGCAGTGACAAAACGTTGAAGATACGTGTATATCACAAGGATCTTGCAATCTTTGTGTCGTACGAGCAGCTAGCCTGCGGCGCCTAGCGCCCACCGTTCCAACGTCGTACGTGTAACAGGGCTGTACCTTCTTTTTTTTTGTCCGTGTGCGTGTACCCAGCAACACAGAATTGCATGTCAGCATGCGTGTACACAGCTACTCATATGTACGGCGAAAGTGATCGATCGATCGATCTATATATGAAGCAAGCAGTATATATGAAACGCCAAAATTGCATACGACGCAAGCTAGCGGATAAGAACACCAACGACAAGCGGTCTGGCATGCATCATGATGAGTCCGAGAGAGCAACACAAGCATCAGGCATGATGAACTTGTGGTACGAAAAAATGCGTTTGGTTGGCTGGACTTGGTGCATGCATCACGACTTCATCGACCGTAAAGTTTGTAATTGTCTCTTAATTAATTAATTATAAAGATTACAAGGAAGAGTTTATATAAGCCAAGTCACAACCGACTTGGCCACATCAACTTGTAACACAAGCAAAATTAAACCGAAACTAATATGTATCAATATAACCTTACAACGACACCGATTGCATTAACGTGTAAAACGTACTACCAACGACTTTCATGGAGAATCATAGTACTACAAATAAGGGTGTCTTCAATGTTTATTTTCAAAAGAGGCCATAAGCTGGGCCCAACACATGTGAAATAGAGGACTGAAACCATCACAATGTATAAAGTCGAATTGAGCCCTGAAGCTGGAGCCCACGGGCCAGTTTTTTTCTTTTTTCCTTCGTACCTGACATTTTATGTGGTCACGCCAGCAATAGAAATCCCCAATCGATACAATCCCAGCTTAGAGCGACGAATACGTCGGTGACGGTCTACATGGTCGGTGTTGCGGCGCTCGTCGCGACCCTCGGACCGTGCGCCTCCGCGCTGAATGATGGGCATGGCGGCTCTAGTCGCAGGCGGCCGCGCTGAAACTTCACGCCATGGTGGCCGGCGCCGTGGTCGTCGGTCACGTATGCCTCCACGCTGGCTGGCATTGGAATCGACCCTCGGTCCACCACTATCACTTGTACCTCCTCCTTCCATCTTGAGAGCTCAGCCCCTGCCATCGTGGTGGCCGGTGGCGGAGGTCGTCATCCAACACCACGGCGGTGCGCAGCCGGCCAGAAGCGCCGAAGGCCAGCCCCGGTGGACGTCCCCGCAGAGCATGCGCCCTGTTCTCAACTTCACCGACGACCTCGGACCTGCCATCCCAAATCTTGCGGCAAGAGAAATGGTTCTTCCCCAACCTATGCGCTGCGGAGAGACAGGGAGAAAGAATTGTTTTTTATTCCCTATAGCATGGCCTTACCGGTAAGGTCGACCTCATGAATACCTCGCTTAAGACCGATGTCCATAATGTTTAAATCTGCCTAAAGTCGAGCTTAAAGACCTTACGACCCACCTTATTTTTACATTGGAGACGTTATGATGGAATTGATGTGCCCCATATGGATAATGGAATTAGTACAAGCCATTGAGACAACCTAATTACTTCTTTCATTTGTGTTCTCTCACTAAGGGAAATTCCAAACACTCCTTCCCCCAACCACATTTCAGTAGAAACATCGATTATGTCTAAATCGATCTATTTGTGGTGGCCCGAGGATAGGCCGGAAGCCCATGTCCTCGCCTTGGTCCGATTGCAGGTGGCTATGCACCCAACGGGTCGACCCATAGTCCGCAGACAGAGCAGCGGCAACATCCAATAATTGCAGCACCCACATTCCCTTCCTAGTCGTGGACTCCTCGTCGTTCTCCCTTTCTTTTCCCGCCTGCCTGTGCGAGTCATTTCCCGCCTGGCCACACCATTTTCTGCGTATGACCTCACCGGCTAAGACTTCGTTTATAAGAAACCTCTCCCCTTGGTTGGGGCGCGGCACCGATGAATGCATATTTGCATCATGTTTTAGATTATTATATTACATTGTAGTAGCAGGATCTTGGTATTTTACGGTGTTCGTGCGTACTTTTTATGTTTATTTTCACCCGGATCAGGACAGATGATGGATCCGATGGACACAATTTTTGGACCAGTTATATTGGAATGAAAAGAAACCAAAAACTATGTAAAATTCTTATTTGGGAAATATTAATAACACCAGAAGACAACCCGAAACAATTGAAGTATACAGAAGGTTTAACGACAAACTATACGGCGGGAAGAAATATTCCGGCCGTATAGTTGGCGCCGACACCGCCCGCTCAAATAGTTTCACCCCGTGCAACTGGATCGGAGAGACGACATACAAAACACCTAGAAATCGTAGAAACCTAACCTTTGGAAGGCATCTGGAGGGGAACTCATCCAGCGGTGATTCATCCTCGCCCTGCGCAGATCCAGGAGGCTAAGACATCGATCTTCATTATCAACCGCTGCATCACCACCATCTCCATCCATCCCATCTACATCTTGTCTAGATCTTGCTGTAATTTCCGTACTCGTTATGGATTTATACAAGTACTATTCATCTATGATAGATTATATTAATTTTGTCATGATGTTGATTGCCTCCATGTCTGAGTAGGTCATTAGTTTATAGGGAGATGGAGAAACCCTAGTATGAGATTGGAATAAGATAGAGTTTATTATGATATTCATTGCTATGACCATGTGTTAGATTATATTTATTTTGATGTTGGGAGAAGTCGACCTCTCAATATCTGTCTCTTGTGGAGACTTGATGGAGGGAACTATTTGTTGGTAGACGGAGTTGTGTTAGCACTTATAGTGACTATAAAGCTGTTGGAACCCTTTACGTGTCAACTTGGGAATCAAGAAAACTCACGAAACATTGGCCATGTCATGGGATACGTCACGTAAAATTATGTCCCTTAATAGCACAGTAATTTAATTGATGTTGATTGCTGTCTGTTGTGGTTATAAAGATGATTTGAGTTGTGGTTGCTGCCTCATTATACATATACTGAGTTTCTCCCACACATACATAGTTAAGAATGTTCATGATAATAATCTTTACCTTAGCTCTTTATAATGCTAGTGGTGTATCCGCTAATCCCTAAGAACGCATTTTCCCACTGAAGTTTCAAACCTCTTTTACATACGCGATACTTATTTTCTGTATTTAGTTTTATTTACTTAACTCATTGTTATCTTATACAAAAAACCCAAAAACACATTTTTACACAATACTCGCATTTTATCTTGTCACTTAAAACTTTATTTAGCATTTCTATTTTCAGTATTTATTTCAAGAATTCTTAGACTCCAGACTCCTGCTTCATGTGGGATCAATATCTTTATTTCGAAACTAGCTACAAACGATCATGTGCACTTGCAGTCATCAAGCTATTTTTTGGTGCCGTTGCCAGCGAGCTAAGCGTTGTAGGTCTTTTAGTTTTTGCTTATTTACTTTACTTTTGTTTTGAGTTACAGGTTTCCACCAACATGATAGAGTTTGAGCGTATGACTAGTGCTAACCCACTCAGCCACTTTAGGAAGCCCTATGATATTTATAAAAAGGACAACTCCAATGAGAAGACAAGAGGGTTTGAAATAAATCCTCTACTATTTGGTATTTTACACAAGAAACAATTTATTGGATATGAAGAAGATCCTGATCCATATGAGCATATTGCACGCTTCAAAGATATATGTGGCACTTTCCAATTAACAGGGTATACCGCCAATGTAGTAAGGGTTAAAGTTTTTAGTCAAACTTTGACAAGGATAGCTCTCTCATGGTATAGATCTGTACCCTCAGAAGCCACTACTACTTGGGATAATTTAGCTTGTGAATTTCTATCCAAATACTATCCATTATCAAAATATTTTGGGATCAGGCGTCTTATAATGACTTGGAGGAACTGTCTTAATGAAGGACTAGTAAGAGCTTATATAAGATTTAAATATTTCCTTAATCAATGTCCTCATCATGATTTGTCTGAATGGTATTTATTGCATATATTTTATGGCGGTTTAATTGAACCTAATAAAATTGAAATAGACTCTTGCGCGAGAGGAGCTTTTATGGATTTACATATAACTAAAGCTTGGGCTTTACTTAATAGAATTCGTGATCATAGAGTTTCATGGAATTTTGGTCTAGGAAGTGAAGGAGGCACATAAATAGATTATGATTGTATTCATGACTATAATAAGAAGGGCCATATTAATGAATTATCTAAAGAGATTTATTTAGATTCAGATCATGTGTTGCAAGTTGTTAAAACTTTTATAGAACACATCAAAGCTCCAAAAGAGGGTTCAGCCAAGTATGATCGACCACCTGAACCCGAGAAGAAAAGAGAAGTTAAATCAACATTGGCCTCCCTAGAACCAATGCATGAGATACCTTTTCCTAACACTGCACAGAAGTATATTTTGGAATATGAACAGGTCAAGGCACTATAGGAGAAGAAAGAAGAGGAAAGTGTGCCAATAATTAAAGAACATCTGGATGAAACCAAAGATGAAGAGGTAACCAAGGAAGCAATTATGGCTATGTATGCACATTGTAACATAGTTGAACTTGATGAAGAGACTTCCATATTGGTTGATGGTAAAACTAAGGTAAAAGATGTGGGTAAACCTATTCTTCCATGCATGTTTAAAGAAACCTCGCATTATGGTTTATGTGATCTTGGCACTGAAGTTAATGTTATATCTTATGATTTTTATTTCGAAATAAAAGAATAGATAGCACTGGCCACAATATAAAATACTGATATGACAATCATGTTAGACAATAAAAATCTTAAAATTCCAATGGGATTAGTTGAAGATGCAACTGTAACAATTGACAATAAAAAATTTCCTATCCATTTTGTAGTTGTTGATATGCCAGCTAACACTCTTTGCCCAATCATATTTGGAAGAAACTTTTTGAGTGATGTAGGTCCCACAGTCGACTTCAAAAAGGAGGCTGTACCCCTTAAGCTTGGGAAAGCGGAAAAAGAATTCCACTTTTCCAAATTTAAAGACAAACCTCTACATATACAAGAAGAAGATAAAGAGAAGACTGTTGAGGAGATGGTAGTTCTTTTCTTAAGTAATCAAGAAGAAGAAATAAATGAAGACTCGAATTGTGAAGAAATAATTATGGAGGACAGGACTCTAAAAGTATTAGAAAGTGAATTTGATTAATTTGCCATTTTAGAACCTCCAACTGATGAAGCTTTTGAATAGCCAGAAAAGAGAGGGGATGAAGAATTACCACCCCAGAATTAAAAAATTTACCAGATAATCTTAAATATATATTCTTAGAGATACTAATAAATTTCCTGTTATTGTTAGTGCTAAACTTTCAGGGGAAGAATAAGAAGTCATGAAGGTACTAAAGGAGCATCGCAAGGCCTTTGGGTACTCAATGGATGACTTGAAGGGTATTAATCCCATGATAGCCGTCCATCGAATATTCATGGAGGAAGGTGCTAAACCAGTTGCAGAATTTAATAGAAGGCTAAAGGCTAAAATGAAGGAAGTGGTAAGAAAGGAAATAGTACGCCTACTGGATGCAAGTACAATTTATCCTATAAAAGAAAGTGAATGGGTAAGTCCTATTCATTCTGTTCCTAAGAAAGGAGGCTTTACTGTTGTTCCTAATAAAAACAATGAATTGATACCTACTAGAACTATTGTTGGACATATGATGTGCATAGAATTCAGAAAATTGAATAAGGAACTAGGAAAGACCACTATCCTTTACCGTTCATAGATCAAACTTTGGAGAGGTTAGAAAACCACAATCAATTTTGCTATTTGGACGGATTGTCGTGGGAATGACCACGGCAGATGCTGCAATTGGCAGTGAGTAATAGAACATGGGGCAAGGGCGGCCAGCCATCTGCGGTGCGAGATGAGGGCGGAGACACAAGGATTTACCCAGGTTCGGCCCCCCGGAGGGTAAAGACCTACTCCTGCTAGATTGTATTGATGTGAGAGTACAATGGGGCGAGCTCGGCGGCTAGGCAGCGAGTCGCTTGGGTGTATGATGGAACATATCCTCTATGCGTCCTCTAGGGAGGTTTATATAGACTCACCTCCCTAGGGTTTACAAATCTCAACCGAATCAGTCACCGACTCGGCGATCCTATGACCTAATCCGACTGGTCCTGTCTACGCTTCTGGGCCTTCATCTTCCAGTCGCTTGAGTCCACGCCAGATCTTGATCCAGTCGCCGTCCTGCAGGCCCACTCGCTGGTACCTAGGCCAGTCGAAAACGTCCTGCTGGGTATACCCCGGTAGGCATATCCCCATCAGTAGTCCCCGAGGCCGTCGTTGATTGGTCACAGGTGTTCGTTGGCAGTCAGTGTATACGGGTCCAATGCGGACGCTCGGTCGAATCAGCGGCGCACTCCTGAATAAAGGAAAAACTAGTTATTCTAGTCGCAATGATAGCAACCAGTCGGGTCACAGCTCGGCGAACGGGTCGGCGAATATTCATTCACTGTTGTAGTGATCGGGTCGGCGAGTCATCGAGTCGCACGGAGCGACGAGTCGAATGGATGAAGTTGGACCGTCAAATGGGGTCAAAACTAGCCGTTGGGGTAATCCAACGGTAACTTTGGCGCAATTACCGCGTAGTAACGGCTCCTGAAATTGGCGGGTAACAACCGCTATATAAGGAGAATGGCAGGCGATCGGGGAAACACTCCTTCGTCTTTCCTCCGATTTCTCCCATCTCCGTTTCCACTCCGCATCGCGATCCAACCGATCCAGAGAGCCCCGACCTCCGCGAATCTTCCAGCCAATGGCCCCTTCCACCGAACCATGGGGCAGGTCCAAGTGCACCAGGGCGCTACTAGCGTCCTTTGAGAAGTCCGGGATCCTGCGCGCCGGCAGATGGCGCATCCCCGCATCCGGAGAGGTGACCCCGGATCGGCGCGAGGGAGAGTTCATCTGCTTCACCAGCCACCTGGAGCGGGGGCTGGGTTTGCCACTTCTCTCTTCTTCCGGCGCTTCTGCGCCTACTACAGGATCCAGTCGTCGGACCTGGGCCCGCATAGCATCGAGCAGCTCGCCATTTTTGTGGCGTTCTGCGAGTGCTATCTGGGCTGCAGGCCCTACTTCCCCTTGTGGCAAGATCTGTTTCACGGGAGGATTAGTCGCGAAGAATCAGGCGGCCCGATGCTGGCTGCGGGTGGCCACATTTCAGTTGAAGTCGAAGGCGTCGTTCTTCGACCTGATGCTGCCCGCCAAGGCGGCAAACGAATGGAAGAAATCCTGGTTCTACGTCACCGAGTCGACTCCAGACGATGAGGTAGCGCTTCCAAGGTACTCTGCCGACCGGCCTGAACCGCGTCGGCTCCAGGTCGGCAAGCTCCCATTAGACCAGCTGATGGTCGTCGACGAGATGTTGCAAACCATCCGCGGTCTGAAGAAGAAGGGTCTCCAAACCATCAACCTATACAACTGCTGGTTCGGGCGGCGGCTCATGCCGTTGGCCCTCCGCGACCATTATATGTACGAGTATACGGGCAGGGAAGACCCAACGAAGTCCTGCCTCGCCGAGTGGAAACTCGAAGACTATATCCTGGCGCTGAAGAAGATTACCCAGGCGGCGTACCTGGACGCGAAGGCCGGGGTCGCCCCCTATACCGCAAGGTGCACAACTCTGACGGTAAGTCGCCATTCTCGCCTCCATTCGCAGTCGCAAATAATGCTGTCGCGGTTATGCTGACGTTGTCTCATGCTTGCAGTAGTTGTTCCAAGTGGTGGAAGGGTGGCTCCCACCCGCAGACGACGAGAACTCGAGCTCGTCCGTCCAGGACGGGACCGAGTCGCCACCCGCCCAAGGCGACGTTGGGAGCGACGAGGGTGATGATGACGACGATGACGAGGACGAACCCGTGGGAGGTGCTGCTCCAACGGTTCGCAAGACTCGTGGGAAGCATCAACGCGATCTCAAGGCGAGTAGAAGCCTCGAACCTCACGATGACGATGGCGATGAGCTCCCCGAGCACACCTCACGCCGCGAGGCCACGCCGTCGAATAAGAAGAAGAAGAAGAAGAAGAAGAAGAAGAAGAAGAAGAAGAAGAAGAAGAAGAAGGAGGAGGAGGAGGAGGAGGAGATGAAGGCTCTACCGAGGAAGAAGACGAAGCCGGCAAAGCAAAAATCTCCGCTCCGGTCTGTGACCAGCTCTGACGCGACCAGCTCGGCTAAGGGCGAAGAGGCACGCACGACCGTAGCATCGGACGCTGCCGCTCCTCTGGACGAGGTACCTCTGACATCGCTTCCACCCCCATTCGCCCCGGTCTCCGGGTTGGGGGCTACTCCAGCCGCAATAGCTTCGCCTCCCAGGAAAGCTCCCGCAGCTGTCAACACGGAGGCTCCTGCCGCGGCCTCGTCTTCGAAGAAGCCCTCTGTGTCTTGGGCACACGGTGTGTTCGATACGGGCCTCAGTCGGAAATTAGGGCCCGGTCGAGCTGGAAAAACCGGCCAGTATCCGCACTGGTCTGCGGTTCATACCAGTCGCCAAGTAAGTCTTGTTCATCTGTTTGTCCTCCATTGTAGTCGGACAGTTTTACTCATATTGTTGTTTCACAGGACTGGAGTTAAGAAGATCGGCCATCCTTCCGTGGCCAAGGTTCCACCAGTCGTCATCGTGGTTTGACGGCGCCAAGAGGCCAAAAGATGACGACGTCGTCACGGTCTCCGACGATACGGCGGTTGCTCCGAGCGAACCTCCGAGTGCGACGGAAGTGGCCTCGAATACCAAGGAGGCTGTTGCCTTGCCCGAAGTGGGCGAGCCAGCTCCTAGTGGAGCCGCGGCGTCTGCCGCAACTTTCCCCCGCTTCATGGCCAAAGCGGCGTCAGCGAGTGGCACGGTGCTAGCGAGCCGGACGCCTGGAGTCACCGAGACGGACGTCGAGCCGCGTCGCGGCCACACTCCGGTCGTGCTTGCGTCTGTGGACGCGCTACAACTTCACGGCATGTTGGGCGCTGCCATCCAGGTATGTCCAGTCCCCGAGGATCGGGCCACTGAATCTTAGTGGTCAGATTCTTAATATTTTTGTAGCGTCCAGTCCCCGAGTGCCTAGTCGCTGAATTTCAGCGGGTGGGCACTTAGGATTTTCAATGTCCAGTCCCCGAATGCCTAGTCGCTGAATTTCAGTAGGTGGGCACTTAGGAATTTCAATGTCCGGTCCCCGAGTGCCTAGTCGCTGAATTTCAGCGGGTGGGCACTTAGGAATTTCAATGTTGTTGACGTTGTAGCGTGTGCGCAGGGCTTGCAGCGCGAATCGTCCGATAGGCTTGCCGCAAAGTGTCGCATGGAGAAGGAACTTGTTGCCATCCAGGAGGTGAACAAGGGGCTCCAAGCGATTGTTGCGAAGGCGGAGGAGGTCCGCCAGGGCCTTGTCCCGGCGGGTGACCTGACGGCGGCTCAATCTGCTTTGAGTACAGCCGAGAAGCGGATCGCTGATCTGGAACGCGAGCTCAAGGAAGCGAAGGCGGAGGCGAGCTCGACGGATGGGCGAGCGAAAGCTGCTATTAGGGCTGCCGCTGAGGAGCGAAAGGTGTCTGACGCACTCGTTGTTGGGTTGCAGAACGACTTCTCCTCGCTTCAAAGCTTCATCACGGGCCTCTACCGTCCTCTAATTGGTAAGCTTTCCCTCCTCTGTCTGCAACAGCCGCGTTGTGTAGTCGTTGATGTACTCACTGCCAACCTCTGTCCGCAGGACGGATTATTGACAGCTCGGAGGAGGCGCAGTCGTTCGACGCGCGGCAGTGTGTGACCACTCTGGTCGACTCGGTCGCGTTGTCCGCGACTTGCATTCGAGCGTACCTTCAGGAGATATCGCCTACGGAAGTGATTCCCAGTGACCTCGTCGAGGTATGGCGTTATCTGGAGAAGGCTCCGTCAGTCGTCGAGTTCATGACGCGGTCGGCCATCCGGCGCGGGGCGGCCACGACGCTCAGCCTTGGGCTTGCCCATTTCCCAGAGGACTTCGACCTTGACGATGTGATGAGTCGCTACCCCTCGTCGATGGGCTCTGTGGAGATTGGCGAGGTGCTGAAGCTGACGGACCGGGCCACGGTGTACTTCGATCACGTTTGGGCGATGGGCGACCTCCTCCCCTACCAGGAGACGACTGTCGCCCCCAACGATCCTGAGCCGAAGCATCGGGACTTCAAGTTTGAGCAGCCGTTCCGTGAGGCGATAGCGGGTGAGTTGACGACGTACCCGTCGAACCCGTACGTGCCCTTCATTCGCAACCGCAGGGGTGGCGGCGAGTCGGCGTCAGAACCTGCGAAGTAGAAGCATTGTGCACTGGGGCGTTAGTAGCAAATAGCCATTGGGCTTATCTTGTAATTTGTAACGACTTTGCTCTGCTGTAACGCGAATTCGTGTTGTTTTGTGGATTGTTTCGTGATTTTGATTGTTGATTGGACGAGTCCCCGAGCGCGTCCGCCCTTTTTATGGGGTTTACCTTGTTTGTTATGTGTTTGCGATTTTGAATGTTTTTTGAACTGTTTCGCTATGGAGGTCGACTCTCCCGAGCTCGGAGAGCCAGTCGCCAGGCGACTCCCGTGGGTTCTCTTTACTTGACCGTTTTCCCGTGTGCGAACGAGGGTCGGGTGGTGTAGCATCCCAGTTGTCTAACACCTGTAATGCTACTTGATCCAGTAATAAAAGGGCCACTTCCTACATAAAATTGTTGCATCATCATGTCATGCTCATGTCATCATGCCACCTTGCATTTGAGCATCATATAAAACCCCTTCTTGTTTGGTTCTTATCTCATGTGCATTATTAATTGTAGTTGCCTCTTGATATTGTATTTGGTTCTTGATATATTGTTAAATGCCCAAGTTGATTTGGGGGAATATCTCTTATTAACTCCACCACCTTTCTTTCACCACCTTATAATTCCACCATCCAACTAAATATGAGCTTGGCATTTATGGGATTTACTTCTAGCTCATGTGGGTTGGGATGGATCCAATTCTTTTCCACATGTTCTCATCTTGGCATCATTTTGTTTTCACATTATTGATACATGAGAGCCACATGGCCACCTTTGCATGCCTTGTGAGTGGGACCCCTTTTTCCTAGCTTCCATATGTGTTGTTTTGGGGTTATCATCATGTTGGGATATTTTGTGGGCTTAATAAATATCTAGTGGCATATGCACACTAGCAAGTCCCAAATATAACCCAATGTGATCATATCCTCATACTCCACTTGGAATTCTTTCTAAATTCTTTTGGCTTGGGCCTCATTCCACACTTTGGAATGCATAAGAAAATGCCATGTAAATAATCTTGTTTTCACAAAGATATATATGGTAGCAATTAACTATGCATGGCCCATGAAAGTATCCCTTAGCTTGACATTTGTTTTTATTTGGATTTTACATGGAACATCTCTCTACCCCTTGGGTTTGGTCTTGTTTGAACATGCCTAAACCCCATAACCCTAGCCATCCTTGCCATCATCACCTCTTCCCTCTTTTTCTAGACTTGGTCTTGTTGGGGTTGGATTGGTGCATGGTTTGATCTTGCCAAAAGGACCCCTAGCATCTATCCTTCCCCCTCTCAACAACCTAAAACCCTAAGCCACCCCCATACCCCATCCTAGCTAAACTAAACCACACCTATTCTAATCAAAACCCAAAGTACCCCCTCCTTCTCTCCTCCCTAGCCCGAGCCGGCCCCTCTTCCTCTCTTTTTCTCGCTGCCCAAGGGACCCCTCCAGACATACCTGCCCCGAGCCCCCTCTCCAACCTCGCCCTGGCCCAGCTCACCCCACCCAGCTGCCCCTGTCCTGGCTCACGTGAGGGAGGAAAAGGTGACACCGACGCCACCCTGGCCATCTTCCCCTCCCCCACGCAACCCCCTCCCTGCCTCTCGATCTTATCTTTCCCCTTCGCCTCTAGCCTCCCTCAGATCCCCCAGGAAACCCCAGGCCTCCCCATCCTCCTGCCTCTCCACCATGAACGTCCCTCGCCCATCTAAACCCTAACGGCGGCCGCCTCTGCTCTTCTTCGTTCCCGAGCGCGCCCAGGGCAAGCCAAGCACCAGGGTCCCCCGTTGGCTTCTTCTACATCGCCCAGGACGCGAGGAACACGCCGAGCCCCGCCGGAGCAGCCCCGCCGCCGCCGCGCCCGCGAGAACCAGACGCTCCAGGGATCCAGCCCCGTCGCCGATCCACAGCATCTCCGGCCAAGCCCTCACCGCCGTCGAGTCGCTGGTGAGCCCTCCAACCCCTGGACCTGCTCCCTTGCCCTCCCCTTCACCGTAGTGCCGCCGCCGTCTGCCGAACGCCCTGCGCGCGCGCCGCGCGTCGCGCCTGGCCGGCAGCAGCTTCCGCAGCAGCTAGCTCCGCCGCTGTTCGACGCCCTGCCCCGCGCGCTGTGGTCCTCCTCCGCGCTAGCATCCCGAACCAATGTTGTAGGCCGAGGCTCCCTCTTCGCTTTTTGTTTTGGGGTCATGCTGTTTAGATCAGCGACGGCGTCGCCATCGTCGCCTGAACGCCGGCAGATCGCAGCTACCTGCAGGGCGGCGCGCCGCTGCCGTTCCGACAGGTTTTCCCGTTTTGCGCTTTAGTCCTCGCAGTTTCTCCCGCCTAAACCCGCCGTCCCTCGGATCCCCACCTGTCAGCGTCGGTGGATGTTTTCTAAAAAGGCTCCCAGCTTTTCTGTGTATCAACCCGCAGTCCCCCTTGCTGCCAGCCACTGGCGTGTGGGGCCGCGAGTTCCTGGCCCACCTGTAAGCGTCTGGGGTTAAATAAGGCTGAGTATAAAAAGTTTTCCTGAGTCTGTTTAAATTCAAATCTTTTCCTAATTATTTCAAATTCAAATATAACTCTGATTTTAAATAACTTTTCAATTATAAATCCAAATAATGCAAATGATATATGTTTTTTGAATCAGAAAAATGTGAGGATTTCAAATATGCCATTCAAATTGCCTTTTGCACATTTTAAATTCTAAGATGAATCAAATTACAACAAATGCCACTAGAACTTAAATAATTAATAACTTTTGATTCATAATTCCAAATTTAACAAATGATATGTCTAAAATGATCAGCTCGACGAGACCTTTCTGTTTATGCTATCCATGACTTCAATTGCAGCATGCATCATATAAAAACATAGTGTACAGCAACTATTATGACAACAAATGTGATCCAAAACCCCACTAAAATGATATTCTTGTCTTCCACACCTCACCTATGCCATGCTACTTTATTGCCATGCAACTTGTGCATCATTCATCATGGCATGATTGTTTGCTTGTCGCATTTTATTCCTATGCTTGTGCACTCTATTTATGTTGGCCCTTGCTTGTTTGGTTCTTCTTTCGAATAGACGCTGAGCAGGGGATATATCAAGAGAACCAGGAGCACTACCCAGATCCGTCTCTCGCTTCAACTGAGTTGCCAGGCAAGCACTTCCACATGCTTGCATACATACAGTACCTATTGCCTCTATCTTATTCTTGCATCATCGAGTCGCGATTGCATTAAATTGAATCCCAAGTATGGCATAGCCTTTACTTTTAAACCCCACCAAGCTTGTTCCTCCATCCCATGAGCCTTTACTACAGGAGTTGTTTGAGCCATGCGAATCGTAGAACAGCATGTGTAGGGTTTGTGAGAGTCTGATGGATAACGAGGTACCTAAACAACTTAACCTGAGTAGTAATGGGATAACTAATGATAGTGGCACCGGTGAGCAATATCTGCTATTTGGTTCTTCCTGCTCACTTGTGTCCCGTAAGACCCCGAGTACTTGATTCCTGTTCCAAGATTTATCGCGCTATCCACATCCGGGAGGTATATGGGACCCCCCCTGAGCCAGAGCTTGATTCATTCTTATTTCTTGGGGCCACAAACTAGTTTGAGGTTTTATTTACTATCCTGTACTTATGCCATGCTACTACTGTATTTACAATTGTGCGACAGATAGCACCTGTACTGTTTAGGATCGGGACACGATTCCGCGGTGTCGACAAGCCCAGTTTTGGGTTCCTAGTCGTTCACAGCCGTCTACCCAAACCTTGAGTCCGTCTCGGAGCTTGCTTACTTCGTTGCGGGTCTACTCAATGGGGTGGCCCCCTGAAATATTTCTGAATCCTGTGATTGCTTTGTCGTGAAGGCCTCGTTGGGTTTTGATTTGGTTTTTCCGAGGTTGATCGAGTGTGTGTTGCTATTGGTGCACCCCGGCCGGGTAAAACTTTCTGAAAGCCGTGTCCGCGGTTATGGACGACTTGGAGCACAGTTTCTCGACCATAGACAAGCATAACTAAAGTACCGCTTTAATCTGACGAAGTAAATGACTAGTAAATAGTGCAATACTCATGGAATGGTTAATAAAATTGCCAACGGATGGGGGGTTGTTCGTCCGCTTCCTCGTTGGTAAGCGAGGAGGAGGATGGATCTGATGATATTACTGTTATAACTGTTGTCCTTAATTCACGGACATCCGTCTATCATTGGTTAGGCGGATGGTTAGCGTTTATCTGTAGAACTGTTAGGGTTTATTTTTTTTGCTGCAATTGCGTCACCCCAGGTTGTGTCCCCTTTAGAGGCATTAAGACTTGATGAGTACCCTTAGGGTCTCACATGATAAATTATTGGTTCAGATGAACAGGTACCCTCGCAGGACGGATACTGGGTGGAAGAGGCTGATGATGTGGGCAACGATCGTTCGGTGTAGAGATTCCGGAAACGGGGATCCGTGAGATATGTGGTTGGGATGTGCTTATTTCTATGGCATCTTATGCCGATTTGCTTCTTATCTGTACTCGGACTTTGTTTGCCGCTTCCGCATGATACTCTGATGTGTGCTGTATGAGGAAGTATCCTAAAATATTAGATCTATCTAGGTCATTTGAATCTTGCCGTATGGCGTTGCTATATTTCCTTTCTTTCTAGATGGTATGGCTCTGATGTACTTTGTATGGTGGCTTGCATACATACCCACTTGTGTATGTAGTTGATCCCTTCGCCTGCCGATTACGCCGCCCGTACAGGTCCCGATGAGATGGAAGTGGTTGGGACGGCCGAAAGGTCTACCCGTGAGTGGCTTTTAGGGCCCCACCGTACTATTTCAACCACTACCGCTCATCCAGGCTTGTAACTAGGAGCGTAATTCACCGAGGTAGTTACAATTGGTATCAGAGCCATCCCGACCTTCAGGGTTTCAGCCAAACGGTCGTTGTCAGTCTAGCAAATATTTTGGTAGTTATGTATACTAGGGAAAAACAAAACGCGAGAGTAGGACTGCTTCCACTTTTCTTCTTAACCACCCACCCACCCTTTTCTGGTAAGGAAGTGCAACGTTTTCAATCCTCTTCCTAAAAATTCAAACTAGGATTCACGTGTTCTGGGTTTCCGTAGTACCATAGGTTGTGTGTGTGTGTGTGGTGTGTAATCCCTTGTCTACCTGTTGCATCCAAGTTGTTATCTAATCAGCTTTTGGTTATCAACTGTTGGTACATTCCATACCGACAGGCTTTTGCAAACCGACGCAATCTGTCTTACTCTTTGTATCCGACGCTATCTTGTTTGGGGTGTTCGTTTCCGTAGTTACCAATCTTTAGGTTTCGTCGTGAGAAGAAGGGGTTAGGATATGTGTTCCACTTGTTCATGTGCGGAGTAATGATCTGAGTGCGGGATGGAGTCGCGACCATACCACTACTCTTATCATTCGCTTTTGTATATTGAATCGGTAGAGTCACTAATCTTGATTCGTTAAGTAATTTTGCGCATCTATTGGTATTTTAATGCCGAAAATTGTGGAAAAAATTTCTTTGATATATTTGTGTACCACACTCCTTTTCAGTCGTGTGCGATATGCTTAATATCTTCTAGGTGCTTTGAACTTTGTTGATATTTTAATATCATCTTAGTAATTTGTATCCTTTAATCTTGGTTAATTCCATCTTGGTACTATTTTGGATTATTATCATTCTCCATTATAGTACTGACTTGTGTTTTATATCAATCTTAGGATGGCTCCACCACGCCGTTCAGATGAGGACATACCACCAGAACTTGGGGCCGCGTTGTCAAACATAGCCAATGCCTTGGCAGCAATGCAGCAGAACCAGCAGCGCTTGGAAGAAAGCGTCAGAAGGAATGAGTTTGCTCCACTTCCTCCACCTCCCAAGCGAGGAGACATCAAGAGCTTCCTAAAATTCAACCCTCGTTAGTTTGATGTTTCTGATCGACCATTGGACGCGGATGATTGGCTGCGTGAGATGTCAAGGTTGCTCGAGACTGCTGATGTTCCGGAGCAGGAGTGGGTCAAGTGTGCTACTCACCTTCTGAAGGGAGATGCAGCTCTTTGGTGGGAAAATTACTTGAAGGCAAGCTGCACTGGTTTCCAGCCAACTTGGGAAAGGTTCACTGGAGCGTTCAAGGAGCAGTTTCTGTCAGAGATTGTGATGGAAAGGATGAAGGAAGCTTTTCTCAACCTGAAGCAAGGAAATGATAATGTCAACACCTACATCAGGAACTTCATGAATCTCTCTCGTTATGGTGGCGATGAGGTATCTGATGACAAGAAGAAGCAGAAGAGGTTCAGGCAAGGGCTCAATGCATCGATCAAGTATGTGATTACACATGCAAGGCCGGCATCTTTCCTGGAACTACAACACACAGCTTTGCAAGAGGAGGCAAGTCGGCAAGTGTTTGAGGAGTCCAAGAAACACAACAGGGATGCATCAAGCTCTGCAGTTATGGCAGCTCCTTCTAAGCGACGTGTCTGGGTTCCTAACACCCCACCGTCGCTCCCGGCTCCACCAAGACCTGCAAGTTACGCGTCAAGGCCACCAAACTTCACCACTGCGGCTCCCAGGGACTACAACAACCACCACCCTGGAGCGCCTGGCGGAGTCCCTGGCTATGTTGCTCCACGTCCACCTGGTGCCTGCTTCACGTGTGGAGATCCTGGACATCCCCACTGGAATTGTCCGATGAAGAACAAAGCTCTTCCTCCACCCCCGCCAAGATCTGCAGCAAGCTCGCCTATGGTCCGTGCACCACCACCTCGGGCTCTCAACATCAACACCAAGCCCGGGTCTACGGTTGCTCGTGCCAATTGTGTCAACGCCGCTCAAGCTGAGCACGCACCTGGAGTGGTGATGGGTATGCTATCCGTTAACTCAGTCCCTGCACGAGTTTTGTTCGATTCTGGTGCATCGCATTCATTTGTTTCTCACAAGTTTGCAAATGAGAATGAGTTAGTCTTGGTTCCTCTCCTAAAGCGGTTAATGGTTCTTTCTCCGGGAGCAAACATGAGGGCTGAGCATATCAGTCATGGCAATCAAGTTGAGATTGGTGGTTCTTCCTTCTCGGCTTCCTTAATTGTTCTGGGCAATTCTGACATTGATGTCATCTTGGGCATGGATTGGTTAACAGCAAATGCAGCTGTGATTGATTGTGCTGAGCGCTCGGTTTCTCTGAAGATTCCTGAAGGCCATATAGTCTTTTCTCCAAGTCTGACGCCTGCTGTCCAGCTTTTCTCTTTGGCGGCTCTGAATGATGATGCTATGGAAGCTATTCAGAGAGTCCCAGTGGTCTGTGAGTTTCCGGATGTTTTTCTTGAAGAGTTGCCGGGTATGCCTCCGGATCGTGAGGTTGAGTTTGTAATTGAGCTGGAACCTGGAACGGCTCCTATCTCCAAGCGGCCTTATAAAATGGGTCCTTCTGAGTTGGCTGAACTCAAACGACAGCTTGATGAACAAGAGAAGTTGGGTTTCATTCAACACAGTACTTCTTCTTGGGGTAGCCCAACAATCTTTGTGAAGAAGCGTGACAGAACTGATAGACTTTGTGTTGACTATCGGGCTCTCAATGCTAAAACCATCAAGAATAAATATCCCCTTCCGCGGATTAATGATCTCTTTGACCAGGTAGCTGGAGCTGTGGTATTCTCTAAGCTGGATTTGAGGAGTGGTTATCACCAAATCAAGATTCGCAAGGAAGATGTGCCCAAAACAGCTTTCACCACCCGCTATGGCCTGTATGAGTACACGGTGATGTCTTTCGGTCTCACCAACGCACCTGCTACCTTCTCGAGGCTTATGAACTCGGTCTTCATGGAGTACCTTGATAAGTTCGTTGTGGTCTATCTGGATGACATCCTGGTCTATTCTAAGTCCAAGGAAGAGCATGAAGAACACCTTCGTTGTGTCCTAAACAAGCTGCGTGAGAACCGCTTGTATGCAAAGTTCTCAAAGTGTGAGTTTTGGCTGCCTGAAGTAACCTATCTTGGTCATGTCATCTCTGCCAAGGGCATTGCAGTCAACCCGAAAACTGTGAAGACAATTGTTGAATGGCTTCCTCCTGTTAATGTCAAAGAAGTGCGGAGTTTCCTCGGTTTGGCTAGTTATTGCCGTCGCTTCGTTCAGAACTTCTCGAAGATAGCGAAGCCTCTTACCGATCTCCTCAAGAAAGGCAAGAAATACCTGTGGACTCCTGCATGTCAAGCAAGCTTTGAGACACTCAAAGAGAAGCTCACTTCCACGCCAGTCTTGGTTCCTCCGGATACATCTAAGCCTTTCCAGATATTCTGCGACGCCTCTTTGCAAGGATTGGGTGCGGTCCTTATGCAAGAAAAACAAGTGGTTGCTTATGCCTCTCGACAGTTGAAGACACATGAGATCAACTATCCCACACATGACCTCGAGCTAGCAGCAGTTGTCTTTGCTTTGAAGCTATGGAGGCACTACTTGCTTGGCAACCGATGTGAGATCTTTTCTGATCACAAAAGTTTGAAGTATATCTTCACTCAGCCTGATCTCAACCTTCGGCAGAGGAGATGGATCGAAGCAATCAATGACTTTGATTTGACCATCAACTACACACCGGGCAAAGCTAATGTCATGGCAGATGCTCTCAGCCGCAAAGCTTATGTCAATAACCTCATGATGGAAGAGCAGCAGCCCCTCTTGTGCGAGGAATTCCGCCAGCTCAACCTGGAAGTTGTGGAACAAGGGCATCTCTTGAACCTTCTGGCTACTCCTCTCTTGGAAGAAAATATTCGCTCTCGTCAGCTGGGTGATCCGCACACAAGAAACATCATCTCTAAACTTGAGCTTCCGAAGTATGAGTCCTTCCACGTTGATGATCAAGGCACGCTTTTCTTCGACCACCGGATGTTTGTTCCAAACTACCCGGGTTTGAGAGAGCAAGTTCTCAAGGAGGCGCATGATTTGGTTCTTTCTATCCACCCTGGCAGCACAAAGATGTACATGGACTTGAAAACACAGTATTGGTGGCCTGGTTTGAAACGATATTGTGCCAAGTATGTCTCGGAGTGTGATGTCTGCCGCAGAGTGAAAGCTGTCCATCAGAAACCTTTTGGTCTTCTACAGCCATTGAAACCTCCGGAATGGAAATGGGAGAAAGTAGAGATGGACTTCATCACTGGTTTTCCAAGGTCGCAGAAGGGCAACAATGCAATCTTTGTTGTCATCGACAGGCTTTCTAAAGTGGCCCATTTCTTCCCCGTCAAGGAAACAATTTCTGGAATTCAGTTGGCTGAGCTCTATATCAACAGAATTGTCTCTCTGTATGGGGTTCCGCTTGAGATCAGTTCAGACCGTGGGAGCATCTTCACTTCCAAGTTCTGGGAAAGCTTTCAAAATGCTCTGGGAACAAAGTTGAACTTTAGCACTGCTTACCACCCTCAGTCGCAAGGACAAGTGGAAAGGATCAATCAGATTCTGGAGGATATGCTTCGTGCTTGCGTCATCTCTTTTGGCATGAAGTGGGAGGAATGTCTTCCTTATGCTGAATTCTCCTACAACAACAGCTTCCAGAAGAGTCTGAAGATGGCACCATTTGAGGCTCTCTATGGTCGCAAGTGCAGAACTCCGATTGGTTGGTCAGGTGCAGGAGAAAGAATCTGGTTTGGCCCTGACATTGTAACCCAAGCAGAGGAGAAGGTGCATATCATTCTTGAGAACCTGAAGATTGCTCAAAGTCGTCAGAAGAGCAACTATGACAGGAAACACACGGACATGGTGTATGCCCCTGGTGATCTCGTGTACCTTCGTGTCACTCCCATGAAAGGCACACACCGCTTCGGTATCAAAGGAAAGTTGGCTCCTAGATACATCGGTCCTTTCAAGATTCGTGGTAGAAGAGGAGAAGTTGCCTATGCCCTGGAGCTCCCGGAAAAACTCAAAGTCCATGATGTTTTCCACATCTCTCAGCTCAAGAAGTGCTTCAAAGATCCCGGCAGGACCGTGGATCATGAGCTAATCGATCTCCAAGAAGACATGTCTTATCAAGAACACCCCACCAAAATCCTTGAGACCGCAGAAAGAAGGACTCGCAACAAGTCCATCAAGTTCTGCAAGGTGCAGTGGTCACACCATTCTGTTGATGAAGCCACTTGGGAGCGTGAAGATGAACTCCGTGCCAACTATCCTACCCTCTTTGTGTCTTCTTCTTCTTCCTAGAATCTCGGGGCGAGATTCCTGTTTAGTGGGGGAGAGTTGTAGCATCCCAGTTGTCTAACACCTGTAATGCTACTTGATCCAGTAATAAAAGGGCCACTTCCTACATATAATTGTTGCATCATCATCATGTCATGCTCATGTCATCATGCCACCTTGCATTTGAGCATCATATAAAACCCCTTCTTGTTTGGTTCTTATCTCATGTGCATTATTAATTGTAGTTGCCTCTTGATATTGTATTTGGTTCTTGATATATTGTTAAATGCCCAAGTTGATTTGGGGGCATATCTCTTATTAACTCCACCACCTTATAATTCCACCATCCAACTAAATATGAGCTTGGCATTTATGGGATTTACTTCTAGCTCATGTGGGTTGGGATGGATCCAATTCTTTTCCACATGTTCTCATCTTGGCATCATTTTGTTTTCACATTATTGATACATGAGAGCCACATGGCCACCTTTGCATGCCTTGTGAGTGGGACCCCTTTTTCCTAGCTTCCATATGTGTTGTTTTGGGGTTATCATCATGTTGGGATATTTTGTGGGCTTAATAAATATCTAGTGGCATATGCACACTAGCAAGTCCCAAATATAACCCAATGTGATCATATCCTCATACTCCACTTGGAATTCTTTCTAAATTCTTTTGGCTTGGGCCTCATTCCACACTTTGGAATGCATAAGAAAATGCCATGTAAATAATCTTGTTTTCACAAAGATATATATGGTAGCAATTAACTATGCATGGCCCATGCAAGTATCCCTTAGCTTGACATTTGTTTTTATTTGGATTTTACATGGAACATCTCTCTACCCCTTGGGTTTGGTCTTGTTTGAACATGCCTAAACCCCATCACCCTAGCCATCCTTGCCATCATCACCTCTTCCCTCTTTTTCTAGACTTGGTCTTGTTGGGGTTGGATTGGTGCATGGTTTGATCTTGCCAAAAGGACCCCTAGCATCTATCCTTCCCCCTCTCAACAACCTAAAACCCTAAGCCACCCCCATACCCCATCCTAGCTAAACTAAACCACACCTATTCTAATCAAAACCCAAAGTACCCCCTCCTTCTCTCCTCCCTAGCCCGAGCCGGCCCCTCTCCCTCTCTTTTTCTCGCTACCCAAGGGACCCCTCCAGACATACCTGCCCCGAGCCCCCTCTCCAACCTCGCCCTGGCCCAGCTCACCCCACCCAGCTGCCCCTGTCCTGGCTCACGTGAGGGAGGAAAAGGTGACACCGACGCCACCCTGGCCATCTTCCCCTCCCCCACGCAACCCCCTCCCTGCCTCTCGATCTTATCTTTCCCCTTCGCCTCTAGCCTCCCTCAGATCCCCTAGGAAACCCCAGGCCTCCCCATCCTCCTGCCTCTCCACCATGAACGTCCCTCGCCCATCTAAACCCTAACGGCGGCCGCCTCTGCTCTTCTTCGTTCCCGAGCGCGCCCAGGGAAAGCCAAGCACCAGGGTCCCCCGTTGGCTTCTTCTACATCGCCCAGGACGCGAGGAACACGCCGAGCCCCGCCGGAGCAGCCCCGCCGCCGCCGCGCCCGCGAGAACCAGACGCTCCAGGGATCCAGCCCCGTCGCCGATCCGCAGCATCTCCGGCCAAGCCCTCACCGCCGTCGAGTCGCTGGTGAGCCCTCCAACCCCTGGACCTGCTCCCTTGCCCTCCCCTTCACCGTAGTGCCGCCGCCGTCTGCCGAACGCCCTGCGCGCGCGCCGCGCGTCGCGCCTGGCCGGCAGCAGCTTCCGCAGCAGCTAGCTCCGCCGCTGTTCGACGCCCTGCCCCGCGCGCTGTGGTCCTCCTCCGTGCTAGCATCCCGAACCAATGTTGTAGGCCGAGGCTCCCTCTTCGCTTTTTGTTTTGGGGTCATGCTGTTTAGATCAGCGACGGCGTCGCCATCGTCGCCTGAACGCCGGCAGATCGCAGCTACCTGCAGGGCGGCGCGCCGCTGCCGTTCCGACAGGTTTTCCCGTTTTGCGCTTTAGTCCTCGCAGTTTCTCCCGCCTAAACCCGCCGTCCCTCGGATCCCCACCTGTCAGCGTCGGTGGATGTTTTCTAAAAAGTCTCCCAGCTTTTCTGTGTATCAACCCGCAGTCCCCCTCGCTGCCAGCCACTGGCGTGTGGGGCCGCGAGTTCCTGGCCCACCTGTAAGCGTCTGGGGTTAAATAAGGCTGAGTATAAAAAGTTTTCCTGAGTCTGTTTAAATTCAAATCTTTTCCTAATTATTTCAAATTCAAATATAACTCTGATTTTAAATAACTTTTCAATTATAAATCCAAATAATGCAAATGATATATGTTTTTTGAATCAGAAAAATGTGAGGATTTCAAATATGCCATTCAAATTGCCTTTTGCACATTTTAAATTCCAAGATGAATCAAATTACAACAAATGCCACTAGAACTTAAATAATTAATAACTTTTGATTCATAATTCCAAATTTAACAAATGATATGTCTAAAATGATCAGCTCGACGAGACCTTTCTGTTTATGCTATCCATGACTTCAATTGCAGCATGCATCATATAAAAACATAGTGTACAGCAACTATTATGACAACAAATGTGATCCAAAACCCCACTAAAATGATATTCTTGTCTTCCACACCTCACCTATGCCATGCTACTTTATTGCCATGCAACTTGTGCATCATTCATCATGGCATGATTGTTTGCTTGTCGCATTTTATTCCTATGCTTGTGCACTCTATTTATGTTGGCCCTTGCTTGTTTGGTTCTTCTTTCGAATAGACGCTGAGCAGGGGATATATCAAGAGAACCAGGAGCACTACCCAGATCCGTCTCTCGCTTCAACTGAGTTGCCAGGCAAGCACTTCCACATGCTTGCATACATACAGTACCTATTGCCTCTATCTTATTCTTGCATCATCGAGTCGCGATTGCATTAAATTGAATCCCAAGTATGGCATAGCCTTTACTTTTAAACCCCACCAAGCTTGTTCCTCCATCCCATGAGCCTTTACTACAGGAGTTGTTTGAGCCATGCGAGTCGTAGAACAGCATGTGTAGGGTTTGTGAGAGTCTGATGGATAACGAGGTACCTAAACAACTTAACCTGAGTAGTAATGGGATAACTAATGATAGTGGCACCAGTGAGCAATATCTGCTATTTGGTTCTTCCTGCTCACTTGTGTCCCGTAAGACCCCGAGTACTTGATTCCTGTTCCAAGATTTATCGCGCTATCCACATCCGGGAGGTATATGGGACCCCCCCTGAGCCAGAGCTTGATTCATTCTTATTTCTTGGGGCCACAAACTAGTTTGAGGTTTTATTTACTATCCTGTACTTATGCCATGCTACTACTGTATTTACAATTGTGCGACAGATAGCACCTATACTGTTTAGGATCGGGACACGATTCCGCGGTGTCGACAAGCCCAGTTTTGGGTTCCTAGTCGTTCACAGCCGTCTACCCAAACCTTGAGTCCGTCTCGGAGCTTGCTTACTTCGTTCCGGGTCTACTCAATGGGGTGGCCCCCTGAAATATTTCTGAATCCTGTGATTGCTTTGTCGTGAAGGCCTCGTTGGGTTTTGATTTGGTTTTTCCGAGGTTGATCGAGTGTGTGTTGCTATTGGTGCACCCCGGCCGGGTAAAACTTTCTGAAAGCCGTGTCCGCGGTTATGGACGACTTGGAGCACAGTTTCTCGACCATAGACAAGCATAACTAAAGTACCGCTTTAATCTGACGAAGTAAATGACTAGTAAATAGTGCAATACTCATGGAATGGTTAATAAAATTGCCAACGGATGGGGGGTTGTTCGTCCGCTTCCTCGTTGGTAAGCGAGGAGGAGGATGGATCTGATGATATTACTGTTATAACTGTTGTCCTTAATTCACGGACATCCGTCTATCATTGGTTAGGCGGATGGTTAGCGTTTATCTGTAGAACTGTTAGGGTTTATTTTTTTTGCTGCAATTGCGTCACCCCAGGTTGTGTCCCCTTTAGAGGCATTAAGACTTGCTGAGTACCCTTAGGGTCTCACACGATAAATTATTGGTTCAGATGAACAGGTACCCTCGCAGGACGGATACTGGGTGGAAGAGGCTGATGATGTGGGCAACGATCGTTCGGTGTAGAGATTCCGAAAACGGGGATCCGTGAGATATGTGGTTGGGATGTGCTTATTTCTATGGCATCTTATGCCGATTTGCTTCTTATCCGTACTCGGACTTTGTTTGCCGCTTCCGCATGATACTCTGATGTGTGCTGTATGAGAAAGTATCCTAAAATATTAGATCTATCTAGGTCATTTGAATCTTGCCGTATGGCGTTGCTATATTTCCTTTCTTTCTAGATGGTATGGCTCTGATGTACTTTGTATGGTGGCTTGCATACATACCCACTTGTGTATGTAGTTGATCCCTTCGCCTGCCGATTACGCCGCCCGTACAGGTCCCGATGAGATGGAAGTGGTTGGGACGGCCGAAAGGTCTACCCGTGAGTGGCTTTTAGGGCCCCACCGTACTATTTCAACCACTACCGCTCATCCAGGCTTGTAACTAGGAGCGTAATTCACCGAGGTAGTTACAGGTGGCCGAGTCCCCGAGCGTGGTACTTGGTGGTTCTAGTCGCAGCTCCGCGGTAGGTGAGGACTAAGCGCGTTAGAGTTAGCGCGTCACTCCTGCCTGACCCGAAGGATCAGTCGCACGGCGAGTCCTGGGCACGCTCTCATACTTGGCGTTTTTCCCTAGTCGCTCGTGCTTGACTGGTCGTCAGTCCCCGAGCGTGGTACTTGCCCATTCGAGTCGCAGTGCCAAGGATGCGGAGGACCTTGGTCGCTGTGAGGAGCGAGGGCAGTTGTCTTGGCTCGTTAAGCCAGTCGAGCTAGGCGACTCCAATGGGGCTCCGGGTTGGCGTTTTTCGTGGACGTTACAAGTCCTGGGGTAACCCAGTGCCCTCGGAACACACTACTTGGCCGTGTCGGTCGCTGTACCAGAGGTTGACTTCTGCGGTTAACTTGACGCTGTTATTACGAGTGCGAGTGGCACAAGACACAGAGAGTAGACGCAATTTGCGGTAACCAATCTGTTTTATTTCATAGCATGTGGAGAGTACATGTATGGGTTCTAGGAGAACTTCCGTAGGAGGTTTACATTCCACGGTCGCTTGACGTCGAGTTTCCCGTCTCCGCGGACGTCGGTGAGGTAGTAGGCGTCGTTGCCGAGGACTCGCCCGATGGCGAATGGTCCCTCCCAATGGGGGGAGATCTTGTGCATGCCCTCCTTGTCCTGGATGAGGCGTAGCACCAGGTCGCCTTCCTGGAAGGTGCGAGTCCTTACTCGCCGGCTATGGTAGCGGCGGAGCCCTTGCTAGTAGATGGCGGTGCGGGAGCGAGCTAGGTCGCATTCCTCGTCGAGTTGATCGACTCCATCCTGGCATGCGAGTTCGTTTGCGACCTCCGTGTAGTTGACCACCCTGGGCGAGTCATGCTCTAGGTCGGTGGGCATGACTGCCTCGGCGCCGTACACCATGAAGAAGGGGGTGAACCCTGGCGACCTGTTGACGGAGGTGCGGATGCCCTAGATGACGGAGGGTAGCTCCTCGACCCAGCACCCGGCGGTGCGCTCGAGCAGTACTTGGAGCCGTGGCTTCAGGCCATGGAGGATGCTCTGGTTGGCTCGTTCCGCCTGGCCGTTGGACTCCAGGTGGGCGACTGAGGCGAGGTCGAGTCGGATGTGATGTTCCTCACAGAATTCGGCCATGGCTCCTTTGGCGAAGTTGGTGCCATTGTCCGTGATGATGCTGTTTGGGAACCCGTAGCGATAGATGAGCTCGCGTAGGAACTTGGTGGCGGTCTTCCCGTCGCATTTCCGGACTGGCTTGGCCTCTACCCATTTTGTGAATTTGTCGACCGCGACCAGGAGGTGGGTGAAGCCGGAAGGGGCCTTCTTGAAAGGGCCTACCATGTCCATACCCCACACGGCGAACGGCCAGGTGATGGGGATTGTCTTGAGCGCCGAGCTCGGCACGCGGGTCTGGTTGGCGTACTTCTGGCACCCGACGCACCGTTGGACAATGTCGACGGCGTCTGCGTGTGTAGTGGGCCAGTAGAAACCGTGTTGCATAGCCTTTGCGACCGGAGAGCGGGCGCCGGCGTGGTGGCCGAAGTCGCCGGAGTGTATGTCTTGGAGGATTTTGCGTCCTTCAGCGGGTTGAACGCAGCATTGGAACACGCCGGTCACGTTGCGCTTGTGGATCTCGCCATTGATGATGACGAAGAATTTGCAGCGGCGTGCTATCATCCGGGCGTTCGTTTCGTCTGCTGGCAAGGTGTCGGCCTCCAGGTAGGCAATGTACGGCGTGGTCCAGTCGGCTGGCTCGACGATGAGTGCGACCAGGCCTGCCTCTGGTTGCAGCGGGATTCCGATGTCGATCTCCCTTGGGGGGAGACGGAAGCCTTGGTGATGGTGTCGAGGAAGACGCCAGCAGGTGGTGCAAGTCGAGCCGAGCCGATGCGAGAGAGTGCGTCGGCCTCCTCGTTCTTCCGCCTGTCAATCCACTCGACAGAGTAGCATGTGAAGTGTACGCCCAGCTTGTCCACTGCTTAGCGGTATGCCGCCATGGTGGGGGAGACGGTGTCGCAGGTGCCAGCGACTTGCCCAGCGACAAGGTCGGAGTCTCTGTAGCAGCGTAGGCGGTTGACGTTCATCTCCTTGGCAGCTCGCATGTCGTGGAGTAGTGCCTCGTATTCGGCCATGTTGTTGGTGCAGGGGGTGAAGTCGAGGCAAAGGACATAGCGGAGCTTGTCGCCCTTCGGAGAGATCAGCGCGATCCCTGCACCTGCACCGTTCGCATTTTTGGAGTCGTCGAAGTGTAGACTCCAGTAATGGAGGTATGGCAGTTTTTCTGGCTGCTGGGCCTCCTCCCAGTCGGCGATGAAGTCTGCGAGAGCTTGCGACTTGATCGCTTTGCGCGTCTCGTACTTGATGTTGTGGACACCGATCTCGACGGCCCACTTGGCGACTCGTCCGGGCACCTCGCGGTTGCGGATGATGTCCTGCAATGGTGCTGAGGAGATGACCGTTATCGGGTGCTCCTGGAAATAGTGTGGCAGTCGCCGCTGTGCTCTGAAGACCGCGTATACCAGTTTCTGGTATTGCGGGTAGCGCTGGCGCGACTCTGTGAGGACTTCGCTGATGTAGTACACTGGGCGATGCACTGGGCGCTACTTTCCTTCCTCTGGTCGCTCGACGACCATGACGGCGCTGACGACGCGCTCGGAAGCCGCGACGTAGACCAACATGGGTTCCTTGTCGACGGGGGCGGCGAGTAGCGGTGCTGCGAGTAGCACATTCTTGAGGTCGCGGAGTGCATCATCCGCCTCCTTGTCCCACTGGAAGGGGGTTCTTGCGCATCAGGCGGTAGAGGGGCATCGCCTTTTCGCCCAATCGGGGGATGAAGCGACTGAGAGCCGCGACTCGCCCGGCCAGCTTCTGGACGTCGCGCATGCACTCGGGTTTGCCGAGTCGAGCAATCGTGTCGATCTTGGTAGGGTTCGCCTCGATGACGCGCTTGGAGACGACGTATCCTAGTAGCTGCCCTGCCGGTACACTAAAGGTGCATTTGCCTGGGTTTAGTTTTATCTTGTATTTCCGCAGGTTGGCGAATGTTTTCGCCAGGTCGTCGAGTAGGTCGCTCTGGCGAGCGGACTTTACCACCACGTCGTCGATGTAGACGTGGATATTGCGGCCAATTTGGCTCGCAAGGCACTCCTGCATGCACCGCTGGTAGGTTGCCCCGGTGTTCTTGAGGCCGAAGGTCATGTCAGTGTAGCAGAAGGCTCCGAATGGCGTGATGAACGCAGTCTTTTCTTCGTCCTCAACGGACATTTTGATCTGGTTGTACACAGAGTAGGCGTCGAGGAAACATAGCGAGTCCGAGCCCGCGGTGGAATCGATTATTTGGTCGATCCGCGGGAGGACGAATTGCTCCTTTGGGCAGGTGCTGTTTAAGTTTGTGTAATCGATACACATCCTCCAGGTCCCATTTTTCTTATCGACCAGGACTGGGTTTGCCAGCCACTTGGAGTACTTGATTTGCCGGATGAAGCCTGCAGTGAGTAGACGTTGCACCTCCTCGACGATGGCTCGGCGGCGCTCTTCATTGAAGGGCCGCAGCGATTGCTTGACAGGTCACACTTTGGGGTCGGCGTTGAGTTTGTGCTCAGCGAGTTCCCTAGGGACACCAGGCATGTCAGAGGGCTTCCATGCGAAGATGTCCCTGTTCTCATGGAGGAACTCGATGAGCGCGCCTTCCTATGCTGGGCTCATGCCCGTCCCGATCGTCACCATCTGGCTGGAGTCGCCTGGGACCAGCTCGACGGTGCGGGTATGCGTCATTGCCTCAAAGGCTGAGGTGTTGCCGCCCTCCGAGTTGGGCTTCTTGAGTATGGTGGGGTCGTCGTTGTTGACCCCGCTCGCGTACTTGGCGAGCTCGTCGGCGTGGTTGGCCTCTGCCGCGATGACGGCGTCGGCGAGTTCGGCTCCTTTGGCTTCGCACTCGGCGGCCATGTCGGGGTCGCCGTGGATGGTGATGACGCCGCGTGGTCCAGGGAGCTTCATCGCGTTGTATGCGTAGTGGGGCGCCGCCATGAACTTAGCAAACGCCTGGCGCCCCAGGACGCAGTGGTAGGGGCTGTCGAAGGGCACCAGCTCGAAGACGATCCGTTCGGTGCGGAAGTTTGCCGGTGTGCCGAAGGTGACTGGCAGCATGACCTTGCCGATCGGATACGCCTTCCGACCGGGGACGATGTCGTGGAACGTGGTGTAGGTCGTCTCAACCATCGAATGCGGGAGCCGGAGCCGCCTGAAGGTGTCCAGGCACAGGATGTTGATGGAGCTGCCGTCGTCCATCAATGTCTTGGGGAGCCAGTAGTCTCCCACCTTGGGCTTGACCACCAGGGCGAATCAGCCTGGGTACTCGATTCGTGGCGAGTGGTCCTGGCGGCTCAAAGTGATTGGCTGCTCAGACCAGTTGAGGAACTGAGGGACGTCCACCTGGGCCACCGCGTTGACGGCGATGGCGCGGGCGATGACCTTCTTCTCGCGCTTCGTGTTGAAGCCTGTGAAGGTGTGGAGCAAGCCGGCCACGCTGCCGAATTTTCCGCCGTTTGGCGGATTGTTGTCGGGGTCTTCCTGCGCTCGCCGTGCCTTCTCGATCTCCTTGAGGGAGTGGCAGTCGGCGGTCGTGTGCGTAGCGGGTTTTCCTTCCCTGCTGTGAAATACACAAGGTTGGTTAAGAAGGGCCGCGGGGTCGAACCTTGGCTTCGCCTTGTAGTTGCCGCCATCGCGGCGGTAGCTCTTGGGCTCGCGCTGCGCGTATCCAGCGTTGGCGACGAAGTCGACTCGCCCGTCACTGCGGCGCTTGCCGGTGAGGCAAGTGTTGCTGTAGCGTAGATCGGATCGTCGTCCGTTGTCACTACCTCTCGTGCGGTGTTGTCCTCCCGACTCGTCGTCGGTTTCTTGGTTTGGGTCTTCCTCCGCGTACCTTTTGGCGATCTCCAGGAGGTCTGGTATGTTGTCGAGTGTGCGGTACGCTCGCTTGAGCTTGGTGACCAGGGGCTCGTAGCGGCACGAGGTCTTGAAGCAGTGGATCGCGGTGTCTGGGTGGATGCCGACCGCGTTGTACCATAGTTCTTGCCATCGTTGGACCCAGCTGCGGGTCGACTCGCGAGGTCCCTGGACGCTTTGCTCCAGGTCCTCGATGGTGGTGGCGCGGGTGTATGAGCCCTCGAAGTGCCTGACGAAGGCATCCCGCATCTCTTCCCAGGAGTCGATGCTATCCGCGGGGAGAGTGTTAATCCACTGCCTGCACGCTCCTTCTATCATTAGGGGAAGGTAGCGGGCGGCTAGTAGATCGGTGTGGCCGGCGATCCCCATCCACATGAGGTAGGTATCCAGCCACACGGAGGGGTCGTACGAGGGGTCGTACTTGTCTATTTCCTTCGGCGCTTTGAAGTTCGCCGGTTATCTTTCGCCTCGGATCATCGGTCCGAAGCACCGGGGCCCGAGTCGGCTTAGCGACCCCCTCGGCTCGCCGTCGCGGCGGTTGGTTAGGGTATGCCGCAGATCGTCGGGTTGGCGTGCGCGCCAGCTCTGGTTGTTGATGATGTGGGTGCAGGCGTCGACGGGCTGACCGTTGGCGGCGACGAAGTTGGTCGTCGGCCGGGGGTCGTTGGTGGAGAGTACCGTGTTCGCGGGTCGGTGTTGGAGCTGCAGTGGTTCGGGTGGCGGGCAGTTGAGGGTGTTTACCGCCATGGGGCGGCCGCTCGAGGCCGCTCTGCTTCCCGATGAACGCGAGTACATCCGACCCTGTGAGTCGACGCCTGCGTTTTGTTGCTCTACCGCTTTTGCGAGCAGGGACCTGGCGTACTGGATCTGCAAGGTGCCTTCACCAGTGGTTGCGATGTTGTCGACTGCCGCGCGACCCGCGACGAGGTTGTCCATTGGGGTGGAGAACAGCGGTAGGTCGTTCGCGTCTGGCTCCCGTGAGGAGACCACGATCCGTGGCTGGTCCCTGGGGGGTGCGCGGTTGGGTGGTGGCAGGGCGCCATTGGCCGTTGACCCTAGTGGGGCCGAGTGCTTCCTCCTGGTGGCGTGTTCTCGCAGATCGCACGCTCGGCCGCGTGGGCCAGGTCGCTCTCGTCGTTGAAATTTAGGGCGCGCCCCTGGACGATGGGGTTCAGGCGCGACCTGATTCAGAGCTGGTGGTAGTGCGACATCTCCTGCGCCGTCACCTGCTCGAGGCGAAATTTTTCGCGCTCGGCTTGTTCCTTGCGGACTGCTTCCGCCAACTTCAGGCGGAGTTCCTCAACCTCTGTTGTCGTCGCGTTGGGAGGGATCGGAGTGGAGAATGGATCCTCCGGTGGGTCGGTGCCAGTCTCCATGTAGGTTGCGGCGTGGCGGCCGGTTCCGTCGCGGAGGTCGGCGGAATTCTCCAACCCGGAGTCGAAGTTGAAGATCCCAAGGATGGAGGGATCCTCGAAGTCTCCGACGTTGGAGACCTGGGTGATGGAGCCCGCGGGCGACGCTGCGACAATGGATCCGGCGAGTGACGCCGGGGTCGCCGAGTCGGCATCGTCGTTGAGGGCCACGTCTTCCGCGGCTGCAGTGGTTTCGGCCACATCGCTGTGGGCCGAGTTGTACTCGGAGGCGAGGCGGTGGATCATGCGGACCTGACTCTCAGAGAGTCGATCGCGTGTCGGCGACTCGCGGATGCGAGCCGAGTCCTCCGAGACGATGATGTCGGTGAGGCCGACGAAGAGGCTGATCGTGCCGACCGGCAGGATCATGCTATGCGTGACGGGTCGCGCCGCCGGGACGTAGCTGCTCGGCAAGATCTGGAGCATCTCGCCAATCGCTATCATGCGGCCGGTGGCGATCGACTCATTGATGGGTAGATTGGATCTCGCCGCAGAACACCGGCCAGGCCCCACGGTGGGCGCCATTGTCGTGGGAATGACCACGGTAGATGCTGCAATCGGCAGCGAGTAGTAGAACATGGGGCAAGGGCGGCCAGCCATCTGCGGTGCGAGATGAGGGCGGAGACACAAGGATTTACCCAGGTTCGGCCCCCCGGAGGGTAAAGACCTACTCCTGCTAGATTGTATTGAGGTGAGAGTATAATGGGGCGAGCTCGGCGGCTAGGCAGCGAGTCGCTTGGGTGTATGATGGAACGTATCCTCTATGCGTCCTCTAGGGAGGTTTATATAGACTCACCTCCATAGGGTTTACAAATCTCAACCGAATCAGTTATCGACTCGGCGATCCTATGACCTAATCCGACTGGGTATGTCTACGCTTCTGGGCCTTCAGCTTCCAGTCGCTTGAGTACATGCCAGATCTTGATCCAGTCGCCGTCCTGCAGGCCCACTCGCTGGTACTTGGGCTAGTCGGAAACGTCCTGCTGGGTATAACCCGGTAGGCATATCCCCATCACGGATACTCTAGTTTTTCCCAAATAGCTGTTCATCCTGATGACCAACTTAAAACAACTTTTATTAGTCATTATGGTTTACATGCTTACCGACGCATGCCTTTTGGTTTATGTAATGCTCCAGCTACTTTTCAAAGATGCATGACTGCTATTTTCGCAGATTTTATAGAACTGATAATGGAAGTATTTATGGATGATTTTTCGGTCTATGGAACTTCGTTTACTAGTTACTTGGATAATCTCAATAGAATTTTGTAGCGCTGCAAAGAAACCAATCTTGTTCTAAACTAGGAGAAGTGCCATTTTATGGTCAAAGAAGGCATAGTCCTTGGACATAAGGTATCAGGTAAGGGTATTGAAGTAGATGGGGCTAAAGTTGAAGCAATAGAGAGAATGCCACAACCAAGGCTTATAAAAGGTATAAGAAGTTTTCTTGTTCATGTAGTATTTTATAGAAGGTTTATACCGAATTTTTCTGGAATTTCTAAACCTTTAACTAATCTGTTGCAAAAGGGAGTAAGATTTAACTTTGATGATAAATGCCTTATTGCCTTTGATAAACTTAAATATGCTTTATCTCGTGCTCCTATCATTAAACCACCTATATGGGATATGACTTTTGATTTAATATGTGAAGCTAGTGATGATGTTGTGGGAAACTTAAAGCCACCAGTATATGAAGACAAAACAAATGCAACTTCAAAGCTTTCAACATAAAACGGGGAAACTTAACATTATTGAGATGAATAAAACCATGTTTCCTTCTCTCAAAATAACTTTTAGTATCACCTTGAATGAAGTTGACAATATAAACATCAAAGGAAACAACTCTATCACAAGAATGAGCATACTTACAGTCATCAAAAAGAGGCCCAAGGTCATAAACTATGTCAATAGAAGCAAGTTTTTCCATCCTGAAATCTTTATTAGGAAAGATGTTTTCACAAGGAGCTTTAGCAAATTTGGAAAATTTAAACTCATAAGAATCTCCATGAAACTTAGTAAAAACTTTCTCCTTCTTACAATCTATAATAGCCCCACAAGTATTCAAGAAAGGTCTACCAAAGATAATAGGATAGGTTTTACTAGCTTCAGAACCAAATACTAGAAAATCAGCAGGATATTTAATCTTACCACAAAGAACCTCCACATATCTTACAATGCCAATGGGACAAACTATCTCTCTATTAGCAAGGTGAATAACCACATCAATGTCCTCAAGCTCACACGGACCAATCTCATGCATAATTTCCCTGTAAAGCTCATAAGGAATAACACTAGAACTAGCACCAATATCACATAAGCCATAATAGCAATGATCACCAATTTTAACAGAAATCACATGAACACTAGCTTTTCTAAGTTTTCTAGGATGAGAGACAATATTATAAGCATCTTCACAGAAGACAATTTTCTCATCCCCTATATTTCTAGCGTCAAGGTCTTTAACAATAGCTACCACTGGTCCAATATTCAGTTGCTCATCAGGCTCCATAGTTTTATTAGTACCTTTATTTTCTGCACTAATCATCATAGAATACTCCTTTACCTTAGCTGGGGAAGGTATTTTCTCAACATAAGGTCCAGGCACAATATGGTTAGTAGTACAAACTTCAGTGCTTCTAATAGGAGCATGACTAACAACATCTTTATAAGGTGCATGGTACTTATTCCACTTCTTTTTGGGAATTTCTATGTAAGAGGCAAAGGCTTTAAAACAATTGGCAATACTTTGGGAATCAAGACCAAACTCATTGCTAATATCACGGAAATCATCAGTCCCCATAAAATATTTTATGCATTCATAATCATAATTTATACCTGACTTTCTTCCTTTGTCATTCTCCCAAGTTCAGTGTTCTCTTGAATACGGTCTAGGAGATCTCATTTAGCTTCTTCCTTCATTCGTGTGAATGATCTAGCACAAGAAGCATCTAGTAAATCTTTATCATGAAGAAAAATCCTAGCATAAAATTTATTGATAATGATATTGTTAGGGCGTTCATGAATAGGACATTTAAGCATTAGTAACTTCGATCTCCCCCAAGCTTGAGATATACTCTCTCCATCACGAGGCCAAAAGTTATATATTAGATTTCTATCCTTATGAATCTCACTGGGAGGATAGAATTTAGAATAAAAGAGAGAAGCCATTTCCTCCCATTCCATGGATTGCCCATTCTTCAACAGCTTATACCATTCTTCAGCTCTCCCTTTCAAGGATATAAAGAGTAACTTCTTCTTCATCTGTTCAGTTGTGATACCTGCATACTTAAACAACCCGCATAATTCATGGATAAAAAGCAAGTGATCACCAGGATGGACAGTTCCATCCCCAAAATAATAATTATCCATAACACGATCAATAATGCGTGTATGTATCTTAAAAGGATCTATCTCAACAGGTGGTGGTAGTTCTCCCAAACAGAAAAACAAGTGGGTTATCCATATTGGAAACAAAGTAACAAAGAGAAACAAAAAGAAATACTCACAGTAGAAGTTTCCTTTACCAGCTCCACTCTTCAATAGCGCTTCACTCCCCGGCAACGGCGCCAGAAAATAGTCTTGATTACCCACAAGTATAGGGGGTGTATCGTAGTACTTTCGATAAATAGGAGTGTCGATCCCAACGAGGAGCAGAAGGTGTTGACTAGTGGTATGGAGCAGGAAATCTCTATAAATACTTAGAAAACGGATTTTTAGGGGTTTTCTAATAAAGCAACAAAACAAAGTGCAAGTAATAAAGACAATGAACAACTGCAGCAAGTGGCCCAATCCTTTCTTAGCAAAGGACAAGCCGGTGGAAATACTTATAAGGACCAAACGTTCTCGAGGACACATGGGAATTCTGTCAAGTGCTTTCACTTCAAATAGCTGAGTACCCTTCTTTGGTGTTGTAAGTGTTGTGTGGGTGAACCTGCGCTAATGTATCGACCTTACTTGGAATAATACATACTTGTGATTAAACCCCCTGCAAGCATACACAACTATAGGAAAGTAATTAAGATATAAACCTAACACAATCTTAAACTCTGAGATCCTACGCTCCCTTATGCAATGGTGTCCTAACGGGGGTTCAGGTGTCTGTCACTTCGTCAACCCCGCAATTAGTAGCTAAATACACAATGCATTCCCCTAGGCCCATAAATGGTGAAGTATCATGTAGTCTACATTCACATGACACCACTAGAAGAATAGCACCACAACTTAAATACTAAACCATTGAATAATAACTCAACACAAATCCACTACTAACAACATGACTTCTCCCATGTCCTCAAGAACTAAACGAACTACTCACAAGACATCATACGGATCAAGATCAAAGATGATATGGTGATGGATAACAATCTGAACATAAACAATAATCCAATGGTTCTACTCACAAGCATCAACTACAATAGTAATTAACACCGGGAAAGTTCCCCCTAAGAACTAATGCAAGATCCAACACGATTGTTACAGCAGGACCGAGTGGTGATCATGGTGCTAGTGGAGATGATGGTGTGGATGATGATGATGATCCCGATGAAGACTATCTTGATGATGGTGTTGATGGTGACGATATACCCTCTCCTAGAAGGTATTTCCCCGAGAGAAATCTGTCTGCCAGAGATCTCTTTCTCTCTTGGTGTTTTCTGCCCCGCCGAGGCGGCGGAAATCTTTCTGTGGTTGCTCCCCTGATGTTAGGGTTCCGTGAGGAAGATATAGGCAAAAGGGCGGAGTCGGGAGCCGGCTAGTGGGCCACACCTGCCCTAGGCGCGGGGCAAGGTGGGCCCGCGCCTAGGGGGTGTGGGCCCCCTGTGGCCTGGGTACGCCTCCCCTTCTGGCTTCCTGCGTCTTCTGGGAAAATATAATTTTCCAATATTTTTCTGGTATTTTTCTGATCTTCGTGAAATTGCATCAAAACACCTATTTTTCCATCAGAGACCTGACTCCGGCAGTCCATCCTTCAAGAATCATCCAATATGCAAAAACAGAGGAAAAGACATAAGTAATACCTCATAATAACACATATATCAATGAATAGAGGCAAATTATGATATAGAATGGTGATGCAAATTGGACGTATCAAATTGTTACAGCAGAATGGAGTGGTGATGATGGTGTGGATGATGATGATCCCGATGAAGTCTATCTTGATGATGGTGTTTATGGCGACAATCTCCCTTGTTCGGGAAGGAATTTCCCCGGCAGAAATCTGTCTGCCGGAGAGAACTTTCTCTCTTGGTGTTTTCCGCCCCGTAGAGGCGGCAGAATCTTTCTGTGGTCGCTCCCCCCGACTTTAGGGTTTCGAGGAGAAGATATAGGCGAGAGGGCGAAGCCAGAGGTGGTCCAGGGTGGCCACACCCCTTGTAGGCGCGGCCCAGGGTGGCCCGCTCCTAGGGGGTGTGGGCCCCATGTGGCCCAACTCCGCCTCCCCTTCTGGCATCCTTCGTCTTCTGGGGAAATATAATTTTCTGTAGTTTTTCTGGTATTTTTCTGATCTTCGCGAAATTGCATCAAAACACCGCTTTTTCCATCAGAATCCTAACTCCGACACTTCATCCTCCAAGAATCATCCAACATGCAAAAATAGATGAAAAGACATAAGTAACACCTCTTAATACGAAATATATCAATGAATAGAGGAAAATTATGATATAGAATGGTGATGCAAAATGGATGTATCAACTCCCCCCAAGCTTAAACCTCGCTTGTCCCCAAGAGAAAACTGAGCTAAGTAAACATGTCCACATGTTTATGGAGTGAAGTGTCGATAAAAAGAATACGAACAAGAAGTATCACGCTTACCAATACACAACTCATAAAAGAAAGCAACTCACCGTTATATAACTTATCTTGTAACAAGTATGGGAGTCACAATAAGGATGCATAAAGGTAAATCATAATTGGGATTGGCAAACTTTGTTCTTGGTCAGAGAACAGTTGGCAAACAGTTTTCAAGCAAAGCTTTTGTAAAGAAGTTTATAACATGAGTACTCTTTTTGCTCAAACATAAAATGCTTTTCACAATGATGGATTTCAAAGTAATACTCACTTAGATAAGAATCTTGTGCAAACAAGGAAGATAAAGAACATGATTGAATAAATCATCATATGAATGCTTGAAACACAACAACTCAAATGCTTGCTGGAGATAGAGAGGAGTAGGTATACTGACTCAACTTAGAAGTAGAAGAAAGGCCCTTCATAGAGGGAAGCAGGGATTTCAAGTTCATAAAGAGCTTTCAAAAGATTATGGTACTTACTAGCTTTGATCTCTCATTGCCCCTATCATAAGCATCTTGAGGTGATTAAGGAAGTGAACAAAGATGGAGTATATGCTTGACAAAATATAAGTTGACAATCTCATGTCCCTTGAGTACGAGGGCCGCTCCTCATGCTACTCATCTTTAGTTACCGGTAAGTTCTTGTCATAGTAAGTACATGCATATCATAGAGAACCGCCAACGGGGTACCCCTTGCACATGATACAGGAGCTATCCCATAATCAAAATGACAAGGCAAGCAAACAATGAGAATCTCAACAATCTCTTATTTACCATGGGAAAATGGTGCTTTTTCCCTTTCCTCTTTTCAATATGTCTCTTTTTTTATATAAGAGGAAAGCTTCATAGATTGCTCATTATGGTGATGATGCAAGTTTCCACCATGATTAGGCATGGCTTAGGCTAGCGGCCCATGCGTTTATCTAACACACATACATAACTCCATGGAGTTACAAGCTCCCCTTTTATTTCACACCGACGACATCCGCAAACAAAAGAGCATGATATCAACTGTGTACAATGTACAGGTGCAATGTTGAAAGCGTTCCCCGTGACAGCACTGTTCTGTTAATTCCAACGTATAGGTGCAAGCATATACAACTTCGATGACACAATATTTCAAGTTTATTAGGGGCAAGAAAATAAGGTGTGCCATCAAGTTCATGAGAGCTTTACTAACTAGTTTTCACATAACAAAATAATTTTTAATTTGAAAGATAGATGAAACTTGAGAATTTACTTGGAATAGCAATAATGCTAATATGTAGATATGGTGGACATAAATGGCACAGGTTTGGCTTAAAGGGTTGGATGCATGAGAAGTGATCCCTCTCAGCATAGGTTTTTAGCTAGCAAGGTTGGGTAGCAAGAAAAAGAGTTGAGGGAAACAAGATAACCTACAAGTGATAAAGCCAAACATGCAATCTTCCTTGAAGACACAAAAGATATTAAATAAAGAATACTAAGCTTATGAGCCAAACAAGAAAGAAAATAGATGATATAAAATACCTGTAAGTGCTTTTCTCTTTTCTATTCAAATCTCAAAAAGTGTTGCTACTGACCAGAGCTCGGTTTGACAAAACCAATTTAGATCTACTTGATGCTCCCAAAGTGATACCAATATTGATCAACAAGATCAATCATATAATCGAGATTGCAAACTAAAATAAGAAGTGCAAAAAGTAAAAGATGAAACTTCTCATTAATATTCCATAAAGTCACTCACACCAAGGGATACATAGATAACCAACTAAAGGAAAGATACTTCCACAATGCAAACCAACCTATAAGATAACTTTCTACCCAAGATATAAATCTACTAAAAAGGCAAAAATATAAAGGATAATGATGTGATACCGTGACACTCCCCCAAGCTTGGAGCAAGCCAAGGGTATGCCAAACCTGATGACGAATTACTCCTTCGGTGGTGGTGGTGTTCCCTTGTGATCGTCAGACTTCCAAGGTAAAATCTCCCCATCCACAAAGGATGTCTTGGTCTCAATTGGTCTCAAATATCCTGAAACTAGCAGCAGAGCTTATGTGTTTAAACCTAGCCTCATACTCACAGTTTTGATTTTGTATGTTGTAGAGTTGTGCTTGCAATTGATTGCTGGTTTGAATGAGTGAGAGGATTTCATCTTGAAGCTCAGCAACTTCCTCCTTATGCCTAGCGATGAGTTTTGAACTCATCTTATGGATGACGTCCACTTCGCGTTCCGCCATCTTCTTGTACCTAAAAACTTCCTGCTCCAGTGCTTCCATCCTATCTTCCAGGCTGCCTTCTCCTTTAGGGCCATGTACTTATTTAATCTGTACCATCCCATCCTTGAGTAACAACTCCTTGGGGTGAACCTTCAACTCGTACATGTACAGGTTGATGACATTCGTGGAGGAATCCTCCATGGGTGATCCAGAGGAAGACATTGTGGCTCCAAAACTGAGAATCTACCTGACAGAAATAGATCAAAACAAAAACACGACGAGAACACGATATACGAACCTCGGGGGATCCAGGGGATTATATATTACGAAGTTTCACGACATAAGGAAGGTATTGTGCGAAAAAAAGGCAGAGACGGACTCCAGGGGGCTCACAACCCCTGGTGGTGCGGCTAGCTGGGGCCCGCGCCACTGGTAGGTGTGGCCCACCTGGGCTCCGTTTCCTGCTCTATTTTGTTCTGTAACCTTCGATATGTAATAAAAACATCAAAAATATAAATAAAAAGGTTTTTGCGAACCTTCTGTTTGCAGCACTTTTACCTAATCAAAGACAGGCTCTACAGATTCTGGTGTTTGGTTTCTGATAAATTCTTCTGGAGTCACCATTTTAATAATATCAATGTCTTCATTATAAGAATCTCCAGAAATATAATGTTTGAGCCTTTGACCATTCACCACCTGTGTAGTGTTGTCATTCAAATAAGATATTTTGATAGCCCCTGAATGATACACCTCCTCAATAACAAAAGGTCCTTCCCATTTTGAGAGTAGTTTCCTTGCAAACATTCTAAGACGAGACCTATGCAAAAGAACTTTCTCACCAACATGGAACTCCCTTTTGAGAATTCTCCTATCATGCCACCTTTTTACCTTTTCCTTAAAGAGTCTATCATTTTCATAAGCTTCACTTCTCCACTCATCTAAGGTACTTAAGTCAAGCAATCTTTTCTCACCAGCAAGTTTAAAATCTCTATTTAGTTCTTTCACTGCCCAATAAGCTTTGTGTTCTAACTCTAGAGGCAAGTGACAAGATTTACCATAAACCATTTTGCAAGGAGACATTCCCATAGGATTTTTATAAGCAGTTCTATAATCCCACAAAACGTCATTCAACTTTTTAGCCCAATTTTTCCTAGATCTATTAACAGTCTTTTGCAAGATAGATTTAATTTCTCTATTTGAAAGTTCTACTTGCCCACTGGTTTGGGGGTGATAGGCTGAAGCAATTCTATGGTTAGCATCATATTTAGCAAGAGTCTTCCTAAAACCACCATGAATAAAATGAGAACCTCCATCAGTCGTGAGATATCTAGGCACACTAAACCTAGGAAAAATAACATCTTTAAGCATTTTTAAAGAGGTCTTACCATCAGAACTGTATGTAGGTATGGCTTCTACCCACTTTTTAACATAATCAGCAACAACAAGAATATGAGTATACCCTTTTTAAAGAGGAAAAGGACCCATAAAGTTAAATCCCCAACAATCAAAAAGTTCAATAACAAGAGAATAATTCATATGCATTTCATTGCGTCTAGAAATGTTACCAACTCTTTGACATTCATCACATGATAAAATATACTTCCTTGCATCCTTGAAAAGAGTAGGCCAGTAAAAACCAGATTGTAAAACTTTTTGTGCAGTCCTATCCCCAGCATGATGTCCTCCATAAGCATTGCCATGACATTTTCTCAATATCTCCTGTTGTTCATATTCTGGGACACGTCTCCGCATAATACCATCTACTCCTTTTTTATATAAATGTGGGTCATCCCAAAAGTAATGCCTTAGATCATAAAAGAATTTCCTTCTTTGCTGGGCTGTAAAGGTGGGAGGCAAATACTTGGAAATAATAAAGTTAGCATAATCAGCATACCAAGGACTCTCTTGCGGGCTTACCCTTATTGCAGCCAACTGTTCATTTGGAAAACTATCATTAACAGGCATAGGGTCAAAAGAAGTGTTTTCCAAATGAGATAAATTATCAGCAACAGGATTTTCAGCATCTTTCCTGTCTACAATATGAAGATCAAACTCTTGTAAAAGCAACACCCATCTAATAAGCCTAGACTTAGCGTCTTTCTTTGTCATAAGGTACTTAATAGCAGCATGATCAGTATGAATGGTAACCTTTGAATCAACAATATAAGGTCTAAACTTATCACAAGCAAAGATTACAGCTAAGAACTCTTTTCCAGTAGTAGCATAATTATTTTGAGCAGCATCTAGAGTCTTGCTAGCATAATGAATAACATTCAACTTTTTATCTACTCTTTGCCCAAGAATAACACCCACAACAAAATCACTAGCATCACACATAATTTCAAAGGGTAAATTCCAATCAGTGGTTGAACAATAGGAGCAGTAGCCAAAGCTTTCTTCGAAGTTTCAAAAGCTTCCTTACAATCATCATAAAAAACAAAAGGTACATCCTTTTGAAGAAGATTAGTAAGGGGCTTTGAAATTTTGGAGAAATCTTTAATAAACCTCCTATAGAAACCAACATGACCAAGGATACTACGAATACCTTTTATATCCCTAGGGCAAGGCATCTTGTCAATTGCTTCAATTTTGGCCCTGTCTAATTCAATACCTCTTTCAGAAATTTTGTGTCCAAGAACAATCCCTTCATTAACCATGAAGTGGAATTTCTCCCAATTAAGAACAAGATTAGTTTCTTTGCATCTCTGCAAAACTTTATCAAGGTTGTGCAAACAATTATCAAAAGAAGTTCCATATAAGGAGAAATCGTCCATGAAAAATTCCACAATTTCTTCACAAAAACCATGAAAGATAGCATACAACACCTCTGAAAGGTAGCAGGAGCATTACATAAACCAAAAGCATACATTTATAAGCATAAGTTCCATAGGGACAAGTGAAGGTGGTTTTATCTTGGTCTTGTGCTCTCACAGAATTTGAGAGAACCTAAAATAACCATCAAGAAAACAAAAGTGAGTATTTTTAGACAATCTTTTTAGCATTTGATCAATAAAAGGCAGAGGATAATGATCTTTCTTAGTAACTTTATTAACCTTTCTAAAATCAATGCACATCCTAACCAACCACCACTCTTTGAGGTATAAGCTCATTATTTTCATTAGGCACAACAGTAATTCCCCTTTCTTTGGGACACAATGAACAGGGTTAACCCATTGACTATCAACAATAGGGTAAATAATACCAGCATCAAGGAGTTTTAATACCTCATTTCTTACCACATCCTTCATTATAGGATTTAAACGGCATTGATGTTCAACAACTGGTTTTGCATCAGGTTCTATATTAATAGCATGCTGCCATATAGTAGGAGAAATCCCTTTTAGATCATCAAGAGTATACCCCATAGCTCCTCGGTGTTTCTTCAATATTTCCAATAATCTTTCCTCTTGCTTCCCACAGTAGAAGTTTCCTTTACCAGCTCCACTCTTCAATATCGCTACTCCCCGACAACGACACTAGAAAATAGTCTTGATGACCCACAAGTATAGGGGGTGTATCGTAGTACTTTAGATAAATAGGAGTGTCGATACCAACGAGGAGCAGAAGGTGTTGACTAGTGGTATGGAGCAGGAAATCTCTGTAAATACGTAGCAAACGGATTTTTAGGGGTTTTCTAATAATTCAAGGAAATAAAGTGCAAGTAAATAAAGCCAGCAAATAATTGCAGCAAGTGGACCAATCATTTCTTAGCAAAGAAAAAGCCGGTGTGAATACTTATGAGGACCAAACGTTCTCGAGGACACATGGGAATACTATCAAGTGCTTTCGTTTCATATAGCTGATTAATCTTCTTTGGTTTTATAAGTGTTGTGTGGGTGAACCTGCGCTAATGTACCGACCTTACTTGGACTAATACATACTTGTGATTAAACCCCTTGCAAGCATCCGCAACTACAAGAAAGCAATTAAGATATAAACCTAACCACAACCTTAAACTCTGAGATCCTACACTCCCTTGTGCAATGGTTTCCTGATGGGGGTTCAGGTTTCTATCACTCCGGCAACCCCACAATTAGTAGCCAAATACACAATGCATTCCCCTAGGCCCATAAATGGTGAAGTATCATGTAGTAGACGTTCACATGACACCACTAGAAGAATAACACCACAACTTAAATAGTAAACCATTGAATAATACCTCAACACAATTCCACTACTAACAACATGACTTCTCCCATGTCCTCAAGAACTAAACGAACTACTCACGAGATATCATATGGATCAAGATCAGAGATGATATAATGATAGATAACAATCTGAACATAAACAATAATTCAATGGTTCCACTCACAAGCATCAACTACAATAGTAATCAACACCTGGAAAGTTTCCCCTAAGAACTATGCAAGATTCAACACAATTGTTACAGCGGGATGGAGTGGTGATGATGGTGCTGGTGGAGATGATGGTGTGGATGATGATGATCCCGATGAAGTCTAGATTGATGATGGTGTTGATGGCGATGATCTCCCCTCTCCGGGAAGGAATTTCCCCCGCAGAAATCTGTCTGCCGGAGAGCTCTTTCTCTCTCGGTGTTTTTCGCCCCGCAGAGGCGACGAAATCTTTCTGTGGTCGCTCCCCTCGACTTTAGAGTTTCGAGGAGAAGATATAGGCGAGAGGACGGAGCCAGAGGTGGGCCAGGGTGGCCACACCCCTGTAGGCGCGGCCCGGGGTGGCCCGTGCCTGGGGGGGTGGGCCTCCTGTGGCCCAACTCCGCCTCCCCTTTCTGGCATCCTTCGTCTTCTGGGTAAATATAATTTTTTGTAGTGTTTCTGCTGTTTTTCTGATCTTCGCGAAATTGCATCAAAACACCGTTTTTTCCATCAGAATCCTGACTCCGGCAGTTCATCCTCCAAGAATCATCCAACATGCAAAAACAGATGAAAGACATAAGTAACACCTCTTAATATGAAATATATTAATGAATAGAGGCAAATTATGATATAGAATGGTGATGCAAAATGGACGTATCATCGATCACCCATCCTCAAGTTGCTCTAGGCCAAGCACGCTTAACCTTAGAGTTCTTTTTAGATGAGCTTCCGGAAAAGAAGTTGCAACTTGTTGGTATGGGTATATCAATCCTATTAAGCCATGCGCCAGGGTCTCACATACACCCACCCTTAGAAGATCGATGCCCTCGTCGATCAACCACAAGCCAAGAACGTCCCCTCTTGGCATACGTCTATGCATCCAGTGTTGGCACATGTGCCATGCCGTATCCACTTCGGGTTACGCGCGCCATGCTCCACATATCCTCCACTGCCTTGCAGACGCCCGTGCAACTGCGAGGGTCAGTTCTCATACCACTTGTAATACCCCGGACAATCCAGACCAGTGGCTGTCACTCCTGGCAACTCAATAGGATCTCTATACTAACCCCACAGACCAACACTAGTCTTTTCGGCCACTTTTTACTCACTCGTGCGCATCCGGTACCCACTTCCCGGTTGGTCACCTATCCTCAAATTTCTCTAGGCCAAGCACGCTTAACCTCAAAGTTCTTTTGAGATGAGCTTCCGGAAAAAAGTTACAATTTGTTGGTATGGGTATACTATCAATCATATTAAACCATGCGCCAGGACCTTACATGTGACCTGCATCTGCCGAGCATGAACGGATGGCGAAGGAAGCCAATGAAGCATTGGGGACGATGGCTAGGGAGACATGTGAGGTGCTGCTAGGTGCTTCTAGTATAGTTATTAGATGTATTAATTATTTTATCTTGTAATGGAAAATGGTTACACTTTGGCCTCTGTAAGAGAAAGAGAGAACATGCCCGGATGCGCGGAGACTTGGAAGGTCCGCATCCCTACAAAGTCATCCCAAATTTGGGATGGAAATGGGGGCCGTCCAGACAGCTTCGCGGATGCGGTCTGTTTGCGGGGCGTTGTTGGGCTTTGCCCCCTGTTTGGTCAGATAGAATCGGACATCCCCGGTCCGTTTGCGGGACGGAGGCGTTGGAGTTGCCCTAAGATATAATAGGTGAGATACCAAGCGACATCATCAGTATTTAACAATTTCATGTAGAAGTTTGCACTTTATGTTGTACCACTTGAAATCATCAAAACGACATTTTTTTAACTATTTCTTATGCACGTTATTGATATGGCTATTATCCGGAGACAGATGCACCGGGTATCTTCAAATGATACGGTTCACACCATAATTAATAGGGGATATAATTTAAATACCAACTCCACCATTCCCTAAAGACTTAATTATCCTCACATTTTTTTGGAATGGTCAAAAATCAACACACGATTCTCTAAATGTTGAGAATACCGGGTCCAATATAGAGCATCACATATCCCGGTTTCTTTTCCCAATGCCGTCAGATCCGCCTCCTGAGATATTTGCCACAGTTGGATAGCCACCGGGAAGTGTGGTCAAGAAGGAAGGCGGTCTCCCATGGTGATGTATGGTGGGAGTCTGCTGGTATGCCCACGGCGGTTGGCCAGCGATGGTGGTGGATGAAAACTCTTCTAAATCATGGTCAGATTCTTGCTCAAAGAAAAATTAAAAAGCATAAGGAATTTGATAGCTAAAGTTTTGTCACTTATCCATAAATTTTCCCAAAAAATCATTTCTCCATTACGAACAACTTTTCTACAAAGTGCAATTAGAATCTGACCATTTAAAACAAAATTGGGAATAATATCTCTAACCTTTAAAACAGAAGACTAGAAATGTGAATGCTAGGGTTTGAATTTACATTGACACAAAGTGCAATTAGAAAGGTATTTTGCTCTTCATGCCATTTACCTTCTTCATTTTCTAGTTTTCATAGCCATTTACTCACCAAACAAATATTTATAACCTCTAAATCAACGACCTAACCCCTCTTGTTCTTTAGGTTGGCACACATCCTCTCAGGCTAGTCATATTGGGAGTAACTTGAGTAGTAACATAGTCCTACATGTATTGCCAACTAAGCATTTAGATGACATGGCATGCAATTAAATGATGAGAGAGGCTTGTGGTAACTAGCTATGTTACCATAACATCACACATTTCAAGACAAAATGAGCCTACATTGCAATAAATAAGCCTTTGCATGATACCATATATATGTTATTTTCCACTATGAAGATAGTAACTTAGACTAGTAACATACGCATGTTACTACTCTAAGTTACTCTCCACTATGACCAGCCTCACTTAACTAATGATACTCCTTTTTAGCATCCTCATCCTCATTCCACAAAAGATTTTTTTTTCTAACTAAACCAATTCTTCTACGGGCACTAGTAGAAAACAGGCTATCCGTTCGTGCCCCCTAACAGCATTAGTCCCGGTTACGCCAAGAACCGGGACTAATGCTGGCATGCGTCCCGGTTCGAGCTGGCACGGTGGCCGGAAGCATGCATCCCGGTTGGTAAGGGGTCATACGTCCCGGTTTGTAACACAAACCGGGACTAAAGGTTGGGTGTCAGCCACGTGGCGTGGCACACACCTTTAGTCCCGGTTTGTGTTACAAACCGGGACGTATGATCCCGCCCTCTATAAATGCGATGCCCCAGCCCTCTGCCTCCACTCTGTTTTTTCTTGGTGGAAGGTGTGAGAGGTGTGCTAGTTTTTTTCCTATGCATGCATTCAAGGTGTTTGATGAAATGTTTGAGTGAATGATCCCGTTCAATTTCTTATAGAACAAAAATATAGAAGGTGTCCAAGACGCACTTGAGCTTTCTCCTCTTTATTTCCCTCGATCGAGGTTATCAATCTTATCTTTTCTATGTCATTGATACAATGCATGTGTCGATGTGAATTGGTCATTTCACTATTTATGATGTCCTGTTTTTGATAAACTTACTTATACGATAAAGATGAACGGTCGGGAATGGATGTACGGTGACCGGCGTGTACCCGGGTACATTAAAGGCGTGGATAAATTTATCGATGTGGCTACGGCAAACAAAGTGAATGGTTTTATACGTTGTCCATGTGTTCAATGTCGGAATAACAAGGAGTACTCTTCCTCGAAAATCATTCGCAGCCACCTGATTATGAAAGGTTTCATGCCCAACTATAATTGTTGGACCAAGCACGGGGAAAGAGGGGTTATGATGGAAGACGGTGAAGAAGAAGATGATGATAACAACTATCATCATATGTTTCCTGAATACAGTGATACTGCAATGGAAGACAATGAAGAGGAAGGAGGTGAAGAACGGGCATCAGATGAGCCAGCTGATGAACTTGGTAGGGTCATTTCTGATGCAAAGCGAGACTGTGAAATAGAAAATGAGAAGTTGAAGTTAGAGGGCATGTTAGAAGATCACAAGAAATTGTTGTACCCAAATTGTGAAAATGGCAGCACAAAGCTCGATACCACACTGGAATTGCTGCGATGGAAGCCAGAGTGTGGTCTAACTGACTCCTCATTTGAAAAGATGCTGAAAATAATGAAGCCGAAGTTTCCAAAACATAACGAACTTCCCGAGAGTACCTACGAAGCAAAGAAGACTCTCTGTCCTCTAGGATTAGATGTGCAGAAGATACATGCATGCATTAATGACTGCATCCTCTACCGCAGTAAGGAGTATGAGAATTTAGATAAATGACTGGTATGCAATGCATTGCGGTATAAGATCAGACGAGATGACCCTGGTGATGTTGAGGGAGAGCCCCTCCGGAAGAGGGTTCCTGCTAAGGTTATGTGGTATGCTCCTATAATACCAAGGTTGAAACGCATGTCAGAAACAAAGAGCATGCTAGGTTGTTGCGATGGCACAAAGAAGACCGTAAGAAATACGGGAAGTTGAGACACCCTGCTGATGGGTCACAGTGGATAAAAATCAAGAGAGACTTCCCAGACTTTGCAGGTGACGCAAGGAACTTATGGTTTGGTCTAAGTACGGATGGCATGAATCGTTTTGGGGAGCAGAGCTTCAGTCACAACACCTGGCCCGTGACTCTATGTATCTACAACCTTCCTCCTTGGTTGTGCATGAAGCGTAAGTTCATTATGATGCCAGTGCTCATCCAAGTCCCGAAGCAACCGGGCAACAACATTGATGTGTATCTTAGGCCATTAGTTGAAGAACTCTTATAGCTGTGGGGCAAACCAGGTGTACATGCGTGGGATGAGAACAAACAGGAGCCATTTGATCTACGAGGGTTGCTTTTCGTAACCATCAATGATTGGCCTGCTCTTAGTAACCTTTCAGGACAGACAAACAAGGGATATAAGGCATGCACGCACTGTTTAGATAAGAATGAAGGTACATATTTGCATAAATGCAAGAAGGTTGTGTACCTGGAGAATCGATGATTTCTTCCGACCAATCATCCCATAAGAAAGAAAGGCAAGCATTTCAAAGGTGAGGCAGATCACCGGAAGAAGCCTGAACTCCCTGCTGGTGATGATGTATTTGGTATGGTCAAGGACATAGAAGTAACCTTTGGAAAGGGTCCCGGCGGTCAATCAGTTCCGAACGACGTCGCTACAGGACACGCACCCATGTGGAAGAAGAAATCTATATTTTGGGAGCTGCCATATTGGAAAGTCTACGTGTCCGCTCTTCAATCGACGTCATGCACGTGACGAAGAATCTTTGCGTGAACCTGCTAGGATTCCTAGGCGTGTATGGGAAGACAAAAGATACACCAGAAGCACGGGAGGACCAACAAATTATGAAAGACCCAAAGAACATGCATACACAGGGATAAAGAGCGTCACTTAAGTCGTGCCAGCTATGCTCTTACCAAAGCAGAGAAGGAAATATTTTTTGAAGTCATTTACAGTATCAAGGTTCCCTCTGGCTTCTCATCTAATATAAAAGGGATAATAAATATGGCAGATAAAAAGTTCCAAAACTTGAAGTCTCATGACTGTCACGTGATTATGACGCAGTTGCTTCCGATTGCATTGAAGGGGCTTCTACCGGAAAATGTTCGAGTACCCATTGTGAAGCTGTGTGCATTCCTCAATGCAATATCTCAGAAGGTAATCAATCCAGATATTCTGCCAAGGTTACAGAAGGATGTGGTACAATGTATTGTTAGTTTTGAGTTGGTGTTCCCACCATCCTTCTTCAATATTATGACACATCTCCTGGTTCACCTAGTGGAAGAGATTGCCATTCTCGGTCCTGTATTTCTGCACAATATGTTCCCCTTTGAGAGGTTCATGGGAGTCTTAAAGAAATATGTTCATAACCGTGCTAGACCAGAAGGAAGCATCTCCAAGGGATATGGAACAGAGGAGGTCATTGAGTTTTATGTTGACTTTATTCCTGACCTTAAGCCGATTGGTGTTTCTGACTCGCCGGATGAGGGAAGACTAAGTGGAAAAGGCACTACGCTGGGAAAGAAAGCAATGATATGTAGGGACGGGGATTCTTTCACTAAAGCACACTACACAGTTCTACATAATTCCACCTTGGCAGCTCCGTATATCGAGGAACACAAGAATATTGTACGCCCCCAAAACCCGGGGAAGCCTGAATCATGGATTACAGATGAACACATGAAGTCTTTCGGTGGTTGGATGCGGACACATCTCTTGAATGACACCACTGTTGGAGATCAGCTATACTTGTTGGCCGCGTCACCATCTTCTACTATATTGAATTTCCAAGGGTACGGAATAAATGGAAATACATTCTACATGATCGCCCAAGATAAAAAGAGCACCAACCAAAATAGTGGTGTCCGCTTTGATGCAATAGACGAGAATGGACAAAAGGACACATACTATGGTTACATAGAGGAGATATGGGAACTAGACTATGGACTCTCTTTTAAGGTCCCTTTGTTTCGCTGCAAATGGTTCAACCTGAATGGGGAAGGGGTAAAGCTAGACCAGTTGTACGGAATGACAATAGTGGATCTCAACAATCTTGGTTATAGAGATGAACCATTCGTCCTAGCCAATGATGTGTCTCAAGTTTTCTATGTGAAGGACATGTCCTCCAGACCGAAAAAAGAAAAAATATGCAAACGAATACATCATATGATGAGCCAAAGCGTCACATAGTTCTTTCAGGGAAAGGAAACATCGTGGGAATCAAGGAAAAGACAGACATGTCAAAAGATTATAATAAGTTTGATGAAATTCCGCCCTTCACAGTGAAAACTGACCCAAGCATTCCGTTAAGTAAAGAAGATGCTCCATGGTTACGTCTGAAGCGATCATAAGGAAGGACATATGCCAAGAAGTTCATGCTTATATTGTGTAACTCTAGTTCATGTCTGGCCGGGATATCTTATGATGTTTGCAATTTTCCAAGTTTAATAAATGTATTGAGTGTTAGTCCCAGTTTGTGGCTTGACCGGGACTATATATAGGGGGCCTTTAGTCCCGGTTTTATAGTCTCGGCTTTTAATATTAAGAAATGTCTTGACTGTTAGTCCCATTTTGTGGCTGGACCGGGACTAAAGGGGGCCTTTAGTCCCGATTCGTAGAACGACTTTCCCGAACTATGAAGAAGTTGTCCCGATTTGTACTTACCATTAAGATCTGATCTCCAAACGCGTGTGGTCACATATTAGGGAGTGCCTCTATGACCGGTTTCTTGGAGATGCCGGAGGACTGGGATCCGGCGGCATCTCCCTGAAACTGGTTGTAGTGGTGTCCCTGCTCTCGCACACCATCTTGCAGCTTGTAACTTCTCTAACTAGATCTACACCTAGGAGCTAACTAATTTCACATATTAGGGAGTGCCTCCATGACCAGTTTCTTGGAGATGCCGGAGGACTAGGATCTGGTAGCATCTCCCTGAAACTGGTCGTAGTGGTGTCCCTGCTCTCGAAAACAATATTGGAGATGCCTCAATCTGGCTGGAGGACTGGACTCACAAGGATGCCTATTTATAGTACAAGCAGCTCGGCATAGTGTCGACACTTACGACATAATATCGACACTCACCCCTATTATTATTGCTCACTCATGTTTTGTCCTGGTTGGTGTCTCCAACTGGGACTAAAGGTTTATCTTTAGTACCGGTTGGTGACACCATCCGGGACAAGGTACACGCCGCACGACATAATGTCGACACTCACCCCTATCATTAGTGCTGCCTGGCCCAGCCTGCCGAAATGCCTCCAACCGGGACTAAAGATGAACCTATCCATGTTGTTGTGCACATATTAGTGCTGTTTCAGAATTCTACCGTCCCATTTTTCTAAAATACTAGACCACCTTACATGGACTATCTCCCAACCGGGAGATCTCAAACATTTTCTTCCATCCCGGGTAAAGAGGACAAATGTCTGCCGAATCGGCAGGAAGTGTTGGAATTATGCCCTAGAGGCAATAATAAAGATGTTATTGTTATAATTCTTGTTCATGATAAAGTTTATATTCCATGCTAGAATTGTATTAAGCGGAAACTTTGATACTTGTGTCGTTTATGAACAACACCATGTCCCTAGTACGCCTCTATGGACTAGCTCATTGATTAATGATGGTTAAGGTTTCCTAACCATAGACATGAGTTGTCGATTAATAATGAGATCATGTCATTAGGAGAATGATATGATGGACATACCCAAATCAAGCAGAGCAATTAGATCGTGTCATCGTGTTCATCTTTGCGAAGCTTTTTCCTATGTCAAATATTGTATTCCTTAGACCATGAGATAATGCAACTCCCTGGTATCGGAAGAAAGCTTTGAGGTCATCAAACGTCATCCTATGAGAGGGTGATCATAAAGGTGTCTCTCAGGTGATCGAAAAGTACTTGTTGGGTTGTATGTATCGAGATGAAATTTGTCTCTCCCGAGTCGGAGAGATATACTTCGGGCCCACTCGGTAATCGATATCAACACCGCTTGCAAGCACGTGGTTAAGGAGTTAATCACAAAGTGATATCGGATTACAGAACGAGTAAAGTACTTGCCGTGAACGAGATTGAACTAGGTATGCTGATACCAACGATCGAATCTCGGGCAAGTAAAATATCGCGTGATGAAGGGAATATATATATATATATATGGGATTGATTGAATCCTGGCATCGTGGTTCATCCGATATGATCATCGATGAATATGTGGGAGTCAATATGGGTTTCCAAATCCCGCTATTGATTATTGATAGAAGATCATGTCTGCATATTCTCGAACCCATAGGGTCACACACTTAACGTGCCTCGACGCTAGGATAGAATGGATAATTGGTTTATGAGTTTTTGTTCGGAGTCCCGGATGAGATCCAGGACATCACGAGAGGTTCCAGAATGGTCCGGAGAATAAGATTCATATAAAGGAAAGCAGTTTTTGGATTTCAGAATCGTTTCGGAGTATTCGGTATTGTACCGGAAGGTTCTAGAAGCTTCCAGAGTGGGACCAACGTGGCCCCACTTGTCGGAGGGGTGCATGGGCCTACGAGGGAGTGCCCTGGCCGCTTTGGGCCAGGGGCACAAGGCCCCATAGGCCCAGCCGGCCAAACCCTAGGGGAAACCCTAGGGAAACCTTCTAGAAGGGGGAAGACTTGCCCCCCACTCCACCCTTGGGGCCGCCGCCCTAGGGCTTGGAGGAGGGGCCAAGGGGGCCGGCCAGCCCCCTATATAAGGTGGGCAGGGGGTGCACCCTCCCCTCACCCCAAACCCTAGACGCCAGCTGCTGCCCTTCCTCTCTCTCTCTCTCACTCTCTCTCTCTCTCTCTCTCTCTCTCTCTCTCTCTCTCTCTCTCTCTCTCTCTCTCTCTCTCTCTCTCTCTCTCTCTCTCTCTCTCTCTCTCTCTCTCTCTCCGACTGCGTGTAGGCGAAGCCCTGCTGCAGAAACTCTCGACCAAAGCACCATGCCGTCGTGCTGCAGATCCAATCCATCTCTCCACTCCACTTGCTAGACCAATAAAGGAGGAGACGTCGCGGCACCGTATGTGTGCATCTCTCGGAGGCGCCGCCACTTGCGGCGTAGGATCGGATCGGATCAGATCACGAGAGGGAGACGGCTAGTATGACTACATCAACCACGTTCTGTTGAACGTTTCCGCTGTGCAATTTATTCAAGGGTATGAAGATCTCATCTATCCCTCTCATTGATTGCATCTACTAGATTAGATCTTGGCTTTCTTGTTTGCATTCATAGAAAATCTTTGATTTACTATGCTACGAAACACTTTAGGAAGTGGGTCCGGTTTGTACTACAGGTACATGATCTAACGCCCGTGATTTTTTGAAAAAATCATTTTTAGACTCGCAATATGTGGTTTCTTTAGAGATCCAATGCAATTTCTAACGATGCTCGTCCCCTATCTTCATGCACGTCAGTTCGACCATAGTTAGAAATTCAAAAAATTCAAAACGGGCATAAGAAATTCAAAAAAATACGAACAATGAAAATCCTTCGCGTGGTGTCATATTATGTGACATAGTTGAAAGAAAAAAATACCAGACTTGGTATATTGATCATGTCTCGAAAAAACCTTCACAAAATGAACTATCATGTTCGAGGTTTCATGGCTTTCGGTCCAAATGACCGATGTTATGTGCTGAATCACGGCATAGTTTGTGATGTTGTGCCCATATTATGCATGCATGTGGACATTGGTATGGAGAACAATGTTGTAGGAGGAAGTTTTCCTTTTCGTCGCAAGGAAAAGCCCTTTTCCATTTTCCGAGCGGAAAAAACGGGTCATTTTATGAAGTAACCACCAAAATGTTGTTTCAGAATGCTACCATCCCATTTTTCTAAAATACTAGACCACCTTACATAGAATATCTCCCAACCGGGACATCTCAAACCTTTTCGTCCATCCCGGGTAAAAAGGACAAATGTCTGCCGAATCGGTAGGAAGTGGGTCCGATTTGTACTACAGGTACATGATCTAACGCCCATGATTTTTTGAAAAAATCATTTTTAGACTCGCAATATGTGGTTTCTTCAGAGATCCAATGCAATTTCTAACGATGCTCGTCCCCTATCTTCATGCACGCCGGTTCGACCATAGTTAGAAATTCAAAAAATTCAAAACGGGCATAAGAAATTCAAAAAAAATCCGAACAATGAAAATCCTTCGCGTGGTGTCATATTATGTGACATAGTTGAAAGGTAAAATACCAGACTTGGTATATTGATCATGTCTCGAAAAAACCTTCGCAAAATGAACTATCATGTTCGAGGTTTCATGGCTTTCGGTCCAAATGACCGATGTTATGTGCTGAATCATGACATAGTTTGTGATGTTGTGCCCATATTATGCATGCATGTGGACATTGGTATGGAGAACAATGTTGCAGGAGGAAGTTTTCCTTTTCGTCTCAAGGAAAAGCCCTTTTCCATTTTCCGAGCGCAAAAAAGGGTCGTTTTGTGAAGTAACCACCAAAATGCTGTTTCAGAATGCTACCATCCCATTTTTCTAAAATACTAGACCACCGTACATGGAATATCTCCCAACCGGGACATCTCAAACCTTTTCGTCCATCCTGGGTAAAAAGGACAAATATCTGCCGAATCGGTAGGAAGTGGGTCCGATTTGTACTATAGGTACATGATCTAACGCCCGTAATTTTTTGAAAAAAATCATTTTTAGACTCGCAATATGTGGTTTCTTCAGAGATCCAATGCAATTTCTAACGATGCTCGTCCCCTATCTTCATGCACGCCGGTTCGACCATAGTTATAAATTCAAAAAATTCAAAACGGGCATAATAAATTCAAAAAAAATCCGAACAATGAAAATCCTTCACGAGGTGTCATATTATGTGACATAGTTGAAATGAAAAATACCAGACTTGGTATATTGATCATGTCTCGAAAAAACCGTCACAAAATTACCTATCATGTTCGAGGTTTCATGGCTTTCGGTCCAAATGACCGATGTTATGTGCTGAATCACGGCATAGTTTGTGATGTTGTGCCCATATTATGCATGCATGTGGACATTGGTATGGAGAACAATGTTGCAGGAGGAAGTTTTCCTTTTCGTCGCACGGAAAAGCCCTTTTCCATTTTCCGAGCGCAAAAAACGGATCGTTTTGTGAAGTAACCACCAAAATGCTGTTTCAGAATGCTACCGTCCCATTTTTCTAAAATACTAGACCACCTTACATGGACTATCGCCCAACCGGGACATCTCAAACCTTTTCGTCCATCCTGGGTAAAAAGGACAAATGTCTGCCGAATCGGTAGGAAGTGGGCCCGATTTGTACTACAGGTACATGATCTAACGCCCCTGATTTTTTGAAAAAATCATTTTTAGACTCGCAATATGTGGTTTCTTCAGAGATCCAATGCAAGTTCTAAATGAGCCATTTTTCTTCCTGCCGTTTCTTCCCGCCATTTTTCTTCCCGCCATTTTTCTTCTCGCCATTTTTCCCGCTATTTCTTCCCGCCATTTTTCTTCCCGCCATTTTTTCCCGCCAGTTCTTCCCGCCATTTATTCCCGCCAGTTTTTTCCGCGAGTTCTTCCCGCCAGTTCTTCCCTCCAGTTCTTCCCTCTAGTTATCTTCCTGCCATTTCTCACTATATATATGTAGGGTTGGCCTCCATTTTCATTGCACATCTCTAGACTCATATCTGCAACCTCATCACTCTTTCCCATGGCTTCCACCATACCACTAACCCCCAGGGAGGCGGAGGCGCTTTGCGCCTCGAACTACCCCTGCCCGCCGGGCTACTGTGTCCCCGTCGGCTGGATGCTGAGCGCCGGAGGCGTGCCGGAGGAACTGGAATCACTCCAACATTGCAAAACAAGTTCGACAGATTGTGGCTTAATCTAGCCATGTATCTTAATTTTCAGTTCTTCTATGTAACTTAGTGTTAGTTGCGTTATGTACTTTAATTCCAGTTATAACCTAATAAAATTTTCTTCCCGCCCATTATTTCCCGTCCTTTTTTCCCGCCCATTAATATATAAAAAATATAAGTTAATTCAAATCCAAATTAAAAATAGAAAATGGTTTTGAATTAGTTATTCAAATCCAAACACTTTTTATGTTTAAAGTTTTTCTAAATTCCAAATTAATATTCAAAAAATATAAGTTAATACATTTTTAATTTTAAATGGTTACATTAATTATTTTTAATTAAATAAAATGGTTTTGAATTAGTTATTCAAATGCAAATACTTTTTATGTTTAAAGTTTTTCAAAATTACAAATTAATATTCAAAAAATATAAGTTAATTCATTTTTAATTTTAAATGGTTCATATTTTAAATGGGTACATTAATTATTTTTTAAAAACAGAAAATGGTTTTGAATTAGTTATTCAAATCCAAACACTTTTTATGTTTAAAGTTTTTCTACATTCCAAATTAATATTCAAAAAATATAAGTTAATTCATTTTTAATTTTAAATGGTTCATAGTTTAAATGGTTACATTAATTATTTTTAAAAACAGAAAATGGTTTTGAATTAGTTATTCAAATTCAAACACTTTTTATGTTTAAAGTTTTTCTAAATTCCAAATTAATATTCAAAAAATATAAGTTAATTCATTTTTAATTTTAAATGGTTCATAGTTTAAATGGTTACATTAATTATTTTTAAAAATAGAAAATGGTTTTGAATTAGTTATTCAAATTTAAACACTTTATTATGTTTAAAGTTTTTCTAAATTCCAATGTAATTATCATTTAAAAAACATTACAAATTTAAACCTCAAAATAAAAAATAAGGCGGGAACAGAGAGAAAATTCCTGATTTTTTTTAAAATAGGGTCATACGTCCCTGTTGGAGCCACCAACCGGGACTAAAGACCCCTGCGCGCGCCCTTGGGCTGATTAAAAAAGGTGGAGTATACGTCCCGGTTGGTGGCTCCAACCGGGACATATGACCCTTTAGTCCCGGTTGGAGCCACCAACCAGGACAAAAGGTCCTTTGGTTATAACTGGCTCGTCTCCTCTTCTTCTTCCCCTTCTCACTTCTCTGCTTCATCGACGCGCGCACAGGAGACGCCGCGCGAGCTCCGTCGCCTTGCTGACCGAGCTCCAGCCGAGCTCCGCCGCCTTGCTGACCACCGCCGCGCGTTGTTCCCGACCAGCAGCGCCACCACCGCCGCGCGTCGTCACCTATAGAAGGTACGCCCCATCGGAACTGAACTTGCTCGTGACCCTGAAAACCCTAGGCGGAGCCTCCCGTCGCTCCCGCGAGCGGCGGCGTGCCCCTCCCCTGCCTTCCCCTCCCGCTTCCGCCAGAGAGGTTCGCCAGGCCAAGCCCGTGCGGCTTCGGCGGCGGCGAGGCCCTTCTCCCCCTCTCTCGGTCGTGGCGGCCAGCGGGGGCGCGGCGCTGCGTGTCGGGCGCGGCGGCGTGCTGATTTGGTGGCGGCTTGGTGGTGATGCAGATGCGGGGTCATGGTGGCGGTGGCTCCCTGGAGCCCCCGCGGCGCCGGCTGTCGCTGGGATCGGGCGACGGAGGTTCGGCGTGGGAGATGGCGTCACGGGGCATTGCTGCTGGCAGCGGGGCAGTGCCATAGGTGGCAGGCGGCAGGCAGCGGCGTGGCTGCGCTGACCAGCCCCAATCGGACCAGATGCCCCTTGGGCTCCATCTGGGCCTGGGGCGGGCTGGCGGGCCCGACCCGCTGCTTGATCTGCGGGCAGTTGGAGGGTAGCTCGTGCTGGATCAGATCCAGCGGCCGCTATGTTCTGGTTTGTTGCAGCGTGGCGGCGAACTTTGCGGGCCCATCCGGGCCCGACCGGACCCTATTGGAACTTGTTTGCCCTCGAGGGGGCTTCACGGGTCTGCTAGACCCGGGTGGATCTAACTAGGATTAGCTGTTTGATGTCGTGTCCGATCGACTACCGCCCAGGCAGTGGAGTTAGTTCCCTCCCGCGCGCATGTGGCTCTGCTGGCCTGATTCTAGTTGCCTTTTGCCGTTGCTTGCGGACCTCGTGACGGGTATCTTGGTGATCTGACATTGGTCGCCCCGTGACCGTGGTGGCGCATTCTCGTGGACGGCAAGTTTTGGTGGTGGCGAGGCCTCGTCCTCGCGGGGCTCCTGTGCAACAGCTCGTCCGAGGGTGGTGGATAGGGTTTTCGGGAGAAATCCTTGTCGGCTTGCTCGACATCGACGCGGTGCCGCCCGCAGGTGGCATCTCTCCTTCCTAAAGGGCGTCGTGGCTACCCTTCTCCCATCCCCCTTTGTGCGCTTGCGGTAGATAAGAGGGCAAGGTGGGCTAGGCTGGGGCACGCGGCTAGGTTAGTTTAGTTAGGTTTTTTTTGTTATTTTGTTTTTCTTATTTTCTGACATGTGGGCCCAAGTTGTAAATTATTTTAAATATTCCAAAATGATTTAAAATGAATTAAAACTCGAGAAATTCATAACTAATTCATTTTAAATCAGAATAATAATCAACCAAAATGTTCAGAAAAATGAAACCTATCTAACTAAGCTATAATCATACATTGTTAAGCAAGTTTTATGGCAAGTTTAATTAGAAGAACCAATTGAACCCCATAGGTGATTTCAATGATCCCCCTGTTTTAGGGTTTGCGCATTGTATTATGCCATGTATTGATTTCTGCCTTTCTTTCCGGTATTGGTTCTTCGCGATAGGATCCGAGCCCGATGGTTTCTTCGAAGTATGGTTTCTGATATTGTAAATTCATTTTTATTATTGTGTATGTATATATTAGGGTTTCTCCGAATTAGGGTTTATATCTCTCAACACCGTACCTAACATTCTCCCTTAGCCTCTTTGACTTATCTGTTTTTTCCACCTATGCAGAAAATATGGACCCACACGACAGAGACGAAGAAAAGGAAGAGTTGATCCAAGGTGTGATCCGTGGGGAAGAAAATTTAGATGCATCGACGTTTCTGAACAACTCCAGTGAGGGTGATCCTCTTTTTGCCGAAAGAGACGACTTGTTTGAGGTTGAAGGTGATGCCTTCCGCGAGAGAGAAGGCGATGCCTTGTGTGATCAAGAAGATGACCGCTCCGGCGAGGTGCATGTAATATAATTAATTCATTAATTAATCATCTGTTATCTATATAGAAATAGTAACGACGATCTTTCTTCTTTTAGCCCTAAGGATCGAAGAAATCTACTGAAAAGAGCAGACGAGGCCCAACCAAAAAGTTGGAAGACCATGAGAGGTTCATGATCAAAGATATTGGTGAAGACGGCAAACCGACGGCTCCCGAAGTTGTCGCAAACAAATTTGTGGCACAATGCGGAGTAATCTTAGGGACTTAATCCCGATCACCATTCAAAATTGGAATAGACCTTCTGATGCGGAAGAAGAGGGAACATGTTTATTTGTCCCTAACATGGCCAAAGATTTACTGTGGAAGAGGCTCATGGTTAATTTCAAACTACCGAAGATAGAGCTGGATCCAAATGCGGAGGATCCAGTTGAGGACGCCTTAGAACATGGGAGAGCCATGGAGGCTAAGGTCAGGGAGTGGGCTATGAAGAAGATGGGCCAGTATTTCACCAACTGAAAGAAAAGATTGCATCTTGACTATGTCCTGAAAGAGAAGACTCCGGATTTCAAGAAGATTCAGTTTGAGAAGATAAAACCATTCTGGGCTGAGTTTGTGAATTACAAGACATCATAAAAAGCTAAGAAAATGTCTGCAACGAATAAGCTGAATGTTGCTAACAATAAGTATCACCATACTATGGGGCAAGGTGGCTACAGGGATGGCATTCCTAAGTGGGAGAAACTTGAGGATGAACTGCGTGCTAAAAAGATCATCCTAGAGACAGACGATTGGATCGAACGTGCAAGGAATTGGTTTTACGGGCATGGGGGCAAGTTGGACTCGGAAGGGAAGTGTATATATAACATACGACATAAAGAAGACCCCTTGCCAATCGAGAAGATGAGAAAAGCAGTAAATGATGTTAAAGATAGGGACTTCATTCCTGATAGAGAGAATGATGAGCTCACACTCGCCCTTGGAAATAAGGAACATGATGGACGAACACGAGGCACAAGCGGATCCAAACCATGGAGGACTGAGTTTCTCGAAGAGAGGAAGAAATATCCTGATAGAAGCCGTCAGAGGAGAAAGGACAAGGCGAAAGTTGAAGCAGATATTCAGAAAGAGCGAATGCGTATAATTGAAGAACGAATAAAGCAACAACAAGATGAAATTAACGCACTTAAAGAGCAAAGTACTACCGGCTCATCTCAGCAGCACATGGTGGTAGAACCTGCATTCGATGCTACCGGCCTATCGAATAATTGAAAAGGCAGTGTGGCTTCCACCGAGGTCCCGGGTGATGACAATGATGATGACGATGGTGCACCGATGATGGCTCCTGTTGGCTACCCAGTGGATGATATCACACAGATGACACACTGCGAGCTACATGTCAAAGTTGTGAACATATCAATGAAGGTGGAGGTCGGCTATGCCTTACCAATTGGACCCACACCAACTTACCACTGTCGTCCGGTTCCACAGGGATACGCTGTTGTCGGGGTGGATGAAATCATGCCCACCTTTGAAGTTTTGAAGCTTGACTACCCTGCAGGTGAAGGGGATGTGACTGAACTGGGAGACGCAACAAACGTCACCATTCTATGGCCAAAGGAATGTATCGTGCTTCGAAATCACACGCCAAGGCCATCTTCGCCGCCACCTCACCCGTCTCCAGCGAGGTCGTCGCCGCCGCGGCAGCCGTCTTCGTCGCCTCACCCGGCTCCGTCGCCTCACCCGGCTCCATTGCCTCACCAATCTCCGGCTCCTCACGATAAAAAGCGTAAGAGTACCACCGCTACTCTGCGTCGTGGTAAGCGATCGCCGAAACGTAAACAAGAGCCTCTTCCAAAAGTATCAAAGGTTCCTCCCAAGAGAACTTATGACTGTACTGAAGAGGAGACTACGGCTATCGTTGATGCAGAAACGACAGCATTTTTCGCTAAGCTGAGGCGGCTGAAAGAGCCAGAGTTCCCAGCACCAAAGAAGAAAAAGCGAGAGTGTTCAAAATGCTAAAGACTCTTCATCAACCCGAGCCAAAGCTGTCATCAGACTATGAGCGTTCTATTCTCAAGTCACATGCGGCACAACAAGCCTCGAAGAGCAGTACTGATGCAAGCGAGAAATCTATTGCCCAGCTCGGAGAACAAGCAAAACAGTCTTCCGCCCCTCTCAAGGTGATTTCCCATACCAATGTGGGGTCGAGCAAATATGCGGCCGAAGAGCAGTATGATCCAGAGGTAGTTGCACAATACGGAGAAGCTGCCGCTGCTTAAGGTATGAGTATTGCCCAGTACTTATCCCAGTTAGAGTACTTCCCCGTGAGTGAAGTAGCATACAAATACCAGTACGGCAAACCTCTCGTCAAACCTGAGGAGGTAAACAATCTTCCAACAAAAATGCGAAGATTTCATAACTGGTACATGCATGCCACAAAGGCCGGGGCTAACTGGATAGTGCTGAGGGTTACAAAAAAGCATTATGGGAAAGAAATAGATGACATGATATCCATTGAATTTGATGAACTATTTCAATTATTCAATCAAGACGCCTTGGACAAATCGATTATCAGTGCCTATTGTCTGTAAATACTAATTTTGTAATTAATTTAGTCTCTAGCTATCTCACCTCGTTTATTGCATCTATATAATCATACTATAATATGCAGAATGAAGATTCTCGAATGCAGCAGAGGACAAATCTATGACATTGGATTCATTGACCCATATTGGATTCATCAAGCTAAGCTCAAAACAAACCCCAGGATACGGAGGATAATATCGTACACGCGTTAAGGTTTCAAGAAACCAGAAGGGAAATACTATTTCCTTACAACTTCGAGTGAGTGTTATTGTCTTGTATACACTTTCCATTTCACTTACTCGATGTTAAGTATATAATTGATTAGTTATGCATGCGCAGTTTCCACTATATTTTGTTAATCATTCAGCTTGACAAACGGCGTGTACTAGTCATGGACTCGAAACATAGACCCCTTGAGCAGTAGAAGAACATGCAGATGCTTCTCCAGCGGTAATTCTAATCATTACGACACTATATTGGCAACGGTCATGAATTTTATGATATCAAATAATTAATAACTTCTTTTATTCGTTTTCTTCGTCGGGCAGCGCTTGGAAACGGTTGACCAACAAGACTAGGGGTGTTTGGAAAGAGGAGCTTACATTTCAACGACTAGATGTAAGCACCACTAGCTTTATCCGCGCATCTCTTTGATTCTAGTTTTGATACCGTTATTATCATGCTTGATTATTATTTTGATTGAACTATGTTCTCGTAAAGTGCCTGACGCAGGGACCAGGAAACAATTTATATGGATACTATGTTTGCGAGTTCATCCGTCAGACGTGCTGTGAGAAGGGGAGAAATTTAGAGCAACTTAACGTACGTAAATAATTTCTATAGTTTTTAATTACCATCAAATTGTGTTTAGTTTCATTCATATAGGTTGACTTCTTTTTTAAATCAGATCGAACGTCTACGGGACGGTCTTCTGCCAAAGGATCGCGTACGAGCAATTCAGGAGGAATTGGCGGGATTTTTGAATGTAGAAGTCCTAAACCTAAAAGGGGAATACTATTCGGGTGTGTATAAACAATAGGGATTGTACAAAGAGCTTATTTTGTATATAGTGCATGAACTCGATCCGTGTATCGAATGTAATATGTTCGACACTTGGATCTATATTTTCATGATGATCTTGTGTAATATAATGGTTCCTTCATTGATGAGTGCAAAACACTAACTCAACAATAAAACAACATAAATGAATTCTCTGCCGCGGTACAAAAAGTGGCCAAAATGCTGTCGCGGCAACAAAATTTGCCAAAATGAATTCTCTGTCGCGGCAGATAAATGTTTCAAATCTTTGCCACGACAGAGGGTTATTTGTCCCGGTTCGTGTTACGAACCGGAACGGTTGCTTCTCTCCCTTGCCCTCTGCCGCGGCCACGTACGCCCTTTTGTCCCGGTTGGTGGGGTTGGAGCTTTAGTCCCGATTGCCTCGTCCCGGTTGAAAAACCGGGACTAAAGCCCCTTACCAACCGGGACACATGGGGCTGTTTCCACTAGCCGGGGTCCCTTGAGCACTATATACCGGTGACATCATGTAAAATGGCACATCACTTAGTCACGATCTGAGCAAAATAACCTGCCTCCAAGGATGACAATCTTCTTTTCCAAATCCTTGATTTTTTTTTCTCTACCTTATCCTTTACGTGTTTTTCAATGCGATTTTCCCAATCTCTTACTATGTAAAAGGCAATGTGATATTTATTTTTGAGGCAATGCCTTTTTACACTGGTCCTTGTGAGCTCATCACACCACTCCTTTCTTCCTAAAGAATGAAAAGTAACGCACAAACTCTTACAACCCACAGAATGAATAGATTTGTCTTAACTTACATCACAATTTATTTATTTATTTTTGAACAAAATGGGCAATTTGCCTCATTTTATTTAAAAAAGCAGGAGAGAATTGACCAGTTCATTACGGGGAACCGACCAAAAACCGATACAAATGCACTAATGTCATCATGGAGCATGACCATATTGGGCACCACCACCATCGGCCGACCTGGCCACCCACACGGAGCGCACACACACCACGAAGAAGAAAGGCCACCTTCGAGGTTTCCACCTAGTGTCATCGTCATCACTCCTCCGCGAGCCAGCGACTCCGACTTCACCTTCGACGACCCAAACGAAGCCTCACTTTAAGCGACGCCAAAACCCGTGTCGGCCCATGCCAACAGTCGGCCACACACACCAAAGGCAGACAGCTCCAACTCTAACTATGAGCCTCCTGAGAGAAATATGCTAGGCTTGCGCCGACCGAGCCCTCTACAAAGACCATCGGCCGCCGGTCATCGTCACCACCTGGACATGCTCCACCGCAGCTCCGACTCCACAGCAACACAACGAGCACAAAGAACCCATCAGACACGCTGGAAAGACCGACTACCGAAGCCCGAATCGTGACCCAAGCTCAACTCGACGCATCGTCGTTGCCAAACTACACATCAGCGCCCTTGAGGAGCAAACTCAGCATCCACATGGCGGCCCAGCCACCATCCACGAGTCTCCAAGCTCCAGTCGACCCCGAAATCAATGCCCCCAAGGAGGAGAAAGACGTGGAGCGCCTTCAACGTCCGACCCAAAGGATCTAAGGTTTCCCTCTGAAAGACCACGGACAAGTGCGCGAGCCCGCATCGACGCTTCCAAGAAAGTCAACGGCACCCACGGGTGTCGCCGCCGCCGGTTCTGACCGATGCTGGAACGAGGATTTCTCCTTGGAAATCTCCACCACCTGCAATCTGAAGCGCCCAAATGCACGTGCCACCAGACTTCCATTGTCGCCCGACGGAAGACCCATCGGCGAGCACACCAGCTGAGGACGCACTACCTCCTCGCCTCTTTGCCGCTACCGGGCCACGGAAGGTCCAGCAGCACCACCTCCCGATCCACCACCTGCCGCCATCACCATGCCCAGCCGGATCCAGCCCCCATCCGCGACCGCCCTACCACCACCACGACGCCCAGGGAGGGCCCTCCTAGGCCCAAACGGGCCTAGATCGAGGCCTGCACAGCGCGCACCTGCCAGGGCGACGATGCAATGAGGATCCGCGCTTCCAGCAGCGACACCTCCGCGCCCGCAACTCATGCCCCGCGCCTCCGCGACGGCTAAGCGCACCACGCTGCCACCTGCCCGGGGACGCCGCGCCCCTGCCCATCTCCATGCCTCCACCTCAGCCTTCCCCCACGACCTGCGGCAGAGGCGGCGATGGGAGGGGGGCTCGAGCGGAGGGATCCCCCCCCCCCCCCCCCCGGCGGTGGCTAGGGTTTCCCCGCCCGCCCCCGTGCTGGAGCGACTCAGGAACCAGCCTGAATACTGAATACTTTCACAATTTTTTTGATTAATTTTCAACTTCAGAGAGGCTAAGTTTGAACTACAAACACGTAGGTTTTGAACTCCACGATCTACAATTCTTTAACTCCGGATCAGAGAGATTTGCAAGTTCACTACAAAGAACTAACATTCACCGTGGGGACATTTCATACTTGGAAAAGTCACTAATGGTTCGCTACTTCCTGTGGACGACTACAAAACCATCATGGTTCCCTGGCTGCTTCCGGGTCACCTTTCAGCTAGGTTTCTTGCATGTCGAATCCTGATGTGCATCTACTGCACTGCTCATATTAATTAGTGGATAGAGGTCGCCGCACATCGATCACTGAAGATAGCGACCGATCATCGAACGTGAGAGATCCTGCCGCCTGATCTACTATGCAGATCTCCCAGGATCCTCAAAGGATCTCCCAGGAACCGGTCGCCCGTGGCCATGTTTCGACACATATGCATGCATGTATTACACATGTGTAGTGTAGCGCCTCCAATCAATTCAGCAGGCACTTTTGTCTGCCAACTTTTTTCAGCCGGTTAGTTATACTATATGGTTAGACAAGTCGTGATGGATAATTTCTCGGGAGATTCTTTATCTGCTGGCGACCAGAACAGGTAACCTCTGGCGACACAGAGCTAGATTCACATGGATACGGTCGAGGAAAGGAACGTACGTCTACATCGAGACTGGATACGATGCCGTCTCCAAGCCCACGTGCCATGTCTCCTCGAGACGTGTGATCTTCTTCATCCGATACATATATCATGAGAACTGACTCTTGACTGGTGTCCATGGATTAGCTCAGATTTTTCTTGAAGATCCTGACGTATCTGATCTTCAATCTACTGCATGAGCTAATATATAGACCAAGACTGATGTGGTCGTGTAGAATCGAATGGAAGTATATTCTCATCAGTCGACATTCCAAAGATCCTTTGAAGATCGTATCTACTTGGCATGTGCATGCATGGATCCTGGAATTAATATTTGATTGAGACTTGTTGTTTGACCTGTTACATGCAAAGCTTGTGCTCTGAGCAGAAAGCACCCTTCATCTTCTTGACGTACGTCAATGGATCTGCTGCTTTCCTTCCGGATCTTACCCACCATCTCTGCATATAAATCTTCTGGAGACTGTATATGGATATAGGATGACTAGACTAGACAGCCATTTGGTTCTTGAGTCCTTGACAGTACGTACACTCAAGAGACTGTTCGGAACGAAGATGACTAGCTATAGTGTGTCAAAATTGTCAAGGCGACGAGATTCGGTGCAAGATATACAGGTCCATGCATGCAATCGGACATTGATGACAGTGAAACATAATCACATTTGGTAGTAGACAAAGCTGATCGGTCTGACACGCGAGCGGATCTCGGAAGATCGAGCTGGCGACTTGACTTGGCTGTAAGCAGATATGTACCTAAGTTGAACATATAGCCTACCAGCGATTGTGGAGTTTTGTAGCACAGCTTGTTTTTTGGTAGGAAAAGCTGATCGGTCTGACACGAGCGGATCTGGGAAAGATCAAGCTGGCGACTTGACTTCACTGTACCAGATATGTACTAATTTCAGTTGAAAATAACTTGCCTGCGAGTCTTGATTTTTGTACAACATTTTATTTAACTTAAAAGCGATATTTTAAAGTTCTAAAAGAAACTAGATGGGGTTAATGATGTGTTCTATTGACGTGCAAAAATATCAACTACGGGTACTATGCACTCTTGGCTGTGCGAAAATGAAAAAATCTGATAGATTTTAGGGTTTTGACACTCCTCGAAAAAAATTAGGGTTTTGAAATTTTGCACCGTTATTCACACTTTTGGATGTCAGATTATAGCATTTTGCGCAACCGAGAATTCAAATTTTGGACATTTGAATAGCTTTTTTTCCAAAATTCAAAAGCGATATTTTGAAGTTCCAAAAAAACTAGACTTTTATGATGATGTGTTCTATCAACGTGCAAAACTATCAACTCCAAATGCTATGTATTTTTGACTGTGCGAAATTGAAAAAAATATGATAGGTTTTAGGGTTTTAAAATTTTGCACTATTCACACTTTTGGATGCCAGATTTTATCATTTTTGCGTAACAAAGAATATAAGTTAATTTTAGTTGATAGTTTCCGTTGATAGGACACTTTATTATCTACATCTACGATATTTTCTGGAATTTTTTGAAACTTGCAATTCCCTTTTTGAATTGGTCAAAAAACGAGCTACTCGTGCGCGCTACACTTGTGGTTTTCGCTAGCAGCAGCTGATTAATTAGTAAAGGACTTTATTTTAGCGAAAACATTGATAGAAAAGGAGTTATTTTACAAGAACTCAAATGAGACTACTATACTACTACACTACAGATTGAAGCAACCATGGACACCTCCAAACAAAACACAGCCTAGAAGCTAACCAGACAACAACACAAGCTAGTGTTGAAATAAATAGCAGTTTTCGCATTAATTTAATTCAAGTGTAAATCATGACAGAATAATTTTCAAGATTAACTAGCATATGCATAGTAGTAATGCACCGTGAAAAACCTAGCACATCTACGCATACCGCAATACTAGTAATCATCAAAGGAAATAAAAGGAGAGCAAAGAACACGTACGAGTTCGTCGATGGTATAACCAACGACGCAACAGAAGTGGATCCGCCACCGGCGGTAGCAGCAGCAACCTGCTTGGAAGCGTCGTCAGACATGGCGATGGAGTCGAGGAAGCCGGACGAAGAAGAGCTTGAGCAGTCGCGCGTAGACGCTCCCCACCGCTTCCCGTGGCGCACGCGTCGTGACGAGGCGGGCGGCATCGGAGGAGGAGTGCACGAGGGCTTCTCTTCTTCTCACACCTTAGTGAGTGGTGCAACACTCTACTATATAAGGTGGTCCAACTTTCCTTCCACTAGCAATGTGGGACTAAACTTTTACACCACTAGCACACACATGAGCTGCCATAATAATGTGTCAAAAAGAATTTCAAAATTTGTATTCGATATGAACAAAAATCTCAACATCAAATATGCCTCAAATTCCAACATCTAGCTAGCGTATGCACATGGGTATATATGACCACTGGTCGCGCAATGCACGCAAATGGTAGCAGCGCGGCTATACTTTGTACGTACTGTACGTGAGTACCCAGTTCTGTAGATCCGGCCAATACGTATATAGGATATCATTTGACCAGATCGATCGATCTGATTCTGCACATCCTAGTACGTACTCGGTACTCCTACAAGAGAATATATTAATTCAACAGTGCTTACTCTCGATCTTGCATTATTGCATACAAGTAGTACGTGGACAAAAATAACCAGCCTCGCCGTTCACGTGTCATAACACGTGCTAGATGCATGGCGCCATCTCGCCAGCAATGGAATCTACCGATTTAATTATGGATCGATACACATACATCACTAGTGCGTGCCGGCCTAGCTACCGCCTGGTTTCCCATCACATCACACACGCACCGTACGGTACCATGTATGTCGTACCACACCAAATTTCATCTGAGATCCGCGTGTTGTGCAGCTCTCGATCGATAAAATCGTCGTGGAGCCAAGTACGCACGTAGGATACGTGCGTGCCCGTGGCCGAATCACGTAGGACAGTACTTGGGACGATTTGAATTGATGCGATGCGACGGGGAATCACATCCGCCGGCCGGCCAAGCAGGGTGCGGAAGAACGCCACTTTGCACGCGTTCCATTTCGGTGACTGGGGTAAGTACGTCTCAGCCCACCCGTCCAGTGGTAAAATGCAACATAAGAATGTGCATTGAGGAGTAAAATTACTTTTCTAACGTGTTACCTCTATTCTAAAATATATAGTACTTCCTCCGTCTAAAAACAGGATGCCACAGAATGCGTATAGATACGTGTCTACACGTGTTATAGCGTACGTATACTAGGTGCATAGATGTAGACAAAACAATGTCATCATTTTCCGAGAGAGAAGAGAGTAAAATGTTTTAGCAAGCTATTTTAGATTAAGTTTTTCTTTTCGAATGTAGGGCCCTGCCCTAGATTTAATTCCTGTAAGCCGCATAGCAGCATCGTTCGCTCATATATTACACTGATCCAAGAGGCAAAACCATCCTCTTAATTAGTATCAAAACAAAAGAGTCCCTTGACTACTAGCCTTCGAAGAACACACCAGGATGACCAGGAACAGGCACGGTACGACTAACTTATGAGAAGAAGAGCATTTTCCAAACTAAGAGAAACAACGTCATGACCATCAAGCTTTAAGCCGCGATATGCTTCTGTGGAAAATCTCATTCGCCACCGATCAGTGTTTTATTCGACATCTTTTGTTGATCACCTCAAAGATCTATTTTTGTAAATCGTGCCCAGAGATTAAGAGTGTGCACAATTCTAGAAATAATACTGACAGGATGTGTAGAGATTATTGAAACATGCACCATTTTTAGACTAAGGTTGACAACCGCAAACTGGATGTACATTAATTGGTCAGGTTCTTTGTACGGCAACCTGTCCCACCTGGTTGTTCTAAACTTGGGAGAGGGTGCTCGTGTTTTTCCAGGTTTTATTGTCTTTCTAGAGAAAAGTTATAAGTCCAATTCACAACATATACAAGTGTATGTATTTTTGGTTGACGTCAACAAAAAACTATGTTTTTAATAGTAATGTAGTGTATGTCAATTGCTGTACTCCCTTCGGTCCATTTTAGTTGTCACTGGATTGGATGTATCTAGCACTAAAACATATCTAGATACATTCATTTTTATGACAAGTAATATAGATCCAACGAAGTAGTACCATTAGTTCCATAGCAATTTTTTGCTAGTTCTAGTAGGATTTTGGATATACCTAAACCACGACATCATCCTAAAAGCAAACTAAACAAATTGTCAATGAGTTACATTATCGGTAAATCAAGGAGATATGGCCATATGCTATGTACCAATTGAATTTCCTTTAACAATGACATACCACTCTTTACAACATGTTGGCTATTTGGCAAACTAGCATTTATCATGTCAATTGTCAAATAACTGAGCTATGTAACCTCACAATCATCCATGAGAGAAAATTGTCACCTAGAATGAAAAATAACCTAGACTTAGATATGCATGTCGTTTATTGTTGTGATTCTTGTATCTTCCATCCACATTGTCATGTGTTACCAATACATAGTTGGGCATGACACACAATAGTTGTGCATTTCTTAGCATCCGATTCGTGCCCGTGGGGCATTATGGCGGATAACTATTTGTCCCTTCGAATTTTTGGGTATTTATTTTCCACGTTGGTTAATGTATGATACAAATGTGTGGAGTTTCTATCTATTGGCAATGAAGAGCCAGGACAATAACTGTAACACCCAAAAAAATCAACCCTTATTTTAGTGATGTTTCTCTGCCCCTAAAACTTTTTTCTATTTTCAAAAAGGATTTTCTTTAAACTTGTTAATCTCTGTTCTTGTCCTTGGTTTTCGTTAGCCTAAAAATTCGCATAATCCTTGATTCACCAACCACCAAATACCTATGCCATAATTTTGGTTCCAAAAACCCTAATCCTTTTGTTGATTCCCAAAACCCTTCTGTCTACCTTACCAAAGCAACTACAATTTATTTAGCTTGAAAAATTCCACCTATATACCAGATGATTCCCTCATACATATAAATCAAATCCATGCAAAAATATTGCCTAGCCAAATGCAATATTCCAAATATATTCCATATAGAATGCCATTTCTACTAAAAAATATATATAGTCAACCTCTGCTACTCCTAAAATTATCAAATTTTGGGAATGTTAATATTTTTATCTCCTAGTCATTTTATCTTTTGGAACCCAAGATATTTGAGCAACCATTGATGCACTTCCTTTGGAAACCACAATTCATGCCTTTATTGCAATTTCCAAAGAGAATCCAATTCACCGGCTTGGAAAATTCTACCAAGCTACAATATGATTACATATTCCCTATAAATCAGATCCACAAAATAATATTGAAGTGTCCAATGAATATTCCAAAAATAAACCCTATTGTTCCCTATTATGTTAATTATGATCTAGTCACCTTCCACTACACCAAATAATCTCATATTCTCATATTATGAATTTTCACCTACTGAATATTTCTCCCTATTGTACCAACCTCATTTGATTAAAATTTGATGTACTTCCTTTGTATTGCTCTTTTCATACCTATGGAAATTTCCAAAGCAACCCCTAGCTACATAAACCCAATGACCTTGGTACCTTGCAATCTTCACAACCTTCCTATTTGGCACACCTATCCAAGAGATGGCATTGAATACATAGTAAACGTATCTATAATTTTTGATGCTCCATGCTTGTTTGTATCTACACTTTGAGGTATTCTTATACATTTTATGGGACTAACCTATTAACAAGATGCTGCAGTGCTAGTTGCCTGTTTTCTACTGTTTTTGGTTCCAGAAAAGCTAGAAAATAAATATTCTCGGAATTAGACGGGACAAAATCCAAAGTCAATATTTTACCGGAGCGAACACGGAGCCAGAAGGACATGCGAAGGGGGGCCAGAAGGCGGCCACACCCTAGAGTGGCGCGGGTCCCCCTGGCCACGCCAGTCCTAGGTGTGGGCCCCTCTAGGCTCCACCGACCTTGCCCTTTCGCCTACATATACGTCTTCTCGGGACATAAACCCTAACGCGGGCAGAAATCCATGAAAAGGTCTGCAACGCCGCCGCCTCCTAAGAGGAGATTCAGGAGACAGAAGTCTCTGTTCCGGCACCCTGACGGGACGGGGAATTGCCCCCGGAGCCATCTCCATCGACTCTACCGCCATCTCCATCGCCGTTTCTGATTCCCATGACGAGGAGGGAGTAGTGCTTCCTCGAGGCTAAGGGCTCTACCGGTAGCTATGTGTTCATCTCTCTCTCTCTATGCGTGATCTTATTGTGATCATGAGCTTTGTAATCAAGTAGATCTACTCTGCTACTCAAGTGTTTAAATCAATCTCTGGTTATCCCCACGTGTGTGAAGTTGACAGTGTATGCACCGTGTGGCACTTAGTCTAGATATTATATAAATACTTATCATGAGTTATATTTTGAGTTGGATGTATTTATGAAATTGTGGTGTTTGTAGGAACCATCTAGCGCTCAAGGTGATAGTGTGGGATTACCTAGATGGGGAATGCGAACTTTAAGGAGTGCTTTTGTAGCCCTCTACCGTGGATTAGAGTTATCCAACCGGAGAGTATTTGAGAGTAGCATAATGAAGAGAATATATTTATATGAGAGTGTCCACTAGTTAAAGTATGATCCCTTGGCCTTGTTTCTAAGCACTGAAACACCGTTTACAACTAGTCCTGTTACATGTTTGCCTGCTTCCATCTTTATTTCAGATTGCCTTTAGTCTCTTCCTCCCCGTCAAGCAATTTTCTATCACCGTTGTCTTATAATCATTCATACTACTTGTATTTTACTATCTCTTCACCGAACTAGTGCACCTATACACCTGACAAGTGCATTGGGTGTGTTGGGGACACAAGAGACTTCTTGTATCTTGATTACAAGGTTGCTTGAGAGGGATACCTTTGATCACTTCCTCCCTGAGTTCGATAAACCTTGGGTGACCCACTTAAGGAAAATTTGCTGTTGTTCTACAAATCTCTACACTTGGAGGCCCAACAATTGTCTACAAGAATAGAAGTGCGTAGACATCAGGCATCATTATCAATTTTGCAAGAAAAACTATGGCATAACCATGCCATTGGGCCACCTTTGGGGCACCTAGCCAAAACCATACCTACACTCACGCATTTGAGATCATTATCCATAAATCACCTACTGTATCTACCATAGCTTCCGGTATTGTTTTGGTATTTTTCTAAGTTGATCTTGACGACTGGCATTTCAATGAACACCGTATATAATTGCTAAAACTAGATTAGCAAGTTTGATATTTTGTTTTTATCTTTTCTCGCTTGTGTTGGCCTTGTCCATAGAAACCAAATGTTGTAATTTGGTGACCCTTTTTTAGATCAACAGGGATTTTCTCCCCGGTTCCATTCCAAGAAATGAAACCAAAACAAAGTCTCAGGTTTTGTTACAAAAGACCTAACGCTCCAGCCCGCAGGCCACCAACTAAAGGAGCAAAGCAAAGATAGGAAACTAGAATAGCCCAAAAGAACAAGAGCTTAAACAGTTTAAAGAGAGGCACAAACACTACTAGACTAAAACACTAAACCATTACAACTAGAGCAGTTTAGGAAGAGGAAACAAGCTTTTTTATTTTTTATCAGAACACCACATGGACCTCGTCGTCAGACTCAGGATGAGCTTTGAGGGATGCCAGAGATGCACGACCTCCATATATCGATGACGCTCTGGTTTTCCAAGTGGAGATCCACTCGAACCCCAAACAAATCAGTTTTTCGTGAGCTCCGGTGGGTTTTTCAGCCTACTCGCCATCCTTCTTATGAACAGAATGACCATCCCCTCTTCTAGCTCTTTGAATGGTATCTTTCAGTTTCTTACATAAGAAAGAACCAGGCGCCAAACCTGCTTCAAGTTAATCCAAGGAGTATGATTAAAAACTAAGTTATTTCTATTGTTCCAGATGCTCCAGAGAATAGCAGCAGAAACTACATTAAAATGTAACTACTTATTAGCTAACCATCTCAAAGCAATGGATTCAAAATTAATGACTAAGATGCCAAAAATATCTTAGACATCAGCCCAGATCATCTTGGAAACCACACATTCAAAGAATAAGTGGTGAACAGTTTCTATCTCCTTACAAATGTTACACTCAAGAGGTTTAGGTATTCCTCTATCTCTAAGGTTATCCCTAGTAATAATTTTATTCTGGGATAAAATCCATAGGAAAACTTGAATTGTAGGAGGGTATTTTTAGTTTCCAAACAGCAGGTAAGTAAATCTGAGTTGTTCCTCTAAAATTCACCAGAGAATACATGGAACTAGAATAGTACACTCCTTTAGTCTCATACTGCCAAATTAATTGATCCTCATCATCAGTCAGAGAAACAGACTGGGCAATTCCTATAATTTCCTACCATTGGATCATCATTTGGTCAGTAAAGGTTCTCCTAAAATCACACCTAAGATGTGTCCCAGCCCAAAGATCATCTATGGTTTTGGTTTGTTGGTTGGAAACTAAATACACTTCCCAAAACTGTGTAGCTAAAGTAGAGTTCCCAAACCAAACATCTTCCCAAAATTTAATAGATTTGACATTGCCTACATGCCATCAATATCCTACTTCTACTGCTCTGGTTTCCCACATGACACCTTTCTAGAAAGTGGAAGGGTGCACATAATGACAACACATGATGTTGGGGTTCTTAGTTCTATACTTAGCATCTATGACTTTTCTCCAGAGATTCCCTTCTCCCTGGATCTACCTCTTCACCCAAGAACCCAACAAACATGAGTTAAGGTCTTGCAGGTTTGGAATTCCCAAACCTCCAAAATCTCTTTTTCATACAAATAGAGGTCCAATTGGCTAAGTGAATTTTATGATTATCCTCCTCATCATTCCAGAAGAAGTTAGCCATATGGGAATCTAAAAGCTTCAAAACCCACTTGGGTAATTAAAAAAAGATAAAAGATATATGGGTATACTTGATAAGCAAGCTTGGATGCAGCATAAGATAGAAGTTTCCCCCTCCATCCAGTGATCCTTCTCAAAAGGTTCTCTATCAAAGGTTGAAGGTATTCTCTCCTCAACTTATCAAAATGCAAAGGAATCCCCAAATATTTAACAGGGAAACTACCCTTCACACATTCAAAAATATCTAAAAAAAGGTGTAACTTCTTCAACTAGGTTACTGGGGATGATCTCACTTTTATGGTAGTTTATCCTCATTCCAAAAATTTGTTCAAAGCAAGTAAGAACCCATTTTAGATTAATATCGCCTAGTTTGTCAGGTTCCAGGAAGAGCAGAGTATCATCACATATTGCAGACAGATTACTCCTCCTGGAACAAAATTAGGGCAGAGCCCTCTAATTACACCACATGTAGAGCCTTTGATCAACAATCTAGAGAAAACATCAATCATGATGTTAAACAACAGGGGTGCAATGGGGTCACCTTGTCTAAGACCCTTACCAGTTAAGAAAAAATCACTTTCAAAATCATTAACTTTAACTCCTATAGATCCTCCTAGTGAGATTTGTCTAATAAATCTGATGAAAGTAGGGCAAAAACCTCTAATATCTAAAACCTCAAAAAGGAAATCTAGATTAACTCTATCATAGGCTTTTTCATAGACTATCTTAAGTACCAGTCCTTTGTTTTTACTGCTATGCACCTCATGGATGATATCATGAGAAGTAACGACACTCTCTAGAATGAATCTACGTCTAATGAAAGCAGACTGGTTGGGGGAAATGATTCTACCTATAATTTAGCTAATATATTAGTCAAAACCTTAGTAAAGATTTTTATGGAACAATTTAATAAACTAATAGGTCTAAATTTCTTCATAGTTTTAGCATCATTCTCTTTTGGTATCAAAGTAATCATAGCAAAGTTCAATATAAATATATCTAAGTGATCTTCATACCAAGCATTAAACATTGATATAAGGTCATACTTAAGAATCTCCCATTAAGACTGGTAAAACATAAAGGATAACCCATCAGGCCTAGGGGCCCCTTCAGTATAGGACCCAAAAACTGCTATTCTAACTTCCTCTTCAGTAAAAGGAGCTCCTAGTTCTATGTTTTTAGCCTCACTAACTTTTTCTTCTTCAGAGAAAAATCCCTGCTTCAACTTTATATCAGGCCTAGGTGCCATGCAAAAATCTCTTTGTAGTAATCAGTAGCAACTTTAAGCATATCATTAATCTTAGTTACTGTCCCATCAGGGCCTTCAAGGACATTAATTAATTTTTCCTTCTTCTGTGGTTAGCCACTGCACGAAAGTAAGCAGTATTCCTATCCCCTTCTAATATGTTCCTATCCCTAGATATTTGCCTAGCTTTAGTTTCTTCCATAATCTAAAACTACTGGAGTTCTTTAAAGATCCAATCCAGTCTACCTCTCTCCTCATTAGAAAGCAACCGAGTCTTAGATTTAATGTCTAAGGAATCATATTCCTCCATGAGCTCTTTTTATTCTTCCTAATGGCAGCTTCTATATTAATATTATAGCCCTTGGCTAGTTTTCTAAAATATCAAACTTTACCTTACCAAACATTAAGAGGATTAGAGCTATCTATTCTCAGAGACCAAGATTTGATGACTATATCTTTAAAATCTGTTCTAGCTATCCACAATTTTTCAAATCTAAATCTAGAAGGTTTTGGAATACAGTGTTCACCTGAGTCCCAAATGATGGGAGTGTGATTACTCCCTACTCTAGAGAGGGCCCTAGCACTAGCCAGGGGAAAGTTCCTACCAAAATTAGTAGAACAAAAAATTCTATCTAGTTTACACATGGTAGGATCTACATGATTGTTACCCCATGTATAAGCCCTACGTGATAGGCCAATCTCCATGAGTGCCCAAAGTTATATCGAGGCATTAAATTTATATACCCATTTATAGTCTATATTCTTATTATTCTTATCCTCAAGGGATCTAATTAGATTAAAATATCCTCTAATCATAGATGGACCATCCCAGTTAAGGAAAAGTTCATGAAACTCATAGATGAAATCTTGCTTCCTCTCTTCATATGCAGAACCATAAACATTAGTAATTCGACAAACAAACTCAGTAACTTTATTTTTAAGAACAACACTAACTGAAAAGTATCTAATATCCAAGGAAACTATATCAAAAAGATCTAAGTTGACACCAACTAGGATACCACCTGCAGTACCAATAGAAGGTAGGTAGTTCCATGCAAAATTTCTATTTCCTAATAAATTCTTCAGAAAGGAATTACTAAAACTATCTTTTTTGGTTTCTTGAAAACCAATATAATCTAATTTTAAAGGAATAAAATTATCTTCTATGTATTTATGTTTATGAGGAGCAGTAAGGCTCCTGCTATTCCAGAAAGCACTAATCATGAGCATAGCATCTCTTCCTGGGGTGCTTGCCCCGAGATATATGCATAACCTCTATCCATCCTTCTGCTTCCTCATCTAAATCTCTAAAATCAGATGAAGTATCAGCATGAACGGTGGAAATGCAATTATCTATATTAACACTAGAAGAGCTATCATCAATAACCTCTATTCCTATATTATAAGAGAGAGCTTATAATTCTATACTAGAAAGTAATATAAAAGGATTAGACAACATTATACATTTCAAGGTTTTTGGGACCTCTAGGTTGCTGATATTCTTCAAGTCTACAACTCTTTCAAGGATATTCTTAGATCTATCAACTCTGGTGATCTATCTAGTTGGTTTTACAGGCCCCCACTGTTTCTGCTTCTTTGGTGCTTTTTGCTTCATGAGAGAGTCATTCCTTTCCCTCACCACCAAGTCCTTGAAGCTAGGCATTATATCATCAGGAAGATCTACCCAGGAACATCCAACTTCTTTTCTTACATGTCCACTTTCTGAGCAAAACTCACTAATTTCTGAGCAAAACTCACTATTTTTTCCATGTCAAATATTACTTTGGTGACCATTTGGTCACCAGAAACCCTCCTGGCATGACTATCCTATCATGGCATCACTGGCGTGCCAGAGCATGCATGCCTTGTCCATGCGCTAGCCCTGCCCATGTTCCTCAGTCCCTCCCCTCCTGTTACCATGGTGCGACATAGAACAGTGGAGACCTAGCCCCTCTCCCTTTTATCCTCCAGCTCGACCTCGCTCTTATCCTCTCGTCGTTCTCTCCTGTTCTTCTCTAGACGATGTTGCCTATCATTCTCCCCTATTGGGAATATTTCCTAGAGGCAAATATATGTTTATTAGCTATTCCATTTATTCATAATTGTAGTTTATTGTTTTTGCTATAACTGCTCATTTGTGTCTTGATTGTGAGAATGAAAGGAAAACTCAGAAGCATGTGTAAAGATATAAACACCAAAGTGCCCCTGGTCTCATGGGCATGACTAACTCATTGTCAAAGATGATCAAGTTATAGTTATTATAACAAGATACCATTTGACAATGAGGGCATATTGTTAGGATTAACAAGGATGCTGAACCGACCCAAGTTAAACGATCTATTAAAAGGTAAATGCCATCATTTATTTGTTGGTATATCGTTGTTATTGTCATATTACTTTGTCCTTTGACC